>VWZP01001961.1:541960-572742 GCA_013396995.1 Dicaeum eximium
AGAAAGAAAGAAAGAAAGAAAGAAAGAAAGAAAGAAAGAAAGAAAGGAAAGAAAGAAAGAACTGCTTTGAGCTCCTTAAAATTTTTGAGGAGATAGCATGTTGCAATACAGTTTTTCTTGTGGTTGCTTAATATGAGTCTGTACATGCATAATATGTACATACTTTTCTAATCACACTGTGCGCTGCAGTCATAAAATATTAAAATGCAAATGGTTACAGTTGAACAAAACAAAGACTGTTGCTTAACTATACAGATAAATTTCTGTGTTCAATGCACTTCTAAAGTCATCAAAGTCATCTCATACAATTACTGATTTGATAAATTTTACGAAGCATTATTTGGACTAGAATTGCCAACAGAATTGAGAAGTAAATTACCATACAACTTAGTATAGGATTCTGGAAGTGTTAGAAATCTATGATTTTTTGTCAATGGATTTATTGATCTTCTTAATTCTTGTCATTTTTCTGCTTCTATGAGGTAATGGCTGATTAGTTGAGGTATACTTTCTCATTTTGTAAAAGAAAATTGAAGGAAAATGTCACATTTCCTCTAGATCTGGCCTACTGGAAAATGAGAGGCAGGAAACACATTTTATGGTACACAGAGAAATGCAAGACAGAGAGAAAATGGAATCTGGGGTCATTTACATGCTCCATCTCTGCCTCACATGGCAGTGAATGCTTGCCTTTTTCCCACTGTTGTGGTATCACTGACTGCCTTGAAGCATCCAGCAGAATTCTAAGACTGAATAACTGAAGTTTATAGCTGTGTCTTTTCATATTATCTTAAGATGGACATGCTAAAGCTAAAAGCCAGATACTTTTTTTTTCTTCTCTATTTGGTCATAGTTTTCTGTAGCTGTTCATTTAATATTTTTTATGGACAAGCAACTTATGGTTTACTGGACACTTTGACTCCATAAGATTAAAAATTTAAAATAGCTTAATTAAAATTATTTAAAATAGCTGCAAACAGACTTTTCAGGGAGTATATGTTGTGCATTGCTCTTTTGTTTTAGTCCAGATTTCATACCATCTCTCTTGTCAGATCAAACTAGTCTGCAAATAACTGGATGGTATAAAGATTCATTACCTTTTTGGTCTGTAAGGGTTTGGCTGAAGGGCTGAAACCACAATGCCAAATTGGAACCTTCCCTAGATCTTGAGCAAATAAAATTCCTAGTTATCTGACTGGATTTTTGTCTTAATGAGAGTCACATTAAGATCTTGAGATCTGGCGCTGCATCAATTCAGAGAATTACAGGTACCATTAATGAAGTTCCTGGCTGTCTGAGTTTAATTAATTTGTGACATCCAGTTGCCTCTGACTCAAAAGGGGAAAGAATAACCCGCTTTCTCAATACCAAAATACTGCAAATATAAGTTAATTTCCTGTAAGATCTATTTTCAATTATGAAGACAAATAATAAGCTAAGAATTTAAATGCACTTAGCAGCAGAGCTATTGAAACACACCTACAAAATAAAGGCTAAGGAAGTAAACTGCAATAACAAAAGTAATGTTACTGAAGAAACATTTCTATTAATTCCAATAGTAGTTCTTCCTTAATTAACAAACTCAGTAGCAAAATTTTCTTTTCTTCTCTGTTCATAAATGATTTTTTAATGTTATCTTTCTAGCAGTAAATGAAAATTGAAAAATGTGCTTGAAAGGTTTCCTGTCTGTAACTTACAGTAACCCTGACTGAGTTACTGTAAGTAACTCAGTAAGCTACCAACCAGCCTATGGAAACATTCAGCTGTGGGACACCTCCTCAGGAGCCTGTTATGTGGATGTAATATGCATCTCCACAATAGCTTAAAGGAGCTTGAGATCTTTTTCCTTGATTCTTAAAATTAAAGAAATTAGGCTGAAATAAAGAATGCAAAAACACACCAAAAAACCACGAAGAAATAATCCAAGATAAAAGATCTGACTGGCCTATGCTAGGCCAGTTCTTTTATCAGCTTTTATTCTTTGTGTTCACTCAAGTACTTCTCAAATGTATTAACCAAGGAAGATCCAGTGTTATCTCTTCAGAAGGAAAGGTAAGCAAATCAATACAAAAGGTGCTGTTTGATTGGCTTCTTCCATACTAGGTTGCTGAGGTGTACTTTTAGTACATTGTTGCTAAACCTATAACTGTCTTAAGATTGCAATTAAGAAAAAAAAAAAAAGTGTATGTAGTGTTGTCTAAGAACTCCACACCAAAATAGCTGCCAAAATATGATCTGTCCCAGGTTTCGAACAAGGCCCTGGGGCCAGCATGTAGTTGATAATATGGTCCTGTTTTCTGGAGCAGTCTAATATCTAGCCTCAGGTATATCCTGGTTTTCTTCCATTCCTATTCACTCATGCACCCTGAAATTCTTTAGCATTCTAGTATTGTCACTCCTTTTGAAAGCTTCTTGTGGTTGAATGTTTAAGTGCACTAAGAGCTGAAAGATATTTAAATGTTATAATGACTCCTTAGAATTGGATTTACTCTTTTTAATCAAGGATGCAAAACAGTATTTCTAGCTGTCAGTGGAGCATCTGTTGAGACAAAACCAGTGCAAAACTCGCTAAATCTGCTTTTACACATCTAAATCGTTCTTATAATTTCCAAATGTCCCTCTTGGTGAGCAATTGTTTTTAGGAATGGTTATCTACCTACATACATACGTGTACCAACATCTCCTAACAGAATTTTCAGCTAAGAAGGATGTCAGTCTAGCAGCAATGCTGCTTTGCACCATGAAGAGAATGGTCTTTGAGCGGGCAAAAGCAGTGAGAATATTGGCAAGGAGAACAGGAGAAACTTGGAGCTGCTTCCAGCCACTGCATTTGCAAGATTCAGCACCTGTCACAAGGAAGCCAACTAAAGCAGGATATTAGAACACAGAACTCTTCTTTCTTTAGAGCTGCTGTGGACTCAGTAAAGATCTTTTTCCTAAAACATTCATTTATCTAAAATGAGTTTGTCAGTTTCAGAAAACAGTTTCCAGCTAGCTCCAGATGAAAAATAATCTTGTTTTGATTTATGTATTTAATATTTCACACTGAAAATGTAAAACTACAGCAGTTATTTTATAGTGACTGAGATCAGAAAATATAAGGATAATTTATTATATTTATTATTTTGCTTTATTCAAAAATAAATCAACTTTATTGAAAATTAAATATATGTTTGACTGTGAGGAACTTTTGATATATAATAATGTTTTACTTATGACCTTTGAAGAGTTGATGTTAATCTGAATTTTTCATGGAAACCTTGGATTTTCCATTGACTGAATCAAATTAATAAAAGAATTTCATTTCTAAAACCTATTAATGCTCTGCAGGAGGAAAGCAACAGTAATGAATTTATGTTCAGTGGGGTTTTTTGGGTTTTGGTTTGTATAGGACTGTAAGTAAAGGAAAATGCAGTAATCCTAGGGGCTTCTATACTTTTCTTTGTAGTAGACTCTGATAACAATTTAGGATCTGAGACTGGTCTTGTTATGAGCTCTATAGTTCAGGAACTATATCAGTTGTAAAAATTGATCTGGACAGAAACTGCAACAGAGGTGTCAGAACAACAGCAATTTTTAAAATCAATCATTAAAACCTCACATTCATTTACAAAGTACAATATCTATTTACTAGGGTAGCTTGGCTGTTTCAAGTATTCCATTGTTCTTTTTTCTCCTTTTTTAATATTTTTTTAAAAAAATTTTAAATTATGGGAAAGTTTTACTGTCTTAGTATAGAAGTGATGTGAGCTACAAAACCAGCTCACCCTGTGCTGCCCCAGATTTAGGTACAATATTGCAAAAATGTTTCCAAATCTTTCCTGTAGCACTCGTGCTCTTCCAGTGATAAATTTCTTTTATTGTCCTATTATTTTTCTTACCTTTACACCCTACATTGAAGCCAGATCAAATTTGCAGCACCCTAAAATGAAGCTTTATAAGATTCTACAGATACAGTCTTGCTGTGCAACATTCTAATCTCAATAATATATTATTCTGGGAAAAAAAAAAAAAGAAAGAAAAATGTCCAGAAGTACAACATATGACATTTTTACCTTATTTTAATGTTCAAAAGATGGTCTATATTTGGGTATTCTGCATTTTTTAAATTGCTAAAATTATGAAAATTGTCACATGTATGATTACAGGCAAGATTTCTAAAAATATGGGTCTGCTGTTAAATTTTAAAATTTACATTAGGATCCATATTTACCTAAATATGAGAGCTATTTCGGATTTAAATACTTATAAAAACAGACTGTTTGGATGTTTGAATACAGATTTAAGATGATATCCTGGGACTGTGGAAATCAATGGGAGTTTGTCATAGATTTAAACAGATCTGGGATTTTAGTCTTGGTCTTTAAGAATCAGAATTTGAAAGTACTTAGGAGCTAAAAATGGAGACAAGCAGTAAGATTTTCTGCTGCTTATATCCACGTAGTATCAAGGGGAAATGAATTCCCATGTGCATTTGAAAATCTCACCCTGCCTCTATCTACAGTGTCAAAAATCCCAATATTTTGAATATGTTTGCACAGCTAATTGCCTTATTGATAACATGATTATGGAAATTTAAGTAATAACCACTTATTTAAAAAACCCAAAACCTGTGTATGTAGAACATGAAATATGTCATCATAGGAAGGGTTTCTCCTATTACCCATGTCCCCTTCCTGGTAAGAATAGCTGGGTAGGCTCACTGAGAGAGAGGCCTGTGAGGGGTCTCCTCTGTGCTGGACAGAAGGGATGCTGCCGCAGGATGGATGCATGCCCAGAAGGGACACATCCCTCCCTCACAGCGGCAGGAATTGCCTGTGGGGGACACCTGCCCTGGGCGAGAGATATTTGTACACTGAGCAGAGGTTTGTGCAGCCTGGTGGAGCAGGGCCCCCAGAGTAAGCTGGCATATCTGAGCTGACCTGGAGCTGCACCCACAGCTGGGGGGCACAGCAGGCTGGGTGAGGGCTCTGGACCAGCAGCTGCAAATCCACCGGCTTCGGGAGTTCGCACTAAGTGGTGTGCTGGGACTTCTGCCTTTGCACTCACAATATATTCAGAACTTTGGCTATTTTTCATTAGAGCATGGGGAAAATCCCTTCTGGACCCCGGCTAGGATGCAGTTTGATACAGTTTGATACAGTTTGATTTTGTTGTGATTTGAGCTTTCTGCTTAAGTCAGGTTTGCGCACATTGTTCTGTTTCTGGGATTTTATGGAAAAATGCTCTTTTATAGTCTGTCTTCCTGGTTGCTTTGTTTTTACTGCCCTACAGAATGTAGCAGCATCTATCTGTGTGGGGCAGTTAAGCCCCAAACCATTCCTGATACTCCCAGGAGTGATGTACCAGGGTCCAAAAGAGACCAGTGTTCCTAAAAGCCTGGTCTGCAGTTTTTGGGTTTCAAAACTAAAAAGTGAATTTAGTTTTGTGGCTAAATAAAGAAAACTGGACTGAGCAAGGAAGAGATTCTCCAAATGCTTTCCTATGCCCTAACTCGCTTCAGTGGAAGAGAAATTGTTCCTCAGAGGTGATTTTTCAGCTGTCTTTCATCACATCATCAGTTGCACTCAAATGGAAGGTTCCTTTTGGCACAGACTCCTTACTGCAATCTCTTAGCTGATAATTAAAGTTGCATTTCCACAAAGTTTCCACTAGTTACAACATGTTTTGTAGTTTTAAGTGACTTATTTCAACTTCTGATTTTGGCATGGCTGCTGGAAAACATAAGGAAATGAGTGATTCTCTACAGTCTTCCCAGTAATTTAGAAACATTGTTGAACATTACCTCAAATTGTTTGGGCTACTGGCAGAAGGGTAATATATTGAATATATTCAATATATGCTGCTTTCAATGCAAATTAGAAAAAAATATATATCTTTTAGGCTAACCATTAAATTTCTTTTTAGATAAATCAAGCTTTTAATATTTGAAAGAGTTTTTATAAGAGAAGGTTGCGTGGGGACCTCATAGCATCTTCCTTCCTCATTGTATCTTCCAGTATCTGCAAGAGGGCTTACAGAGAAACTGGGAGAGAGAAACCAGGAAACAGGGAGAGGAAAAGGAGGAAACAAGGAAAGGGACTCTTCACTGGGAACTGTAGAGATAGGACAAGGTGAGACATGGGGTTAGGAATTAACTTGGGGTAGAAATCCATTTTGCATTTAGGTGAATTGTACTGTTTTGAATTGTTTAGTCCGTAGCTTGCTTGCATAGATGAAGTGTGTTGTTTTACCTGGTTTAGTCTGTTAAATTTGCTGTGCTTGCGAAAGCCTGTGCTCACAAAAAACCTGTAGCTCGCAAAACTGCCTTAAAAGGTGAAAGGAATATGAACTTCCAAGCTAGAGGGAGATAAAAGGGGCCCCTTGAACCTTGAAACAAGAAGCAAACCAAAACAGGCTGAGGAGACAGACACAACCAGAGAGCTCTCTGCACAAGGACTGATAAGAACTAATTGGAAGGTGAAACAGACAGTAAATGAATATGCATGAACCTATTGTGAAACAATGCATATGCAACAAGTTAGGGGACAAAGGGGAGATTTGAACTCTCAAGGGGTGCACAGGCCTTTGGAAATTATTTCGCTTGTGCCTGGCCCTATAATAAATATACCACTTTTTAACTTTAATTATTGAAGAGTTGTCTGTCAGTGCATCAAAGGAGTAATGGATACAAACTGAAAAATATACTAGCCATTAGGAAGAAATTTCTTACTTTGAGGGTGGTAAGAGAGGAACAGGTTGTCCAGAGAGGTTGGGGATACCCCATCCCTGGCAGTGTTCAAAGCCAGGTTAGATAAAGCCTTGAGCAACCCGGTCTAGTGGGAGGTGTCCCTGCACATGGCCAGAGGGTTGAGACTAGATGATATTTAAAGTCCATTCCAACCCTTTAACACTCTATAATTTCTGGGGGAGGGGGAAATAATTCATATTGCTATATTTAGACCAGCCTGTGTCATCCATCTCTTCAACTACCATATAAAGTCTTGAAATGGGAACACTGATGAGCAGATTTTAATCTAGGATTGCTGGGAAATGGGCAAAACTGCGTGCTGAAAAGGTACAATGTGTAAGGGTCAGTTTCTGCTAGAAGAACACATGGTCCTAAGGTCAAGCCATCTGGCTTTGTCTCTTCTGATTTTTTCTTTATAGATGGTGCCCTTCATACTGACTCAACTGTGCTGTCTCTGACAGACAACACTTCCATTTCCTCTCATTCCTACCTCCTCTGTCAGCACAAGCAAAGCAGGAAAGACTCCATGCGTAAGCAGGGTTATCTCCCCTTTCCTCGCAGTATGCTTCCTAAACAACTTGTTTTTCCTGCACTTTTGCATGTTTCATCCTTCACTATTCAGTGTCATCTGAGTTGTAATGTCTTTCAATACTTCTGATGCAGTAAATAACAAGTTACTCCTGTTTTTCTTTCTTGCAGCTCACTAGGCTCCTGAGCATTAACTATGCTGCTAAGCCTGTCATTTCATTCAGACTTTGAAATATTTGGGCAAAATGGTTGGGGACAGAGCCAAGTCTGAAAGGGCCAGGAAAAATAACAAGACTGAGACATCACTCAATGTCCCCCAAAGATGGCAAATTCAACACAGAAAAAGAAATAACTCCCCTGTCTTACAGTTAGTTCTCATTAGCATGGGCTATTGTTGGCAGCTAGAAATCAAAGGCAATTTAGGATTAAACGACTAAATTGATATGGATATAAACCACAGTTCAAAACCTGGGAACTTTTATATTAACAGAAAATCTTCTACTTCAGTGTTTGTCTTTGGTTATTAATAGAATAAAGACTTAATTGCTGGAGAGGGTGAAGTAGATATTGTGTCATGGGCAGAGATATTCTAGCATCTGCCTACCTCAGAAGCTTCTGATGCTGACCATTGGAGACAGAATACTGAGGTAGATGGACCACACTTCTGTGTTTTGTATGAAAGTTCCAAGGTTATTGTGATATGATAGATGAATATTTTATTAAATGCAGCTCTATCTAAATAATTAAATCTTCAACATAAAATAAACATTCACTTTCATGCAGTTCTTTGAAGAACATTTTTCTCCTCTTTCTTCCTCCATACACAGTAAGAAAAATAGAGCCTTTTGGCTCACCATTACAAGTAGTCACTGTTACACTTGAAAGAATTATGTGTTAGTGCTGTATCCTGAAGTAAGATCATGGGTGGAGTCCCCCCATGCTTACTGTAATAATGGTATTATCATAGTAGTAATGTAATAGAATATTATCCTATCAAAGAGTTGTATACAAATTTTCTACATGTTCCAAACCTGATTCTTCCCCCTCAAAACCAGGTGATTGAATGATGTTTGTGAATGGCTTCTGGTATTAGTCAACATTTTTTAAGTGAGAGCATTTTACACTTTCATTCTGCAGGGAAAACAATAAAAAAGCTCTAAATTATTTTAAAGTGCTTGATGAAGCAACACAGTGAAGAAACTCCTAATTGCCTCTCTCAGCTAGTCCAAGCATGCTTTGGTATTTCAGCATGCAGATTGCATTAAGCATGGTTCTAGGATTTCAGATGACATGGAGGGATTCTCAGGCTCTTTGTGTGTACACATGCTGTACAAGCAAATACCAAATACCTTTGTTGTGGTTTCATACAGCAAGAAAAATATTTTCAAGTACACATTGAAATAGAGTGACTGGCTGTAAAAACTACCAGTGGCTTGTTATTATCATTTTGCCCACAGAACAGTCTTTGCCAAGCTCCTTTGTTTTTAATGTAGGTGAGGGAGCAATAAGGTTTACATGACTGTGCTGCATTAAGCTTACAGAAGAAGAAATTCCAAGCTGGTTAGGGAGGCTGAGATTGTGCTGTGGGACTTGTTCACTGAGGCTCCTGAAATACTGCTTCTGGGGAGAGTACTGGTGACTGTGTCCTGCAATCACATGGCTGGTCTTCTGAGAGAAGTTTTCCCTGCTGTGTGCTGACCTGTGCCAGCTACCCAAATATGCAATGCAAATGAATGGAGACTGTCATTCCTGATCTTAGGCTTTACCCCAGGTAATGGAGTTTAGATGAGACAGAGAACTTCTTACTGACTTTCTGCACCAGCTAATTTTAACTCATTAAATGTCTGAAGAGGAAAATTCACACACATTTCTCAAGAAACATACTTTACTTTTTGACTGAAACTCCAGAGTAAACTAGGCATGGAAATGCCACTGAGAGAGCAATATGAGGCAGACAAATCTGACTGCAGCCTAGGTGAGATACGTAGGGACTGAAGACATTGCCTAGCCAATAACCTTATGCTTGTATTATCAATTCCTCAATTTTTTTTTCCTTATTTCTATTATATGCCACAGTCCCATTGCAGTGGGATAATGAGATCCTTATATTGGATTGACTGGTGCAATGGAAACATGAAAAAGCATCTAAAAATGCTCTTCACCAGAGCCTCATGACCGAAAGCAGAGGCTCACTCCTACTGCTCCCCTGTAGGCTCCCTATTGGCAGAGTATTAGGAGGAAATCTTTTCACTGGAATATGTCTGGTGCAGAGTAGTGCCTCTTTCCACACATTAGGTGGATTTTGCTGAATTTGACCTGCTGCCTCAATATAATTATCTTTATATCGTCATAAGGTAGGTCTGGAGCACCTCTCTCTCCCTCAGATATATGTATTTTTAAAGGAAAATGCTAAAGCAGGGAGAAATTTATCTTGAGCTGTGACAATAAGTGTTCTACCACAAACCAATACCAAAAAGAAAAATGTGAGATCAGCTATCATGTAAAATACTTGACAATTACTTCTTTCAAGTTAATCTGACTCTCAATTTCCTATTCTTATGGTGCTGAACTTCTAGGACTGACCTTCAGCTGTCAGGGTGGTGAGACACTAGCACAAGCTGCCTAGAGAAATGCACACCCCATCCCTGGAAGTGGTGTTGCACGGACCTTGGAGCAACCTGATCAAGTAGAAGGTGTCCCTATCCATAGCAGGGGGCTGGAACTAGATGATTTTTCAGGTCCCTTTCCACCCAAACCATCCTGTGATTCTATGATTCAATTGCCTGTTGTCACAGTCAGCCCATGGTAATTTAAGACAGAGCATTGTCTATATCATTTAGCCTGCAAACAAGTGATATCTAGCCATCTTTCCTAAGAAATCAGTGGATTTATAAAAGGCCAGAGTGGACTGGCAGCTCTTAGAAAAGTGTTTCAAAGACAGACAAGGTGGTTTGCTAACATACAGCTTCAGTAAAGAAACATGCAGTGATTAAAATCCAAGTATAATACACTTGACTAGCGCTTTTGTAAATTTCACTACTCTTGTTTCACTATAACCTTAGGAGGCTTTACACAAAATGCTATTTTTAGAACAGTGTTTGTTCCTTAAGGGAACAAAAAGAAAGATTTCTACTTTGATCTGATACTATGTTTCCAGAGCGGTATAGTATCATCTGAGCTGCCAGATTAAATTACTGATAATCCATTAATATTATTAAGTAAGTAAAAAATACCTCACATAAAATCCTGATTGTGTTTATTGGCTCCAGGGCTCAGTAAACCAGGTTTGTTTATATCATGTACAAAAATATTTGGTCAATAAGGAAACTCTGCTAAATAATTACTTAGGGACAAGTAACATCTCAAATTGTTTGTTATTCAAAGCCATGCTCTTTTACTTACTTACAGAATTAGTGCCAAGAAAGACAGGCAGTTCAGGAGAATGGGTGCCTGTCACTATCTGTAACAAATATGCTGCCAGATAATATTCATATTTGTAAAACTTGTTCATGTAGGGCAAAGTGCTGGTTTTCTGTCTGATAATACATATTCTTCCTTTTCCTTTGTTCATTTGAAAGTTTTTTTTTTGTCTTATTTTTCTTAATTATTATTTTATTTATTTGCAAATTTGAGCCTTATGGATGGCTGCAGTGGACTGGCAAAGCAGGTACCATTATGCAGCCTGTAAGATTCAGTGTTGTTGCAGAAAGAGAAGGAGCAGGGAGGAGTCATTCTGTTTTTCTTCCATTTAGATTCGTTGCATGTTTACCAAGGTGAAAGGATTAGTGCCTTGGAGATAATTTGCTTTCATAAGCTTTAAACTAGAGTAGAAAAAGTTTCATGTCTTGATTCATTTCCAACAGCTCTCTCTCTTCTCAGCAAGGCACATAGGAGCAAGCTGAGACATATTGATTGCCAGCAGACTCTTCCAACAAAATTGCCCTGTCTGAATCAGTTAAACTGGGTGGGAAGAGATATCTTCTGCCAGTTTTCTCCCATCATCTCTCCTAGCATGTGGTGAAACACCCAGCGCATTCCTCAGGGTTTTATAATCAAGATGAAATGCTCCAGATTTCTTTATTCAAATAATGTCAAAACTCCGGTCCAAATGTAGCCACACTTCACACAGCTTGTAGCCTTTTTGTGTTTTATATTGACTTGCTGTGAAATATTGATTCTCCTCATGTTTCATGGAAGGAAAAAGAGGTTATAATATTTTAAAACTGTCAGGAAATAGGAGTTTTCAGATTAATGTTGTCTTTATTTAAATGTAATGTGAAGGGTAAGTAATGATATCTAAATCTTTGCACTCCTGAAAAATGCTTCTGGAAGGATGTGTATCTGATAGCCATGGAAAAAAACCCCAACAAACACAAATAATTAAAAAGATCTGATTCACACAAAGCTAATTCCACCCAGAACACACTAAGTCCCTGAGTAGCAAACTTGAAACTAGCTAAATTTAACCAGATTGCTTTCTCTAACCAACAGTGTCAGAAAACTACCAGAATTATTTTCATGATGACTGTTTTAAAGTAACAGTCAGTAATGAAGATTTATTTATTTTTTGGAAAAAAAGTATTGTGGGTGTACTTGAGGAACAATAAAAAAAAATCCTCCTGGTTTAGTAAAAATAATCCAATTTCCAATTCCCAAGTAGATTAACAACCAGTCTGGAGATCAGATATTTTGCTTTAGCAAGGTTACATGATCACCTCTGAGGAAATTAGGGCTTTTGGCGCTGTGTAATAGGTCAAATTCTTCTTATTGAAAGTAAAATTAAGATTTCTTTCAATCAGCTTGTCCACTTTGAGCATTTAAAATGTCCAGAATTTTAAATGCTCAATGATAAATTTGTTTTTTGCTCTACTGTGGCAGAGATAAAACCTGAAAACAAGGGATCTGGAGCAAGGAGCAACCTTATAAATACAAACCAGTGTAGAGTGCTGTTCATTGAGCTGTTTGGTCTTGGCAGCAAGGCTATAGGAGTTTCTAAGTCCTGATGACAATTTTACCACTGACTTGCTGCGTGCCCTGGGCAAATCCCTCCTGTCTCCTGCTCCTTCTGTCTCTCTAGAATAGCAATAACAATGTCTAACTGTCCCTTAATAATGTTAAGCAGATTAATTAAATGCCTTGTTAATCTGTTGCCGTAACTCAATCCGAACAGTTATTTCCTATATCAACATTCCCTATTCACTACCTGATTGAATCCTGGAGCAGTGCACTGAAAAAATCATTGATCTCTATGATCTGTTATAAACCATCTGGTGGCTTCTCATGGGGATGGAAAGTAGGATGTCTGCCTCCCACTTTCTAGAGGCAAAAAAAGGGAAAGAGAGTATTGTATAAATTAATGAGTATTATTTTTCTGCTTCTATACTAACGATGAAGCATCTTTTCCTATGAGGAAATTAATGAGCCACATACGGCTCAAAGCCAGAATTTCAGTGGTGTGCTATTTCCGTTTTGTTCCTTATTTGCTTTTTAGTGCACTGTTTTAAATATGATCTTGGGAGAGCTTCTACATTTTACCAGGTCAAAGAGTGTTGACTTTTTTGTTTGTCTGGTATGTAGTTTAGCTTCTTTGTTACTGCAGAAACTCCAGAATTAGCCTAGTGTAAAACAACTGTTCCAAAAGCCCATGTAAATTTCATTTCTGCTGAGTAAGGCTAATATAGCTGAGCTAGGACAATTGCTGTAGACGCAATATGGTTTTATTTACAATTACTCATTGTGATGAGCACTCCCCACCCACACACACTTAATTCTAACTAGATTTCCTGTATAAGTGCTGCATTCTGAAAAGAGATATACAATAGGGATTACATTATTGTTTTATGTATAAGAATGAATACCAGAGTCAGCAGATACTGAAACTGGGGACATGTTTTCCTTACAAAGAAGTTAGATACTTCACAAACTTATTTATTTTCTCTAAGACGATGTTAAATGGAAACTCCATGATCACAATTATTTGCATCATAATGCAAACTGTGCTAGATTCATCAGTGTTTTAAATGTCATTACCCCATTACTAAGGTGACAATGTCTCTCCAGGTGTTGAGAATCCAGGATAGTTGATTACCCAGAGTTATTAATCAAATAGTGAAGCATTGTCTTGTATTTAAATCTCCATATTTTTTCCTTCAATAACTGCGAAGGTCGACTTTATTCTGCAAATCAGTATGCTGGGTTTTGTTGGTTCCACAGTCAGGAGACCGAAACAAAAGGTGTGAAGTTACTCCATTCATCTTAATGGTGTGTTAATGACTTCAAAGGCTGGTTGTGACCATTTAAATGTGAATGCCATTAGTCGGCGGGACAAAAAGCACAAATACCCATCTTGAGTTGTAGAAATATAATTGCATAGGGCAGAGGGGTCCAATTTTGGTTTCTGAATGAAGACGCATGTTTAGGAGCAGAAAAAGGGGGCTGGAAGGCCCTACTTCTCTGCTTTGACAAAATTAAGGGAAAAATAACTCCTAGCTAATGCTTCACTGCAGTTCTAGAAATGTATTGCTACCACAATCACAAATTAGATAATCTGCAGGAAATTAGTAACTCTCAGCAGTGCTGTCATTTTGATTATTGCTACAAGGCAGCAACTTAAAAAATTAAATTTCCTTCCAAAACAGTTCTCCTGTGTACTTTGATCCCAAAGCTCAGTTTAATAGCTGAATCCTCCACAGCCCTTCTTTTGGGATTGGTGGGGAAGATTCTACTAGCTTTTTTTTTTTGTTTTGGTAAATTTTTGTGCCACACAAGTTCAGTTATTCCAACCTGTCCTACATTTGCAACATTATATGATTTAAGGAGGGTATATGAATGACGCTGACATAGTCTCTTATGGTTTTAGATAACCAGGGTGTACCAGAGCTTGTATTTCCAGAGCAACAGCTTTTGAAAGTTTTGAGGAAGGCAGTAGGATTCAGCAACTATGCTGGTTACTCAGGGCCTTTATTGTGACTATTCCACTCTATTTTCACAGAATCACAGAATAATCAGGGTTAGAAGGGACCTCTCCAGGTCATCTAATTCAACCCCATCCATTTTGATCTTTTCTTATCTGATACAATTTTTTGGGCTTTCTGTGCTGGCAAACTGCCCATTCTCCTGTGGTTTGCTGGCACAGGGAGGAGGGAATTGACAGATCACGGCGAATTACACAGTTATGCCCCTAATAAAACATATATATTTCATAATTTTTCCTCCTTTCTCCTCTTCATCTGTGTAATCTTGGTTGAATCATTTAACTTCAGTGGGTGCCCTCTTAGTCCCACTCTGTCTCCTGTCCTGGCTTTTCCTCAACCTCTGGACAAAGTATTCAGCATGAGAACATCAGTTCTGACATTCTTCTTGTTTCTCTTGCTGATGTAACTACCATTTCTGAATAAAGACTCGGTATTATCTTTGGGCTGAAGGTAGATGTAATTACATAAAGGATTTGTCTGAGGATTCTGATGTCACCTTCCTCCTGCCAGGTTTCTACCACTGTCAGTATTTATCTCCAACAATGTGGAGGTCTAAAATCTATTCAAATGGTTTTTTTTCTTTTCTGTAAACTAAATCTCATTTTCAATGTCATAATAAAATACTATACTAATCTGCCCATTTTCCATCAATGCTTCCTACATTGTTGTATTGATCTGCATGAAATTGGTGGGGAGTCCTTCCTTTAAATGATCTGCTAAGTCCATTAGATGTTTCTATGGGGTGTATTAGACATAAGCAGCATGGCTGTCAATCCACAACAGGGTAACTGGAGAAGAGATACTATAAATTCAAGTTCAGGGGTTATGTGTAAGCAATTTTTTGACTGATCTTAGAAAGTAGGAGAGGTTATAAGAAAATTATCTATTTTGTGAAACAACAGCAATAACAACCAAATAGAAAAATGATTGAATGAATGCAGAAGTCATCCATATAAATGAACCCCTGGAGTGCTTTAATGGGAGGGCAAAGTAACCCACAGTTCAGCTCAAGAATTCGTCTAGATTCTGAATTCCTGGTTTTGGGGTATTCAGCAGAGCAACTTCCTTAGGCTCTTCTTTGGCTTTAACTCTCACTAGGGCCTGCCAACCTTAAATGGTGGTGCTCCACTACAGACAAGTCTTAAAAGAAGAGTAATATGGCACTAAGTGCATTCATGTTAGATCTTATCAGGCTGTTAAAGTTAAAATGTTGTACCTTCATGAGGCTCTGCTGCCCTTCCACCATACAGCCTAGCACCACCCATCCTCTCCTCATCCACATGCTCCTTTGCCTCCCCCTCTCTGATCCTCATGATGTTTTTGAAAGGGTGGAGTGGGAATATGGTAACCTGTTCTACTTGAGCTTGGGCTGTGGAGCAGGAGGCTGCCCTGACATTCCAGGGAGATTAATCAGCCCAGCTTCAAAGCCTTTGAACTAAAGCTCCTCTACATGTTATTTCTGAATTTGGCCTTCTGGTATTGTCAGGTAGCCTTAAGGTAAAGAACAGTCAAGCTGGTACAAGATCTTTCTGGATTATAATCAGATGGAATTCATTATTACGATGTTTTTGGCATTGCTGATGCATCAACTTTGCACAACTTAAAGACATCAAAGCCGACAAACAGGCCAGAAACAGCAATACTGACAGCACCACAGAAAGGAACAGGAAAAGGTCAAATTAAAAAAATCATGAAGAAACTGGTACCAGCAAGTGAGTCAGCAAAATCCATTGTATATGGCAAGTTTCCTGCTTCAGCATTGTCCTGGAGATCTTCCTGCTTCTTACCAGGCAGGGAATAGGGCAATTAAATGATACTACACACTCCTGTCTCTCCCATTTCTATCATGGTTTCTTGTTACCACCTTGCAGTTGGGCAGCCTATAGGTGTCAGTGAAAGCAACATATTTTCAAAGGGAAACATGGAAGGAATTTAAAAATATTTTACTCATTATTTTGAAAGGATGTGTTAGGAGTTCAGGTAGAAGATGAGCACATGGAAAAGCAGCTCAGAAGTTCTGTTGTGGGCCCAAACAACAGGAAAAAAGTAATGTGTAGTAAGTAGAATGAATAAGGAAGGCATAAATTGCAAATACACTTCCACAAGAGGAACTCTTTATTTTATTTTACAAGAAACTTCTAGAACTACAGTTTTTAATAGCCATGTCAGTCAGGCAGGCATGGAAAAATTGTAGCAGAGGTTGAACAATGAGTCACTTTACAGACTGGTCTTGTGAGAGTTGCCATAAATAGAGCTAAGACTATCAATCAGTATTACAAAATACCATCTAAACGTCATACATATTTATTGGAGCAGAGAAAATGAAACAGGACATTGAAGCTACAGATGTTCACCAAAGTGCACAGGCATAAATGTCAGACCCTGGCCTGCTTGGCAGAACTCAGAATCTGGACTTTAGATGATCATATGAAATAAGAATACTTCTAACTATTCAAGTTATCAGTATTTTAAGATGGATGCTGGCAATATTTTAAGTAATGAAAATGTTAACCTTTGTTGGAGGCTAGGGAGTTTTATGTAGCTGGTCCACAAAATGCCCTGTATTATAGAGAAAGAAGACAATCTGTGTAGAAATCATTAGCCATCTCTGAGGTCAGCTTTTACCTTCTTTTAAAACTCACCCAATCTCACACTTTAAATGTGTAGAGTCCTAGGTTTATAGGCAGTGAATTCATTGTGCCTCCCTATGTCTGACTCAGTGGGTTGGCAGCAAGAGCGAATCTGTGTCCAGTGCCTCAGCTGGCACCTTCTAGAATCGGGTGTGAAAGTCTAAACCACCTGCACTTTCAGTGCAAGTTGATATACTAAGCTGTGAGCCACAGCTGCTGAGAGTTTGGCTTTTAGCTGCTTCTCGTAATTTCAGCAGAGTATTACATAAATCCAGTTCCTATGGAAAGACTTGCCTGTCAGTTCCTGTGGATATGAAATGGGAAAAAATATAAAGAAATAATAAAAACTATTAATGCTTAGCCTTTTCCTCTTGGTATAAAAAATTACAAATTAATAAAAAACTTTGACAAAGCGGTGTTTGGATTGAAAAGAAGGCAGATACTAAATTATAAAGCTCCAATGAGAGTTAAACATACTCAGTGGCAGTCACTAGGTTTCTTCTTTTTCTCTCTCAGTTCTATAACCCAATTTTCACATTGGAGCTGAAATTAAGTGCAAAATTGATGAACAAATGTATTTAACTATTATGAAATCATGAGGATATTTGATCAAACTAATGGTCCCATGTTTAATCTTCAAGACCAGTGATGAACACGACTCAGAATTTCCCCGAGACGACCTCTCCCTTGCTGACATCCTTTAGCAACCATTTTCCTTCAGAAACTATGAGCTTGTCAGCCTCAAGGGTTCACCTAGTGGGAGCTGGAGATAGGGCTTCCTTGGCACCAAGGCAAGCAGTTTGGATCTCATTATCAGAGGAAATAAGAAAGACCACAAGTCTCATTGCCTTCTGAACAATGTCTAAGGGCTCACTTTGATTTTCCAAATCTGCTGCTAAAAATACCCAGGAAAAAAAGGACAAAGGCAAAAGACAAAAGAAAAAAGAAGATATATAAAGGGAGAAAACAAAAAACAACATGGTTTTGTCATCATCTGCTTGCAGAGAGTAGGAAGAGAATTACATACTTCTTGTTTTTTACTGTGGATTTAGTGATGAGCTGTTTTAACAGTTGGCATGGATAATTTTATAACACTCTAAATAGGAAATTGTATATAGAAAAATAGTGATTTTTGTCTTGCTTTCAGTTCCAGTGTTAAATACCCTCATCACCCAGGTAATCAGAAGAGAGATTGGCGGATTAAATATCTGAGAAACTAGGATTTATATCTTTATCAATGGAGACTTGATCAATGGCACCTTTCTTTGCTAGATACTTCATAATTTTTCACTGTCTTGACACATTTGTGTAATGCTGCTAAAGGGGCATAGGCATGATAAACCATGAGATGAGTTCCTGAGCACTGTTAGTATTACCATTCTGTCCATAGTCTTTTTTAAAATATTCCAAAAAATTGGCTTTGGTTGATGATTTAGAGCTATAATTCAGCTTTCGTCCCTCAGATGGAGAAGTTCAGACCTGATCATACCTGATTCAATATCCACTGGACTTAGTTACAAAGCATCTGTAGTTTCTTGGAACGTATTTCGCAGTGGAGCCTGGTCAGTCACACCCAAGAAAACATGATTAAACTAGGACTGCATCCAAAAGCAGACCCCCACCAGGGTGGGATGGCACTAATGGTAATTAAACCCACTCTGCAGCAGAGTTCATGAGTTTGGACATGATACGAAGGCCTTAGTTTGTACAGATTCATTCCCTCAAAGGTTGTCTCTGCCAGGCCACGTACCCTGCCTCTGCAGGTGTCTGCTGACAGCTCCAAATGTATGGGCATCCTCCCACGCAAACCAACAGGTTCCTGAACTCCTTTATATGTAACTTTCTACCTGTTGGCATGTGGGCAGGAGAAACACCCATGTCTCAGGTCCTTATCTTTGCTTGCTCAGTCATTGGTTCTCCTCATGGCATTTCTTTTTGCTGAGGAAGAGATGATTCAGCTTTCAGATACCTGTGAACCCCATTCACCTGAGTTAGACTCTAGGACTAAAGATTCCCAAGGCAAGAAGGTAGTTAGAAAAGTGATAGCACAATTTTTAAATTGATCTATTCCATCATGGGGATAAGTTTACTTTCTTTTTGCACATCGCAGACTTTTTCTGGAACAAATATGTATCTACAACTAGCTGGGCCAGATTTAATTTTAGACACATATGTATGTTTCCTTGAGTTCATAAATTTGAATATAGCTCTTAGGCCTTGTTTACATGAATACAGAATCATTATTATAGTTAATAGCTATTGGCTTCTATACTACTTCTCTTCCGTAAGGGAAGGCTGAGAGAGTTAATGTTACTCATCTTGGAGAAGAGAAGGCCCAGGGAACTCTTGTCAGTGTATATAAACACATGGAGTGAGAATGAGAAGAGGATGGATCCAGGACCAGAGGTGATGGGCACACACTGAAACACAGGAGGTTCCCTCTGAATATCAGTAAACACATTCCCTGTGAAAGTAACTGAGCACAGGTTTCCCAGGAAGGTGGAAAATTCTCCATCCTTGGAGATGTTGGAGACCTGTTTGGATGTGATCCTGGATAACTGACTCTGGCTGACCCTGCCTAAGCTGGGTGACCTCAAGAGGACCCTTCCAATCTCAAACACTTTGTATGTACAAGTGTTACATGAATCTCACATTAAAATCAGTCAATGAATTTCCCAAGGGCTCATAGGAAAATGAACTAAAGAAAACCTCTCAAGGACTGAGTGGCAAAATATGGTGTGATTTGCGTTGGAAGAGTAAGGTGTTTATCAATCTTTGGCACCTTTTACTGTCTTTAACCTACTTTCTCTGAACATAACTAACTAGCATTTCTGCATTTGTAACATGATTCCTCTAAATGGATAGTTGTCTCTGCCAAGAATCAAGTTTTTGATGTAAAAATTTGTAGCCTTTGGAAATACGGTGTTGGTTCTGATATAAATTGCAACTGTAAGATGCAGGTAAATATGTGATGAAACTGAGGTGTCTTGCCATAACCTGATTTTGTTTGATAGTGTTGCAAGCTTCTTAGGGCAATATCTCTTATTTGCAACCAAGTTTAGGAAAGATATATTATTTTTACTGTGGTGAATTTCAGGAATTTTATCTAGATATTTTTAAAAGCTTCAGTCCTACAATTGTTTACCTGATGTTTAAAAAATACATAATTTCATGTCTTGTATTTGTCTTCATGTTAAGCAGAAATCTTTGTTTCCTTGTGAATCAATGTGTTGCATTTCCTCTTGAGAAGAAGCCATTAGCAGAGCAGAGAGATAATGTTGCGTGTCTATCATTGTATCTGACTTAGAAAAATGGGTGGGTCTGACATAGATGGGATGGGTTCACACACAATTCCTTTTAGGAAATGCTACCTGACAGGCAGGTTGGGAATCAGTGAGCTCTTTTCTCTAAACACAGAACTTAGCTGCTACCTCGTGCTGATGTGGTTTCTCTAGGAGCCCAGTAGACCAACTAAGTCTTAATAACAAAATGTTGTAGTTCAAATTGTCTGCAAATTTTGGAGTTAGCAGAAGCAGAGCACTGACAGTAAATTGGTATTAATATTTATCTGATTCGACATAAAGAATGTGTCTCTGTGTTTAAATAAGAATGTGTTTTGACATGGCAAATATTTCTCTTATTTTAACATGGATCAGTAAATAAATTCTTTCTTTATTTTTAATAATATTTTTTAAAATAATAACTATTATGTACGTAGAAATTCTCTTCTGAACTAGTAACAATACTAGCACTGCATTAACAAAGATATAAAACACAATGCTACACTAGATATGTCATCCTAGATGCAGGAACACCAGCTGAAAATTGTCTCAAAACACCTAAATTCTTTCTGTTGCTACAGCTGCCGAAATAGTAAAAGCACATTGCTAAAACTACCTCTGTTAATGAAGTTTATAACACTAATAGGTAAATCTAAAGCTATCAATGACAATACAAATTAGAACAACTCTAACCCTTCAGAATTCAGGATTATAATATTAACAAATAGCCCTGTGTTCTCATAGGTATAGGTATTTCTGAGCATATTTATATACTCAAAGCTTCTATCTCTTTGGAAAGATAAAATAAGTCAAAATACACATCCGTCCCGTTCCATTTAAGGAGACCTTACATCTGCTTGGTGTGCAGAGATTAAGGCACATTACTTAAGAGATTGATAAACTTTCAAATTTATATATATATAAGTAAAATATACCACAACATTGTATTTATGTTGTTAAAACAAATTCACTTGCTGTACACAGCATTATGATCTTGGCTGCTTTTTTTTTCTGTACTTAAAGATAGGTGAAAAAGAAGGACATTAATGTCAAAGGCCTTGGAAATTGAAACAGTATAAGAAATACTTATTTAAATATTTAATGGTTTAATATGGTTATAATATGGTAGATTAATGTAAACTGTATGCTGATATTATAAAATCATGTAGTATTATGTTCATAATATATTGTGCTAAACAAATTGAAAGCAATCTAGTTTATAAATATCAATTGAATATCTGTGTTATTAAAATCAGCAGAATTGACCTATGTTTAAACTTATTATCACAAACTAAAATGAGTGCTCACTTAACAGCTATTTCAGACCACTGGATCTGACGACTTGGGATTTTTTTAAAGCAGCACAAGTTGGAGGGCTAGTTTTAATCCTGTTTTCTGTCTGATGAACTTCTGTATCATGAAAAGAGAAGAAAATTTCTATTTTCAAAAGAGTGTAGTCTCAGTCTAATTTTGGTCTTGCTCAAGTAATGAATAACTTCTCTTTCAAAGGTATTTTGGTATTTTTCTTCTCTTATCCATTTCAGACTTTCTCAAAATTATGTTCTTATTTTGAAGTAGGCATCTGGCTGGTAATTTCACTGCAAATTACTTTTTATTTCACTGTTTTTCCATGCTCCTTTCCAAAAAACCGTAATTTTTCATCTGCCAGTTACTCTTCTACTTCGTGCGCTCTTGAGCTTCCCTGCTTTTGTCAAGGTCAGCACTCAAAATGTCTTCTCTCTTAACTCCTAATTCTCCTAAACATTGCAAAAGATGGTAGTTTGGCTCTCAGGATCAGCAGGTTTGTCCTGAGAATGCTGAGCAAGATAGTGCAGTAGGACATACATGATTACTTCTTGATAATTTTATTGAAGTGAGAGAAAGCAATATATTCCACTGCAAAATGACAAGGCTATTATGGGTACTTTTTTTTTCTGAGCTTTTTAGACCATAAATAGTTTGAGATTACAGTTTCTCCTAACCTCTGCAGAAAAACTTGATACCTTGATGGAGATTGAGAGATACTGTGAGGACTCTCAGCCAGCGTGTGATATCCTCAGACCACCACCCATGTACACCATCCATCTGCAAAAGTCTGAGAAAGCTCAAAAGCATACAGATGTACACGTAAATGATTTCAATTATTTTAGTTCACTGTCTTTATTTCTGCTGGGGTTGTTTAAGCTGCATACCAGCAGCCCTGAATCAGGAAAGAGCAAAGGGGAAACCAGTAATGATATACAGCAAGAAAACCCACAATCAGCACCAGCTGTTGCCCAATTAAACTCGACAGTTCGCAGGTGTTCGCAAGAGGATACACAGTTTTGCCTATGCCAAGGTACCTTTCCAAATAACTCTTATGAGAACAATACAAAATGAATTTTATTTCATTGGCCACTTTACATATTTTTAAAGCTTTAATTTTTTTTTTGTCAGTAGTAACAATTTTGTAAACTAAACATTTCTCTCTCTCTGTTTTTGACATATTAATCAAAAGCAAAAAAATGTCAGAGCTAATAGCTGAAGTGTCTTGGCTCTTGTAAGTTATATTCTCTTTTCAGCTCGTATTCTGAGTTAAAACCTTTCTAAGTAGGCTTTATGATCATTACCTTGTATTTATAAGCTTTTAGAAAGCTGAAAAATCTAAAAGGATATAAGGGCATTGAATAAATGTGACTTAAATTAATATGATTGCCTATGTCCAGATACAGCTTGATTTTTGAAAAAGGAAATTCATGAACAGTACAACCTGTCAGACCTCTGCATGTGGGCACTACTGATGATTTAGCAAGTATACATTGATGCTGCTTTTTGGTATGCTTATTTTGTGATTACACAAGGTCTCCAGGGCTGGCACCTTAATAGTCTTAGTTAGATTCTTAAAGCAGGAAAACTAACAGCAAGAATCAGAAAGAAATCTCATCGTTCTGCTGTATTCTATTAATTCCTTTTCAGCAAAACCTTCAAAGTATTTTAATTTGTCTATGGGCAGACACTGATTTGAGTGTTATAATATACAGTTATGGGCTTTAAAATGATGAGCTTTACCATGAGCTTGATCCATGTTTATGTATTTTCTATTGTGCATTTTTAAAGCAAAACTAATTTAAACATGAAATGATGATTTGTTTCCCTTTGTAGCCCAAAATTACCTTACAAAATTCCTTGTCAATTACATTATTTGACTGTCAACTAGGTGTTTAGGGCATGGCTGGGATGTTGGAAGGCCCAGGGGAGCTTTATCTCTGCCGTGTAAATGAGATGCATGTGATGTCGGTGCTCTAAAGGTTAAACTTGAGCTACAATGCAACAGAGACCAGTTCTCAGATTTAACCTACAGGGAAACATTTATGATGTTCTCTGTCTCCAATTTATTTAATAACACTTAATAATACTAGTTTGCTCTTAACCAAAGTAATGCCTTTCATGCAAAGATCTCAAAGCACTTTCTGCATAGGAATTAAGTTTCACAGCACCCTAATGAGGAAGACAAGCAATAATTTACCTGTTTAGAATTTCTCTTTATTAAACTAACATTTAGTCTAATAGCTTTAAAAGAGGATAAGAGTTTGTATTTTTATATTCTAAGTTTCACTAGCTCTGAACTAGGTATAGTCCTGATGTGCCTTTGCATCTGGAAATTAGGATGAGTCTTTTCTAGGAATAATCAGAAAAAAACTTGAAGGAAGTGCGGAAGTGCGGAAAGAAAGAAAGAAAGAAAGAAAGAAAGAAAGAAGCAGTAATTAAATACATGATAAAAAGGAACATCATTTTATTATTATTATTATTATTGTTATTGTTATTATTATTATTATTATTATTATCATTGTTATTATTTTACATTCAGAATAAAGAACATGTTTTTTGAAGTCTTTTCATGCTGAGCTTCCTGCTCAGTCAGGAAGAAAGCATGACTTAGTAGGCATGATTTTTAAAACTTTATCCCCAGTTATGAGCAAACTTCATCCCTTTTCTATTGTGTATTTCACCAGTCTACCCTGACCTCTTCAGTAGCCGCTATACATTATAGATGAATCACAGGTTATGGTTATAGCTGTGATTGTCATTCTTTGAATAAAGAAGATTTAAGAAAGGCTCTGTTGCCAAGAAAGGAGGGGTTCGGAGTTTAAACAAGGAAGGCAAAATGTTGAGACTTGTTTATTCAAGCTAAAGAAAATTTCCCACATCTCTGGATTCTAGTTCACTGATGATTCACGGTATTATAATAAAGTCACTTGTTATACATATGCACAACACTCAAAATGGACCAGCAGTAGCGTGGTAATCCTCTCCTGGTTTTTCTGCTGATGAAAGAGGAGGCTGGTGTACAAGACAATGGTTTCAAATTTGCTGAGGATCCAGACTAGAGAACGTAGAAAGGACATGCAGGGAAAAAAGGGCTATGGGTAGGAGAATATCTGGCCCAGCAAAAGAAGCAAATTGTGCTGCAGTCTCAGCTGGACTGCTAGTTATGCAGTTTTTCTCCATTTGCTAGTTCTTCCCATCCATGATTTGGAGCATTAATTGTTTCTGTTCTTTCATATTAAGCATTTTTTGTTTTGTTTTGTTTTGTTTTCTTACCTTTGTATGTGAATAAAGCCCATCAATGGCTAATGAAATACTTTGCCTGTTTCGCAGTGGATTACTGTTTTTAATGTGAATGTGCATAGGAATTGGATAAAATTCATGCCGGTGGAGAGACCCTGACTACTGCTCACCTCCCATCCAAGCTTCCTGCTTCTCTTCAGGTACCCTGCATGGGAGAAAATTTCTCCTGATGGTCCTGTGATGAACATAGTTAAAATGTCCATGAGAGCCTACACAACTGGGCAGGACCAAAGGATTTATGTGAAAATTGGCTGTGCCCTAAAGAATGTTCTCCCGCTTCATGAAGTGTCAGGTTTTATTCAGACCTCACTGGCAGAATTCTTTATAGCTGTGATAGACGACAACTGATGATCATAAGTAATGATCCCTCTGGGTTTTAAAAATCTATGAATTTACAATAATACACTAAGGTTGGATACACCTGAACAGATCCTTTAGCATGATCTAGGTCTCAAGAAGCATCAATTACTGCTAAGTGCTTTCTTGTGCTTTTGGTTTTATTCTTTCTTCCTCATAATTGTTTCCTAGAAGTCTGAAAATAACCATTTAATTCCCTGTTGTTTATTTCCTTTTCAGTTTGGCAGACATTCAGCTTTTTCTTCCATTTGTTTGCATACATGTATGCAGAGCTGCAAGCACCCACATAAAAAAAATGTCACTTAAAATGGTGAAAGATGGTTAAAGATCACCATAAGAAATACAGTTGCTCTTTCCTAATACAAATGTAGATGCAAAGATTTCTAAACTGAAGTGTTAAATGCAGGAATTACATGTCATTTGCAGCCAGAATCAGATTTTTGCTATTTTATTTTTCTCACGGACAACATACAGATGGTGATCAAATGAGTCTCCCTGACATGGCTAAAAGTGTCAGTCAATCACAGGGAGTTTGTCCTTCCTTTTCTGTCAGGTTAGAACTGTGGTGATTATCCAAGTGTCATCTCTGGATGCTCTGAGTAGCTGGAGGCATAGAAATCTTCTAAACTGTATGGCTGTTTGATGCAAAACTGATGAAAAGCTTTTGGTCTCTTTTGTACTCAACTGCAAGAACTTGCATTTGCCTATTGCTCCTCGTGAGCTTCAAATAGCAGGAGTAAGACTGTACTTTGTGCATTCAAAATAGCATGAAAGTGTGGTGGGCTTTTTCCTTTTCTTTTTTATTTCCTTTTTATATTCCAGTCCTTTGGTTCTCATAGTGACACTGCACTCATTTGCTTTAATATGAGCAGTCCTGTAGACTACAGATCCCTAGATCTGTAGTCCTTAGTTGTGAAAGACTTGTGCTTTCATGTGGGAAATAGTTAATTCAATTGCATTGCTTTTCAGTCTTCTTTTGGTTTTCTTTGTGAGTGTGTTTACTGTGAAAATACATTAAATTTACTGTGTGATGCAGGGTATAAAGAGCAAAGTGTATTCCCTTCCATCCTTCTTACCTGTATTTGGAATTAATGTTGCCATATTCAATTCATTAACTGGAGCATGGACCGACTTTTCATAGCTACATATAAAGGCAGTGGTGTTATGCTCTTCTAAACCCTGTAATAAATCTCTCTTTTCTGTTGACAGTTCTTAGGATTTTTTAAATACTTTTAGAGGCATATTCAGTGGCCAAGACTATCTTCAGCTCCTAGCCCGTTCTCCTCTTTGGTGTTCCTGGGATAATTGGATGACTCATTTAGATGAAAATCAGATACTATAAGCTTGTTTCTCTAATGGAACCCCTTACACAGGAAAGGTTAATCTGTGGAATTTTTTTGTGTTTGAAGATTTCATGATTTTTACAAAGGGAATAGTGACATCCTTGATGCCTCTTTTCATCTTCACGGCTAAAAGCAATTGAACCCATCTGCAAATTAACTATAATTCAAGAATTTTATGTAAATCTTTCACAGTCTTTGTAGCTTATGCTGAGGAAAATGGTAAAACATATAATAATGCATATGTATATGCATGTTTAAAAATAGTTCCGTAAGATGACAGGGAAACTCAGGGGCTGTATTTCTCAATATCTTTTGCAGGATTTCCTGCTGTCATAGGCTCCAACATGAGTGAGGATCTTCCTAGCCTGCCTCAAGTATAGTGAGGTGGCAAAATGTCTCTGGAATGCAACGAAGGTCTCTCAACACTGGTGGATCAGAACCAGAGAGAGATGCATGTGAGAGAGTACCTGGCTGTGATTTACAGCACCCTTCTCCCAGCTGGCAATGATTCATACTTACTTAATATTTATGGTTTGATCTGCTTGTGTTTAAAAAGTGAAACACAGTTTTGGGGAAAGTAGCTTGATGTCGTCATTGTTTTCCACATCTCACATAATTTCTTTAAGTATATTTGGGGGTTTTGTGTTTAATTTGATGCATTAGCAGCAAAAATAACACATATAAGATGCATGATCTTTATTTAGACTACAGTAGCTTTCAGAAAGCAGTTATAGACACAACTGTAATGAAGGTAAAATGATAAAAAAATATTATGGGAAAACTTGCTGCTTTCTGAACACTGCCAAAAGATGCCAGCTAATCTAGTTTTTCCTCAGTAAAGTTATTTTTATAGATTGCTTAGAGAGGCACACTTCACTATGACGTTTATCTGGGCTGTATCATAGTTATAGCTCCTCATGTATGACAAAGGTTCACACCAATGTAACAGTAGGATAAGAACTCCAGATTTCTCAAATGCTTATAAAAAGTAAGAAATACAAGCTCACTTGGCTTATTATTTTCTTTCAAATTCAGACCGGATTTTAACCAAAGTTTACATAGATACATGACTTCTTCCAGTGAAGCTTTCATGCCTTGGGGTTCTGCATCAAAACTAAAGATACTTGAGGTGCAGGTACAACTGAATAATGATTTTTCTCTGTGTTCTTAATCCATGCTTCATTTGTATTCCATCATACAGTCATGGATTAGCCGCAAATATGAAATTTTAAACTTTATATATCTATCTATATGAATCAGATGAGTAAAAGTGCTGTTTAATTCCACACAGTATACTGATGGTGACTTACATATGTATATTTGATTTAGATTTATGAATTAAAATTATAAATGATGAATGATGAATTAAAAGTCATTGATTCCTATGGGAAAAAAATGTTGATTTACCAAAGAACAAAAATGAAGTAAAAAAAAGCCATTTTAAATGGCATTTCAAATTAAAATATTCAAAATTCTGGTGACTCTTCAGAGTCTTAAAATATAATTTTATATAACAGAGTAGGTGTGTCATAGCTTGACGCCGCCACCCAGCGTCCACTCCCGGTCACAGCGATGGGAAGGCTAGCTCAGGGGCTGGGTGGCCGCCGTGTGTGGCCGTACCTCGCTTGGTCCTCTGCGCCCAGGATCCAGGCGAGGGTTCCCGGTTCGGCCCCTTCTACCCCACGAAGTCTGGGGTTAGGAGCCGCGGTGGGGTACGGAAAGCCCGTCAGCGTCGAAGGAGGCGTCGTCACGAGAGGGACAAAGGGAAGAGACACTTTCTGGAGGTGGAAGCGAGGAAGGGTTTATTGAGGAGGTCAGGATGGGTAGGGGGTTCCACAAAGTGACCCTGAGCAAAGGGTCTGCATTACCTTATAAAGAGGGGAGTGTCCAGTAGGTGGGGAAACATTACAACCAATGGGGATTCACGGTGGGAGGAGTTGCGGGAGGGGTTACAGAAACTGATTGGTGGGAAGGATAGGGTGATTTCTGGGGACCAATGGGAAAGAGGAGAAACATAACGGACAGGGAACATTCTGGAAAAGGGGTAAGGGTTCAGAGAGATTGACAACTCAGGAGGAGGGGATTACAAACCAAACATGGAAAGGGGGAAGGAATGGAACAAACCATTTGAGGAGCACTTTGTGGGGGGAAATAAGGGAATCAACCATTAAACAATCTGTAACAAAAATGCACTACAACATCTCCCCCTTTTCTTTAAATTAAAAATGAAAGGAAGGGGAGAAAACTTACTAGGAGTGAATAACTAAAGTGGGGTCTCTGCCCACCACGACTGTGAGGAATTGGCTGGAGGTGGGGAAGGAGAAGAGGGGGCAAAAACACGCAACAAAAGTCTCTTTAGAATGGCGAAAATCAGTAAAAGTCCAAAAATAACTAGAAGAATATAAATAATGTCCTTAATGAGGGAGGCCATCCACCCGTTGATCCCGATGTTTTTGAAGAGGTCCTGGAACCAGTCCTTGGATTCTTCTTTCACGCTGTTGATCATGTTCTTCATTTGATCGATGGAGGCGTGGATGCTGCTGCTCCATGATGTAAGATCGAAGCAGCAGAGTCCCTCAAATTCCTGGCACCCATGCCCGTGCGCTAAGAGAAGGAAATCGATGGCCGCACGATTCTGTAAGGTGGCTTTTCTGGTGATCTCTTCGTCTGATAGGAGGTCTGACAAGGCTTTTGAAGTTAGATTGGCTTGTTTGGCCGCCCAGCACTCGAGGTGTCCCAATTCCCCGAGTGCTTTCGCAGCCGCCACCCACGGCAAAAAAGTGGAGACGACTACTCTTTTAGAATATGATCAATGGATAATTTCGGAATCACAAGACTCAGTCAATTCATGCAAGTCTCTCTTTTGAGCCGAATGATTAGATTTGGAGATCCAATTCGAAATTTGGGTTGAATTGGGGGCCAACAAGGAAAGCTTGCCGATGGTGCAAGGGCCTCCTACCAGACGAGAGGGGATTCCTGTCCACACCCTATCTCCACAAATAAAAAAGTAACCATTGGGGAGCCGAAGGGGACCACGCAGGGCAGTAGAAAAAGCAGGAAGCTTAATTAATTTATCACACCAATTTTTCACTTGAAACTCTTGTTTCTTTTGAGTTAACACAATATTTGGGGCAAGTTTTTCAGAAAATAAAATACAAGCAGAAGCTTTGGATGAGCCCAGAAGCTCAAGCTCCTGGGGCTCATCCTTCATAATGGGCAAACGGAAAATCCACTCTAAATAAGTTTCTAAGAGGTTGGAGATAGGGGATTTAACGGAATAGGTAAGTCTCTGGGTTTTGTACAGGGTATAAACAGAACCTGAAGGGCGGATATTTATCTTATTTTGAAGCAAAATCATATCGGGGGGAAATTCTAAAGGTTGGGCAGGAGTCCCCACCAGACAGGTGGACAGGGGATTGTCCACCGCGGCCATCGATAGACACAGATGTTGTTGATTCAGGGCACGGGCAAGGGCAACCCAAACATTGGTCTTCGGCTGAGGGATGATCCACGCCTCCGACTGGTCCAGGGCCGGGGTCAGCGAAACGAGGAGGTGGACGACACTCCAACCAAATATGAAGAAACCGAAAGGGGCCATCTAAAAGTAAAGAAAACACACAAAAACGTTAAGAAAACAATTCAGGAATACTTTCAGGGAAGGCTTCAGGATCTTCAGTCGTGGTGGGAGCTGCGGATGACTGGGCAGCTGACAATGGCTCCTTTCGGCGGTGGCGGTCGGATGCGACTGCGGGGCTGGTAGGTGTTTCTCCCGCGGGGTCGGTTCTTCTTGGAGGCACAGGAGGAACTGGGGGAACAAATGGCTTAACTCTCTTTTTCGGAACCCACTGGGGACCTGTGGGAGTGGACACACAGGCATATCCTCTCCCCCAGGTCACCAGTGGAAACGGCCCCCTGGTCTCACCTGTCTCCGGATCTTTCACCAACACCGGTGGTCTCTGCTGGAATGGCACTGACGCGTTCTGGTGGAAATGGCGCAGCACGGGCGGGTTCATATTTTCAAATGAACAGTTCAAAAAATTTAGCACAAATAAAGCTCTAGCCAATCGTTCCTGTGGATATGAATTTTTGAGGTCTCCTTTTTGTCGAGCCAATTGGTTTTTCAGTGTCTGATGACACCGTTCTATGATCGCCTGACCAGAGGGGGAATGCGGGATGCCAAACTTATGGCAGATTCCCCACTCCTGTAGGAATCTTTCCAGCTCCCTGGAGGCATAGGCCGGGCCATTGTCTGTCTTAATTTGGGTGGGGACCCCCAATGTGGAGAAGGCCAGCAAAAGGTGGTGGATGACATCTCTGGCCTTCTCCCCAGC
>VWZP01001962.1:0-178226 GCA_013396995.1 Dicaeum eximium
ATAATAATGAGGATAATAATAATAATAATTTGAAAATACAGATGCTCTGAATACATTTTGTGAATCCCACATAAAACACAGCAACTGAAGCAATGACAAACATATAAATGTGCTGGAGTTCAGCTAGGATCAGCCAGTGCTGCAAATGTCAAAACAACTCCATTATGACCCACGGTGTAGGTAACTGGAACTGGCACTGCTTGTTAACGAGAGCACCACATCGACAGCGAGCCCATTCACAACGCTCTGAATTGTGGCCAAAAGATACCAACACAACAAAACAAAGCAGCACAGGCAGGGCTTTCATCATTCCACTCACAGTGAGAAACAGTCTGCTCCTTAATCGCTACCATCAGTTTCAGGGTGATCCCACAAGGAAGAAAGTGCTGTCTGTTACTGGTAAGGGCGCCAGAATGAGCCTGAGTTCCTGTGATCATGCAATTATTGGGATCAAGTCTTCCCAATATATAGACACAGTTAAAAGTGACAGTAGGATACACACAAATTCCTTTAAATATCAGTGAAGAACATTACAGCGTGCTGCAGTATTAGTCCCCAATGTACATAGAAAGCAATCATTCTAGTCCACAGCAGTTTTCTGCCTTTTTCAAATGAGTAGCACTAACTGCTGTAATTTCAGTCATTCAGTAACCATCACCCTTGTCTATGACATGCCAATAGAGACAGATTTATTATATGCCTACCATTGTATCTATTCATCACAACTTAATGAAACAGAGTGGTAATTCCAGCACTTTGATGTAAAGATTCTGAACACTTTAGGGACTTGCCCTGCAGCCCTTACCAACAGGTTCCGTACTTAAATTCAGCCTTAATTGCGCTCTCCTGGCATCCATCCTTCTGGAAGCCAGACACCAGACTCCTACTCAGAGCCATTTGCTGCTTCCTGACACACATCTGACCATGTCAGATGGCTTCTTCGGAGCCCCTGACATCCTCTGAGTCCCTCCCCTCCAGATGGAGAGGGCACTGTATCTCCCCCTGCAGCAATAGGGCAAAACTGTTCAGCCCAGGTAGTAAGAGACAGCAGTCTGCCACAGCACTGTTCATTTTAAAAGGGACTGCAGTTAGAAGAACCTAAGTATATCCTAACAAAATCCAGAATACTCATTACCATTGTGCATTTGCATGCACAAGCTCTGTGGATCTACTCATAATGCCTTTCAAGTGTGCACCAGGGAATGAGAGTGATCTCCTGAAACGTGTCATTCTAGCTTGAAGTTCCTTTCCAGTGCCATCTACTTGTTCCCTTAATTAGTTTTGACAAGCCTAATGGTTCTTTTTAGAATAACAATGATGACAAAAAGGGACTAGCACACAGCACACCCCTAGTACTCCTCTGTTCACCAAATAGTGCACTACAAGTTGAAAAGCTCACAAAGTGTTCTACAACCCAAAAGCAAGACAGGCTGCTCTATCTGCAGGCAGATAGCAAGACTGAAAAGTGATGCATTGGTCATCCTTCCTTCAATCAAACCAAGTTGCTCTCTTACACCAATGACTGATTGCAAACCAGATCCCCAATCAATGCTGTTTCTTCATGCCTCACCTGACATCTCTTCCCACAGGAAGGGAAGGAACAGAGCTTTGCTTTGCATTGCTCTGACTCTTGAATTCAGGTAGTTTTAGTAAATGGTCTCTCATCATTTGTCTCGAGGAGAATTGCATGAAGAATGCAAAAAAGTCAGCAGTGGAAAGAGCAAGATGTAAATGAAGATCCTGAAGCACAGCTGCAAAAACACACACAGACTCTAAAGCTATTCCTTTATCCTGTTGTAATTCTCCAGCCTTGAGAACTCACTACAACAACCTCACAGGTCTGGCAATACAGGAGCAGCAACAAAACAAGAAGAGACACTTTCACAGGCTTGTATGTTCTTACACATTATCTCTCTGAAGAACATTGGGAGGATGTACAGCTCAGTATTAAACAACTAAAGCATGTTGAGGAGAGATGTCAGCCTCCCCTGACTTACACAACCAAGTGCAGCCCCCAGAGTGGGGTGGCTGGGAAAGGCTTTCATGGTGCTCTAGCTAAGAACCCAGTCCAGAGGCTTACAAAGACAAGAGTATTTAACACTCAGGAGCCTGAGGTCCTGACCCATGGTCACACAGCTCCGTGCATATAAACTCCAGACAGCAAAATTTAAACCAAGGCTCACAAAACGCACCCCATTTGTGGGCTGCTGTCTGGGATTGCCATAGGGAGTGAAAAAAGGCACCCTGACTGTGAGTAACTGAGCTAAATCAACATCCTCCACCATCCCTATTCATTAATCACCCCTTGCATGACAAAATGCTGAGGGGATGCAGGCAGTAGTGACAGGAAAGGTCAGTTTTTCCTGCTGACACGTTCCCCAACTGCTGCAAAAGCAGTTTTCAAAATGTGGAGCCTGCAGCCAGAATTGCAGCAGGCACAGGATAATTTTCCAATTAAGAATTCAAACTACCTCTGAATTCCATTAAAAGGAAGAATTGTTACTTTTTTTTTTTGTATGTTCTGCTGCTGCTGCTGTTCCTTTCTGTTTTCATGGTGGCTCTTGATTTTCACAAGATCCTTCCTCCCTTCTTTTCAGGAGAGAATTGTGTGCTCTTGAAAGTTGAAGGATGGACATGATCCTGGCAAGATCCTTATCCCTGTCCTGAGGGAAGAGCATTGTGCATGGATGCACATTTACCAGGCCACTCTGCCAATACTTCATCTCTGACTGGGAAGGAGAGCAAGCAAGAAGGGCAAGAAAAACACAATATTCTGCACTTTAACTATTCCTGAAGTGTTTCCCTATAAGGTGTTGTATATTTCAAAATAAAAAATTGCCAATATATGCAAAGAAAGGAAAAAATAAAAACAGGAATTCAGGTTACCTGCCTACTGCACACCCCAGCTCACTTTTTCTACTAACTCGAATGCCTTTCCATGGAATGAACAATTTTTGCTTTTTCTTTCTACCCATTTTGCAGACACCAGGCATTTAAAGGTGAAAAGGAGGACTGAGATAGGCCTCCTCTAGCATCTTAAATGAAAACAGCTGAGCAATTCCAACTGCCTCGGTTGATCCTTGCTCCCTAAACCATCAATTGAGAGTAAGAGATGCTCTATTGCTCTATCCCCTGGACCCAAGAGTTTGGGAGGTTTGAGTGAGTATCACTGAATGTGAGCAACATTTGTGTTTAGGATTTACAAGAAGGTAAAAGCAAAAATTCAGGTTACAGGAGTCAGCCTTTCAAACTTAATCTGGAACCTGCTGGACTGAGCTTTTTTTGCCAGAAGTGTGTCTAGTTTCTGACCAGTCAAAGTGGTATTCACTAGCTTTGAAAATAAAATCAAAACTTTTACAACAAATTGAGACTCTTAAGATGCTGACTTGAAAACACATTTTTGCAGGTTAAGATGTCAGACTGAAGGCAATTGCCAGTGTCCATGTAAAGACACAGAAGAAACAGATGGATACTGGATACTGCAGGATGTTTTGCAGTAAATAAGGGCTAGAAACAGCAAGGACCAAGGAACATTTATTGTGTAATAATAAGTAAAGGGAGAAAAATTCTACCTCTTGCTGCAGGCAACTGCAGTTAAATTAGTGGATGTTGCCAATTAGTCTGCTGTAATTTTAATTCTATCCTGCTCCAGAAGTGAATAAATACTTTTGTGTGGTACCAGGCAAGCTGTGCATGTTTCTAACTCATCCAAGCCACACAAGGAAGGGCCATGCCCTTGTAGATATATGGAAGCAGGAGCTAATTAATTCAATTCCCACTCAACTGACCTGGAGTTTTCCACATGGCACCCTTGCTAAATGACACATACCTTTCCAACAGGCTTCTCCTCCATCTGATACTGCATCACATTTGTCTGGGTACCAATAACTGCAGTTGGCTTCAGCTGGTCAAGGAGATTCATGTATTAACTGGTCTGAAATCAGCTCCATCAGACATTAACTCTGGGCATGTAACAGCCTACATATACCCAACCTGCACACACCCCAGGCCAACCACTATAAACCACCACAGTTAAGAACTATACAAATGTTGAACTGTTGGGGCAAAGAATGTGTTTATTAAACACATAAATACAGCATCATTCTCTGTGGCTGAGCTGGGGGAGACACTGCTGGATGTGTTAGGATGTGATGAGATCTCTGAAGAGTTATAGGCAAAACCTCCTTGCACAGCATATTTCAAATGAAGCTTGGGAAAAAGGCTGGGCAGGAGGATACTGTAAGGAACTGTCTTAGCTAGGTCCCTGGAGCTTTCCACATCTTTTCCAATGCTAATTTATGTGATGCTATAGTTCTGGACATAGGCAGAAGTAATTGTTGTGAGACTTAGCTTGCAAGATAAGGGAAAAAAATTGCCAAGTGTTTATTCTCAGCTAATTTCTTTTCAGCAAGGCCAATCCTTTTTAAAATGTTCCCAATGAATTTTAAGGAGTTTTTCTGCATGGTATCTCAAAGAAAACAAAACGTAAGGTGTTCATGGCATCTGCATGTGTTTCCATATGTGCATACATGCCTCTGCCTCCCTGCACCTCATCCCCACTAATAACAAATGTCTAAACCTCTACCTTCCCTGTAAACCCAGTGGATCACAGGTCCCTGATCCACAAAGTTGCTACATGCAAAAACCAGACAAAGAAGAGGAAAGAGGTCCAAATCAATCCTCTCCTTGAGGGGAAAGCTGACATTTAGGCTCAACCATGCCAACCACCACCAGAGAATCCATTCAAGGCAGCAGGCTCTGTTACACAAAGAAATATTTCTTTCTCTTCTCAGTACATAGAAGAAGGTACTCTTTATATCACATAAATTATCAGGGAATACTGTTTAAATATATTTAGTAACAGCAAAACTGCTGTGGCTTAATATTTTTTCTTTTCCCTTTATGCTAACACCAAAACCTATGCACAAATAAGTCTGTGTCTAGTTCTCATCCAGTTAAAAAGTCTTAGGCCCTTGAAGTCCTCTGATATTTTTCCCAAACCTAGGGCTTGATTCTGTTTTGCCTTCTTCTGCAAGGGACACTTGGCAGGACAATTTCACTTTTGTTATTCTAAATCTTAAGTCCCTTTAGGAAACGAGAATAAAAGTATATTTTTTTATTTTTGCATTTGCTTAAAATTAGTTTGGTGCCTACTGTATTATGAAGCCCAGTTAATTAATGTTTTCCCAGTACTTGGCTACCCTCCTTTGGAAGTCATGTACACAGGGAATTGCTATAGATTATTGCCTTGCTTTTTCATGAAACAGCCCTGCTTCAGATCACTTTAGAAAAGCAAATTACATGCTCAAAGACCCCTCAGCTCAGCCTGGCAGTACTGTAACCAGATATTTCACTGGGTTTACTCCTCTCTTTCAAAGGAAATGTTTGTAAGGCTTGTAATATTCTTCCAAGTTTGTTTCCTAGCAGAAGTATCTTAAACATCACCCATTCCAGAGATGTTTTACACCAAAATAAGGATTATCAGTTACTGTGTGTTTAATTGCCCTCATTTGTAGAAACATTTTCCAATTGTAAATATGACATGCCCAAAATGCTAAGGCTCAGTGATTCAGCTATTAACAGAAGCCTAGGCACAATGAAGTGCCTCCAAAAAGCTTCAGAGCAAGAGCATCATTTAATAAATGAATGCAGCAGTAGATGGATAAAAATAAAGTTTAAATTGTCCAAAGAGGGGATGCCAGTATGAAACTTGGCACAGACAATATGTATAGGATTTGCTGATGAGCCCCACATGCCTATGAGCACTGTACATTGTATTAATTAAGGAGGAATGAGTTTCTACATTCCCTGTTGCAGGATATTGTGAAGAATCACCCTGGGACAACATCTAACATTCTGGAAATGAATTTGTGGTTCATTTCATGCATTTTGAGGAAAAACAACATGAAAAAATAGATTTGTTTCACAAATCTTTTGTGACAGTTGTTTCTCTGCATTTCAGACACTAACCTGAAGAGAATAAATGGCTTATTTCCTTCTTTGACTTTCAGCCATCAGCCAGAAAAGGAAGAGGGAGAGAAAGGAATGAAGAAGAAAGGTAAGGAGAAGAAAAATAGAGTAGAATAAACTACTCTGTTCTGCACCAGCAAGCATAAAGGCATCAACGTGTCTCCTTGCCCCCAAAAAATCACACTCAATTAGCTGCTGAGAGTGAGATGCTCATTTGTCCCAACACCAGAGGAGGAAAAGACAAAGAAGCAGGAAACAAAAGGGATTCTGGCAGCAGACAGATATCTAAAGACAGGCTCTGTCTGTAGAAAGAGCAAGTTTGTGTGGCCATGATTTGTAAAAGCAGCAGTGTCATGAGGTCAGCAGATCACCAAGCGTCTCACGACAAATCAGGTTTGCATTCCAGACAGAAGCAGCCTCACAGGCAGAATGGAGAGATGAATAAAACAGACACAGTCAATGCAGGTCTGTCAGTGAAGGAGAAACACTGCAGCAGGAGGAACCAGAGAAACTTTTTGTGGGTTCTTTGCTCTAAGACAGGCAGGTGAGCAAACAATAAGGAGATGAGGCTGTCCAGGGGCTGAGCACTAGACACACTCCCAGCTCTTCACAACAGCAGCATCCCAAAGCATCCTCATCCCCAAAGCATCACCCTGATCAGGTGAGAATGCTCAGGGCAGAATGCTGCAGTGGGAGTCATGTCAAGAAGCAAAGGTGTATGGTAAAGCTGTAGGTAAATCAAGAGCTCCTCTTTGTTGGGTTCTTAATCTGTTGTTACAGAGGAGCAATAAAAGGAAAGAGAAGTACAAGGCCAAATGAAAAGTAATACTCTGCTGGTTTCTATCCTCGAGGCAAATTCCAAAGTGTCAGCACACTTTTCAAATCTAATGATTTGTAGAAAGAAAAAAAAAAAATAATTCTGGAGAAACTACTGCAGATCTAGAAATGGCTTTAGGGAGTCACTATTACATATTGCCCCTAAAATCAATATTGTAATGGAACATGTCTCCTTCACTCAAAGATTTTCAATCAAAACCTGAAAACCAAAAGTACTGTGAGCAAAACCTAAGAATCTGTCTGTAGCCTTTGGCCAAAAACCTGACAGAGTTTTTGGCTTGGTTTTCTTTATTTTTTTCAATAAAAAGTAGGATTTTCTCCTATGTGAGAAAACCCAGTTCTACTGAAACCAGCTCTGAAGTCCACAGGTATTAGTTATTATTTCCTAAGCACTTGCTGGCAGACACAGGTGAGTATATTTCTCTCTCAAACTCAGCTACAGAACTTCTGATACTCCACTAAACATGGAAATGTGTCTACATCCCATTTTCATTACCTTCTGCCCAATGGAGAACAATTATCTTGCAAGACAATTACAGAGCTATGCTAACCACTGCTATGTGCTATTCCAATTAACTCACTACAAACATGCAAGTGAAACAGCATCACTCACTGGCTTTTCATCCTTGTTCTCCATATGATCAGCAAGACACAAGTTACCAAATCAACATTATTTAAAAGAAGCTGTAGTGCAGCTAATAAGATGCTCCTTCCTGCTCTTACATTCTGATGTAGCTTCATGCTCACTGTGCTTAACAATAGCAAAATTAAACTCATCTCATTCTACAGAGGAGACTCAGGGGAATGCCAGGGAATGAAAGGATGGGAGTTTCATTTTCTTCTCTTGCCGAGAATGAATTCTGCCTCATATAACTGCTGATGAATTGTCGTTTTAAGAGAGTTTGTTAATTTACAACAAGCAGAAGGCATAAAAACGGACCTCCTTATCTTTAATGGATGTTATTGAGCAACACAAATGGTTCACATTTAAATTAATGCAGAAACATCTCGTCTGTTTTGCCATGATAAGACTGTTCTTTCTCCACAGCATGGGCTCAACTTCTTCTGTTAAATAAAACAACTGGTTTTGTTCAGCTTAATGCCAGGCAAGTTTCCAGAGGTTCAGCAGCTGAAGTCAGTTCAGGGAAATGAACTGGAATATACCTGGGTCCTTCTGATCCTGTTTGAGAAAATCTCTCTGAAGAATTCTGAACTATCTAGTTTCAAGTAAAAATGGTCCCTGATAGTGCTGATCTACTTGCTGAGGATAAATCCTCTATTAGATTGCAACTTCCTCCAATGCAAGGAGGCTTCCAGCCCCAGTTGCTGTAAAGAAAGAAGAGCTGCAAAAGTGCATTTCTCAAAATCAAGTAGGCCATTGGGGATGAGGTTTGGGGCAAAGGGAGGTTGGATCCAGAAAAGATACTCACTCCTGATGCCTGTAGGTGTTTTGTTACTGAATAAAATATCCAGAAAATTATGTCCATAATCAGAGTATGTGAAAAAGTAATTCCTAAACTTCTCAGAACAGTAGTGATTTTAAAAGAATTCTCAAACCCTTATCTTCCAGTCGTCTTAAAACAAGAGGGATTCTCCCCCACACTGAGAATTCACCCATTTTCCCAGAAATGGAGAGATTAGTATGATATAGAACAAAGACCAAAACTTAACCTGAATTCTCCACCAAAAAAAAATTAAGAAGTGGGAGACTATTCCTTGCTAGCCAGAATGCACAAAATATGATGCTACTTTCAGCCTGGCAGCCCAGCTTTTGATTAGCTTTGCCAAGCTATGACAGTATGGGAGATCCCCATATGCCTCAGAGGGATGCATTATTCAATATATTAATTAGAGGGCTGGCTTTCATCAATGCTTCCTACAAAGTGTCACAAAGGATTACGCTGGAACTGTTCCTGACAGGCTGGAATTAATTTGTGTCTGAGTTCACGTGCATCAGGAGAGCCAGGATGAAGTCAGGCCAGGCAGACTACATGAGTCAGCATTTCATCTTCCAGCACTGGCTTTTGGAACACAGCGATGGCGTTTGGACTTATTTGTTTTGATGGGTTTTAATCTTATTTGTTACCTTCTTGCATGAGAAGAACACAGATCCTCCCACCAACCACTCTTCAGACAGACACAGCACTGGGGACCCACCCCAGGGATCAATACAAATTGGGAGAAATATTCAACAAACTCTTCCTTAAAACATCCCTGGTCTTTCTTACTAGTGGTTCATCTAGTCTGCTTCAGTCTCAGACACTCAGTCAAAGAGAGTGTGGGGGAGGTGGGGGTTACAAAATTATCCAAGATCAGCAATGGGAGAGGTAAGAGAAGAGACTGGCCCCTGGGAGATAAAGAAACCTGAGAGATGAGAGACCAAAGCAAAAGGCTTTTTGATGGCTGAAAACACTAACTGCAGTGCCACAGGTGACATACAGAGGCATTAGATTTAAGCCAAATAAGCAGAAATAGTTCAGCCCTTACTTTTTGAAGCCTTAAGGAAAAAAATAACTGCCAGTCACAGAACATTACAGACATAAACGTGGCAAACATCACAAATTGTACAAAAATCACAACAAATCACAAATTCTAAAAGCCAAATAGTATTTATGTAAGGACATCCACAGTTACATTAGTGGAGAGTGAAAATCCTTCATTCTGCAAAATATGTTGCATTTCTCAAGCAGAAAGGGGTTAGAGAGAAAAAGAAGGTGGTTAGAAAGAAAAGCCCTTCAAGGACAACTTATTCCAAAATTGCCCTTCCAAAGGATATACCTTTCATTGAAAGAATTCATTCTTGCTGTGATGGCAGCCAGAATTACAGAGGTGTATACAGAATGTGACAGTTTATCATGTGGCACTTTACTTGGGGTTCACTTATTATGTACTTATCATGGGTTTTAAAGGAGAATTTAAAGTACTTAAAATTATTTCCCTTCATAATCACACAATCACACACAATCCTTCTAGCCAGAATGCTTTTAGTATTTTTTTTCCTCGTTAAAAGAGCTTTTAGCCTAGGCAGCCTGATTAGCATGACATCCACAGGACTTTGTAAAAATGTCAAACACTTATTTTCCTAGGGAAGCAGGCAGTAAGGAGAGGGGCACCACACAATACTAAAGCATAAATCAGTTACAACTTAGACCTTACATCCATTGTGCAAGAGATTAGTTCTAACAAATTTCCTTTGTAAGATAAAGTCATCAGTCAGCATAAACATACACCAAACCTCCAAATATCTTTGGATTTAGTCCCAGGTAAAAAAAAGTCTCAGGTAGAAAATAGTCTGTAATACTTCTCCAGTATTGTACTTTGGGTTTTTTCCACCTTCCACAAAGATCCTTTCCCAGATCCAACTATTTCTGTCAATCTCTCCTAAATTTGTTCAAAAAAGAACGTGGACTGTGCTCAGAAAGGGGAACAGTACTCTGAACATTGCACTAATGGAACTCGTGGGGTCTGTGCAGTCACTGTAAAACAGCCCTGCAGCATTTCCCAGAGACAGAAGGGGAAGGATTTTCCTGTTCTTAGGGTCATCTAGGTTTTTATTCTCTTAGATATCCATAAAATCTATCACAATGTCGCTGGAAGAGCACTTACCAATCTATAGTTCAAAACCAGGATAGGATTATGTTTAGGAAAAAATATCAAAGTTTCAGACTGCATTCTTTCCTTGCTTTCATTTTTTTTAATCATATATTGCAAAATGAAGTTTTAGTAAAATTTTAAGATTACTTAAAAAGACCATCCAAAAACCGTCAAATATTTCACAATATTCCTTCCTTTACTTTCTGAAAGAAACATTTTGATAATGCTTGCCATGAATTCTAAAATACCTTTATTAACTTGAAAGTTTTTCAACAAAAATAAACGTTATTTCAGCCAATAAAAAGCATCCACCTCTATATCCAGGTTCCATTTATATCTCTGTCACTGAGTTACTGTGCAATCACAAGTTAGTCACCCACAACCTAACATTTAGAAACACTGAATATCTGTAGTGCCAATGGCATTAACTGTAGGCACACAAAATGAAATAAAATACCCAGCCTCACAATTTCACTTTGCCACTTTTTAAGTGATAAGGAGAATAAAATTAGGTTCATTATCACCATGGTGTTGTGGTCTTTAACTAAAGTGACCTTGCAAGGAAATCTTCCAATATATGCCAAGAATTTATGAGAAGGTCTCATCTCTCCTGAACTCTTATTACAGAGCTTGAGGCTTGAAAATGTTGTCCTCAGCTTAGTAAAATTCATGGTCATGGTGGCTTGAGTAACATTTATGTTGAGTAAGATTTATGTTAGCTGTACTCTCCAGAAGGAAAACCTTCCCAGGGTGTTCTTGCCCACGGGGCATGGGAAGCAGGTCCCTTACCAGAGCCAGATGAGTCACTGGCCCAAGGGAGGCTTCAGCAACAGGCACTGGGTACGTGCCTTGGTGATGCTCGTGGGTGTCACCCCCAGAAGCCAAGCTGGAGTCATTCCTTTTATCCATAGCTCCATGTATGGTATGGTTTTAATTCTGAAAAACTCAGATGTAGGATTATTTAAGAGTCAATTTGACATTTACAGGACCATGTTTTCCTGACACTAAACTTGGCTGTAAAAAATCAGGCGATGTTTCCCCAGCACTGTGCAATGACACCATCTGGCAGATAATGATTAGTGGGATTTACAGGAGAGGCAGGCACATATTTGACTAACCACCTCTTTGCTGACAAGCTAGGCAAGTAAAGGTAATGTCAGCTGTATTCAAAGGTCACTACTGGAACTGCTGCTGAAAAGAGTCTGCGTGGACCAAAACTGGCACTGGAATTAGGAAATATCAGTGCTGTCACAATGATGAAGAAATAAAAACAGGCACAAACATCTGTGTGAAGGCAGATACAAACCCACATAATAAACTTTAGAAACACTGAGGCAAACCCCTTAACTTCTGCCACGCTACTCTCAGATATCCAAACCAGCCTCCACTATAGTCATACTGAAATTCAGGCTGTGAATAAAAAGAAATACACTGGCTGATACATTTTATCACCTTTTCCTATCCAAAAACTACAAAAAAGACAGAAAACCTTGCCCTCAAATGACAAAATTTGTTGTCTCATTCCTCAAACAACTGTGACAGAATACCTTTAACTCCAAATCATAACCTAAGTTAGTGGACACACAGCCTCTTTCCTTCTTTCGGTGAAAGTGTTCTCTTCTCACAATTTTTGATCCTCAGAGATCAAAGTGAGTGTGGCTGGCAATCATATATTAAAAAAACAAACAAAAAAAAAACCCAAAAACCAAACAACAAAAAAACCCACATAAATCTGGTTGATTATCATGGGAAGGAAGGGAAAACATAAAATTTTGGGGAGATTTGTTGAGGGAATCGGTAGTGTATTTGAGAACTGCTTGATACACCTAATCTTTCTACTTGCAAATACAAGTAAAAAAATATATGAGAGAAGGGAAATGTCTATCCATAACAGGAAAAAATAAGCCACAAACAAACAAACAAAAACAAACAAGCCAAAAACCACAAACAACAAAAAACCAAGGAAAATTATTCCACATCCACCACTTCATATTCCTCAATGATCCTTGTGTCTGCTCAGCAAACACAGGCAGGGCCTCCAAAGACAGATGGACAGGGGACATTCACAGCTTTTAGCTGATTAGACAGAAAACACAGGTCCCCTTGAGAACCACTGTATTTTAAAGAATTAAGCCATAAGATGATAAAAGGATTTCATATGCCACTAAAGCATCTTTTCATTCTCTTGTACCCTCTAGTGCTCTTAATCTACTTCTGTAGTACTTCATATTTTCATATTTGACTACTTCACCCACTACAGTCATCAAGGTGCTCTGCTATCCCAGCCTCACCTACAGGGTAACAAGGCAAAGCCAGCTGGAGTCACCCAAGGTGACAGGGAAAAGCTGTGGGGTAACCAACCCCTCTGCCTACCTGCTTAGTCCTGTTCTGCTGCTGCAGGAAAAGGCAGAGGTAAGAAAAAAAACCCAAAAACTTAAGGACAATTCAAGTCCTATGAATTTTTATCAGAAAAGCAACAGTATTTAGTCAGCAGAACAAGTGGACCATGTGTTGTACAGGCGAGGAAACTTCCCCAGCTTTTCTACAGTACAAAATGCGGGCTTTTTTTTTGTATCCTCCACATGGCAGCACAGGTGTTTAAGTTACAGTGATACAGAATGAACAGGGCCCACAAGGGAGCTGCAAAAATGTGTTCTGAAAGAAAAGAACATTGAGTAGGTTTTTAACAAACTTTGCACTCATGCTGGTTCCAGTTATCTTGAGTGATCTTGGAATTTCTGTATCACATTAGCGTAAACTCCCTATTTCTAGTCTTACAGGATCCTAAGTTATTAAAATCTGAGGCCAAGGCACGTGGGAGCCAAATCTGGATGCCTGTACACACATCAAGTAACACATTCTGTTCAAGATCTGCCACTGCCATCAGTGGGTGTAGTTAACAAATGAATCACTACTACCAACGTAGAGAACTCAAATCCTAGGTTTTTTTATAACTATGAGTGGTCCAGGGGTGAATGTCAGCTCTTGGACAACTTTGAGCGGGCTCAGGAACTGATGAGAGATGTCCCATGAACAGCTGTGTGACACCAATAATGAATGAGAACACAAACCTACAAACCAGTGAGGAGCACCAACATCTATGACCAAGGAAAGAAGCTGAAAGCAAAAGCCAGGACACAATGCCACAAGTCAGTTTTGGAGCTTAGGCCTTTGTTTCTGGCCAGAGGAGAGACATCACAGATGCTTCCTGCTAGAGCTACACCAAAAAAAGGACAGAGTGACTTGTGTCTAACAGAGAGGTTGTGCTTACTCTGCTGGGGGAAAATGCACATGCCAGTCTCACAAGCTCAGAAGCAACCCTGATTCTCTCCTGGCCTCAAGGTCTCTGTGTGTGAGGTCTCTCAGGGAAGGTATAATTGTTCAGAAAGATCTCAGAGAGGGAAATTGGACCTCTCCTTGCCATGTTGACTGATCACATGAACAGGGTGAACTTCATGGTCTTCACAAGCCCATTCAAAGCAGCCTGAGAGATGAAAGTCATGTTTTGAAGGCAAACACATTCAGAAAAGCCTGTCCCAGACCAAACCAGCTTCACTCCAACCAGATGGAGACCATCCCATTTCATGGAGGAGGCTTGCCTGAGCCTCTGCTAATGAACAATGCAGAGCAGCACAAAAGAGCAGCTTACCTCATTTTGGCATCTCCCTATCATTACTACTTCAACTTCCATGGAAGTTTTAATTCAGAGATTCAATCTGTAGCACTTGATAGAGTGATGGCAGGGACAGTGACAGGCCAACATGGAAAGGCAATCTTGCCACAGGCAAGCTGAGAGCTGCAGTCAACACCCCTGAGGGAGGGGATGCCATGCAGAGAGGGACTGACAGACCTGAGGGGGGTCTGTGTGAACCTCATGGCTCCAGGAGAACTCACAGCACCTTCCAGTAGCTAAAGAAAGGGAGCTTTTACAAGAAGATGTAGTAATAGGACAAGAGTAGTGGCTTTCAATTTAAGGATGGTACGTTTAGAACAGATAATGGGAAGAAGTTCTTTACTGTGAGGCTGATGGGACAATTGAACAGGTTGCTCAGAGGAGTTGCAGATGTCCCATTCCTGGAAGTGCTCAAGGCCAGGCTGGATGAAGCTTTGAGCAACATGGTCTAGTGGAAGGTGCCCTTGGCCCTGGCAGGGAAGATGGAATTAGATGATTTTTAGGGTCCTTTCCAACCTATACTATTCTATGATTCTCTGAGCTTCAAGTAAGAGAATGACTTACATCCCTCTGAAACTTACAGCTATACCCACTTTCCTCTCTCTTTTGTAGGGTAATAAAAAGAAATCAACACATTTCTGGAGCTAAAATGTTCTTTTTTGCATTTTTTTCTGTACAGATCTTACAAGCCAGAGCTTGCAAGCCATCACAGTTTGCAGCTTTAAAATGAACGAAAGGAAAAAGAGAAATAAATCAGCTACGGAGAGTTATTATGTTACACAGTTTCAATACCTCTTATCCCTGCACTATGGATTGTTTCAAATCCCTCCTACTCTGGGGAAAACCTAATCCACTCTGTTGGGAAGCTTATTCTCTGTGGGACTCTGCTGTTTCTGAGTGGAATAAAGATTTCTAAGTCTAGGTCTTATGACTTTTAACTACAGAAGACTTGTACAATTCCTAAGAGAAAAAGGCACCTGAAACACAGACATTATGTAATGCACTGCTAAAAACCAGTGTTCAAAACATGCAGCAAAAGACAATGAAAAACTAGGTAGACTGTGGAAAACAATACACATTTGGGTGTCAAATGGACAAACAGGCAACTTCCATTAACCATTATTATATGAAAGCAGAAAATAAGGCACAACATCACAACCTGTCCTTTGAAAAGAGGTTCTGCTTTTCTTCCCAAGTCAGCTTAGCCCTTGGACTTTATCCTCCAAGAAAGCCTCTCCCCTAAGCTCTCTTGTGTTATTTGAAGGATAGGGTAAAATTATTCCAAGGACCAGCTATTCTGCTCTACAGAAGGATACACCTGGAGAGGATCTACACTCACCTACATGCACCCAGCATGAATAGTGAGATCAAAGGATTTTTGATAGTTAGGTTAATCATCCACCTGCCACCAGAACCAGGAGAAAAAACCAACTTCCTTTCCTACATTATGGAATTGTGGAACAGTAACAGACAGACAAGGTTCTAGACCTTTGATATATTTTGCAGGTCTGTGTGACTTAGGAACATTAAAACTTCCTTTCCTCAGTATTCAAAACCTTCTCACACTGTCCAGATTCCTCAGGGACACTAAGGGAAACCTCTAGACCTGGTGCCAAAAAGCCAATGTTTTAAATATGGGAATCTAAAGATGTTTGGAGAGATTTCCAGAAGGATGTAGATAATTTAAAATGAGGAGTCTACCTCCACTGCAAGGTGTGGAAATACTGAAAATACAATCTACTGATATTTTGTGCCTGGATTCCAGGGGCTTTCAATGAGATGCCAAAATTTCTACGTGAATTTGACTCTAAGATATATAGATATAGACATAGATGTATATAATGCTTTGTAATTGGGAGTCAATTTTTAAGTTTTCCAAGTCCTTTTTATTTTTAACCATCCAAAATGTGACCCTCTGGCTCCTCAATATCACAATCTTTTTTGATCTTAAGGACCAGACACTTCTTTTAGCTGCGCACAGATTCTGTAAATCAGCACTTCTACACTTTCACACACACCTCATCATCTGGCATGTAGTAAGTACAGCATTAAGAATCCGATTCAAGACTCAAATCCTAAATTCAACTACAGAAGAACTACACTTTTCCCCCCTATAATTCAATTCTTGAGCCTTCACATGGTGCAGAGAAGTTTGGAAATGAGGCATCTGAGATGGCTGAGCCTGGAGATAGGAACTAAATTTGTTTCATCATCTGATTTTAAGACACTCTTCCAATTTGAGAGGCTGACACTTGGGAAATGAGAAGGAATTGAGTCACAAAGCAGATTTTCAGCAAACTGCAGATCTTGGGCTTTCAGTAGTCACTATAATAAAACTGGCTCCTCAGAGAGTGATTTAAAGCAGAGTGAATCATCCCTTCTCACCAAGACTGCATAAGGAGACTGGTCAGAGTGGCTGGCTCTGAACAAAGACTGTGTTCTAGGCTAAAGTAACTCTCTGGAGGGCTGAAAAATAGGAAGTCTAATGGTCACAGATTTGTAGCTGAGGCACTGGGCAGCTCCTCTGTTTACTCTAAGGAGGTGTATAATGAAGAAGTGGGAGTTTTCCAATTATCAGAAGACTTGTACTTCTCTGTAAAAGACACCAGGTTCTATCAGACAAGGGGTCTTTTAGATACAAGGTTTTATCAGACACAAGGTTTTATCAGACACAAGGTTTTATCAGACAAACACAGAGACTGTTGCACTGCAAGGTATGTGCTATGGACTGAATTTACAGCATTGATGATGAACAAAACCAAGGGTATACTTCATGTTCAGGTAAAATAACCAATCCCTTCAAGTTAGATGCCCTTCTCCCCTCCATGACCTGCCCTAACTCACCAGTAAAACCTGTTTGGAGTGACCCGCTCGTGCATGAGCTGCCATTTTCTTCCAAAGTCCATGGAGCTGTACAGCTGGAAGACAGAGAGAGAGAGAAAGTATAAACTTTGAGGAAAAAGAAGGAAGGCTGTTGCTAGATAAAGTATTAAAATCAGCTCAGATTAAATAACATGAATGGATAGTTCACAATAATTATACATAATTATTGACCACCCTCACTTCCAGGGGAGGCTAACAAGGCAATGTCTTCCCTTTACTCTTACACCAGACTGGGCTCCAGAGAAACAAAAGCAGCTTGTCTCTTCCCAAACCTTGTCAAACAACTTTGTGCTTCCAAATTTCAGCTGTCAACACATTCACTTTGACTGCCATTTAACAAAGCTGGCTGTTCCCCTGTCTTTTTTCACTTAATAGGAAGCAGGTGACATGTGAAATCCTAGTATCAAACAAAATGAGAGACAAATCAGATTAGTCAACATGACTCTGATGCAGTAGTGGCTCTGTACTCAAGGTCATGCCATGATTTGTTTTTATAGAATGAATCAGATCTTATATCTGTATTGCAAAGTAAATTGCTCCTGATTTATATTTTCTAATATTCAGAAGGAGGTCTAAATTTTTAGGTTAGTTAGAAAACTGCTCATCAGTTAAACACCAATGACAGTGGTGTGACTCTTCTTGGAAGCCAAATTTTCAATATAATGATCTTTTTGAGTCTTTCTGGTTAGGAAACGACATGGCTGTAATGTAACCAAATTTCCATGCAACTCCACAATGAGTTTCAGACATATGTTTGCTTCACATATATTCTGCTTAATACCACAAACACCATTCTGCATGTAATTATTTCTTACCCACAATGCATCCTCTCACAATCAAAACATATATAAGCTCCTTTTCTCCAACTATGAGTGAATTTAGTTCTTCAGAGAAAAAAATATGCTTTGAGAAATAACTACTATGCTTTACCACTAGATCACAGAGAACTAAATATCAGGCAGCATTTTGATCAGGATTTCAAATAAATTTCCTCTGATATATATTCTGGCTTAACAAAACAAGGTTTGATTGCCAGCTAAGGAGTTAGATAAGAGAACTGAAAAAACTTACATGTTTGTAATAGCCAAATTTAAGTCCTTAATGGGAAAATTATATCATTTGGGCACAAGAGTCTGCATTGCATTTGATTTGAGCAACTGGATTTGCAAATTGGAGGCAGGTCCATGTTCAGACTGGAAGGGTTCACAACCCAGTGATGTGTCCTGTGGCACTGCTGTGATGGATGGCTACGTGTGACTGGGAAGATAAACCACATTTGCTCACTCTGAATATTAACATTTCTTGAGCAGGGAATATCTTTGACCACAGAGATGCAGCAGCCACATCAGAGCTGGACCATAGATCAATTTAGAAAGATGATTGGAAAGGGTTGTTTGAGCAGGGTCCAAAGCCTGAGGCAGTTAATTAATTCTTGCTATGTTTGTACTCAACTACACAAACAAATCACTGTATAGTCAGCAAAAGAAAGTCAGAAACTGAAATTTAGACTCCATCAAGTATCTAATGCTACTGATATGTGTAAAGACAAAATAATCAGGCCTTTGCATTTATGCCAACAGGAATGCCAGTCTGGCCAGTAATAGCTCAAGCTGCCAGTAAAACACATAGGGAAGAAAGATATGGAAGCAGGCATCCTTCAATCTTCATGTCAAAAAGGGCTCCAATCATGTAAGCTTCTGCCAACATCACTGAGCTTGTTGTAAAAAATATTAGGAAAGATTTTCTGTCCCATGTTCTTTAGGAAATGAGATATTATCTGAATATTCTAATTTGGCCATATTTCTTTAGCACTGTCTCTAGGTAGGGTAACACACTGCACTAAAAGTCCACAACAGCCAGACTTCCTCTGCTTTTCAGGTGATTGTCTAAAAAAATATGATAGAGTCCTCTGCCCCAGAAGGAATTCTGTGCAGATACAAAATAAAGCAACAAAGCATCACTTGTCTTTTTTTAATTAAAGGGCCCAGGAAAAGAAAATTCCTTGTCCAAATTTGAGATTAGGTTTATGAAGTCAGCATCAATATTAAGGTAACTAATTCTCAGAACACACAGGTTTTTAGAAACAGTAACTGAGAATCCACACTCTAAAGTCAAAATTCTACAGTGCTACGACTCTGCCCTGAATTCAGCACAGCTCCTGCCAGGAATATTCCTTGAGTCACTGGGCATGGTTTACACACACAAGGACCTCAGCACAGACCCAAGTTGCACAGCTACATCAAACAACTTGGTTATCCTTAGTGTGTCCTCACTACAGGTGCAAGCCAGCCAGGCTTCAGGCAACTTAGTCCCAGTTAAGTCATGCTCACAAACAAGCCCAAGTGGGTCTCCATCCTGATTGTATTCTGCAATGGATTAACCATTCTCACCATGAGAGGAAAGGATTAGTAGCATACAGCCATTTCCTTCCATTCTCTTTTATCTTTTGCTCCTGGCATTTCATTTTCTTCTGCAGCAGCATAACAGCAGTAGATACAGAAAGCTCAGTGACATGAAGCACAATCTCTTTCAACCACTCATGTCTCCCAGTGCCTTTTTCAGGGAGCATCCCACTCTGTATCAAAAACCAGAGACCAGCTACTGGTCTGGGTTTTTTTTTTCCTTTCTTTTCTCTTTTAAAGCTCAGACTGACTGATGTCAGAAGGATTAAACTGAACTTGCAGCTTTTATGTGAATTCGGCTTAAGAGATAAAGAGGACATTATTCATTTCAATAATTTTTATTTATTATTCACCTACTTTTGCTGGGCATCCACTTCAAATTTTAACCAGATGACTGAGTCTTAAAGTTGTATGACAGAACAAATCCCTAAAAGGCCTCTCTGGCCCAGTTCAGTTTTAAAGTATTATTTACAGATGCAAATGCAAAGGTTAGTGTTGAATAAATAAATAAAACATACAATAAAGTGATTTCTAGTACGCATTAAAATTGAATATATACATACACTTTTTGTTTATCTCCCTTCACAAGAGAAGACAGGCTTTAGAAAAGACAACAAATTTAGTGGCAAGTACAGAAGATTTCAATAGAAATTAATTTGTCCTAAGGCTGAATTTGTCCTGAAGACAAAGCAAAGGAAAAAAATTATCTAGGTATGGTGCCAAGATTTTCCCATTTTTAAGCTCTGCTCTGGCTCTTTAGTGAGAAGTAATCTCTGGCACTTCCACCTCCCAGAGCACTCCAACACATTGGTTCAAGAGGGGTGGACTCCAGTGTACCATGGGGGTGGTATGTGAGGGTATGGCCTTCCTGCAACCTCCTTCTGTTATTTGACCTACTCTGATGACTGAAAAATTAAGACCCTTATGGGTCTTTATGTTTGTTTGGGCTGGTCTTTTCTCTTGATGCAGCCAAAGAGTGGCAGGCAGCCAATCTGACTGTGCCTCTACTCAGGAGTTTTGTCAGACCTATCACTCAAAATAGGAAAGGCTGAACCATCAGAAAGGTAAATGGCAAATATTTATCCAAACAGCATCATGATACTCCCCACTCAAGGACTGTAGCACCAAACAAATCACATCCACCAACACAGCCCTGCAGTTCACCAAGAGCACAATCTGTGTGAGGAAAGACGTTGGCAGCCCCAATGATGCACAAATTTGTTTCACTACAGGCCAGACCTTAACTCCTGCTTGTTTTGCTCAGCACAAATCTGAACCATAAGGATTTTACCTACCACAGGCAGAATGCTCTGTCTTCAAACTCTAAGAACAGCAGCAACATTTTATTTCACACCAGCATTGTTTCCAAGTAAATTGGCAAACCCCTTAAAGAAGGAGCTTTATCCCTGGTGTCAGATTCTGTGCCACAAACACAAGCAACGTGCCAGAAACACATTTGGAGATACAGAACTGTACAGAAAGGAGCTATACATACATGCCTGCACAGTGTTGCATATGGAAAATGCTGTTGCAATTCTCCAGCACAAACTCTCAGGGTGACACATCATGTTGGCTGGCTTGGAAGATCTCGGTCAGGGCTGTGGGTAATTTGGTTTGGGTGTTTCGTTTATTTTACCAATGAGAGCCAGAAAAAAAAAAGAAAATAACAAAAAGAAAGGGCTTTCCTGGAAAAGTAAAGCTTCTGAGAACTGGAACAGCATGAGAAACTGGACTTCTTCAATTCCACTTATGGAGAGAGGGGAGAAGAACAAGCAATGAAGGAAACACAGGAAACCCCCTGGTGTTAGTTATCCATGTCCGAGCTAGTCACCAAGGCTCATTTTTAGACAGGCAAGACATTTCAAAACCTGCTCATTTTTCAAGCCTTACAATATTCCACCTCTCCTGACACAAAAGAAGCTCACAGTGACTAGTGCAGAAGGAGATGACCCCACCAGAGCCACATGATCTGGCTGAGATGGATTTCATTAACTGCTCCCAGGCTGACCTGCTGGGTCTTCATGGGGGAAGCACACAGAAGAATGAAGAGTGAAGGCAAGCCCAAGAAAGACCAAGCATACAAGATCCTGGGTACACTCCACCACAGCAAGAAGCATGTACAGATGTCACTTATAAACTGAAAAGCAATAGAAAACAGACTAAAGAAATTCACAGATTTTTGATATTTATAGACTTTTATGTATAGACATGTAAGAAGAAGGGCAACAGGAACATACATAAAAGCCTATAAGCAAATAAAATCAAATATTATTTGTTGCTATGAAATCAGGTCTATTGGCCTGAGAAAACATCTGGTGAGACACCCCATAGTTTCCTGCCTGCCAGCCATCCAAGAGTGCAAATGATGTCAGATAAAGTGAGGAAGATCAGCTGAACTACATACATTTAGAGGAACAATTCATTCATTACACAAGAAATTATACTTCCTCCAGACAATACATACAGCTGATGATGGAAAGATGTATACAAAATAAATGCATCAGGGTGAGAGTGAGTCTAGTGGTAATAACTTGGCAGCAGCTGACACATTATGGAAGAGGAGGGTCAGATTAGCCTGGCCTGCTTGGCCTCACAAGAGCACGATCCCAAGCAGTAGCTCAGATTGCTTACATGAAAAGATGGCTCTGATCCCAGAAAAGCACAAAGCAAACTAGCACCCTCTCAGCCAGAGCTGGTGGGAAAAATCTACAAGATGTGTGGAGGGCTCCTGCCAAAAACTCAAGCCGGGGTAGAAGAAAAATAAAATTAGGTCAATATTTCTGTAGGAAATTGGACTGCATGCAGAAGACAACTCAGAAAAGAAAGTCGGTTGCAGGGTCTTAAATTTTCTCTGCAGGAGGAGAAAAAACATTATCACTAGAAAAAAATTAAAGGCTCAGAAAAAGTTGAAAATTCTCAGAAAATTCCAAGGTGTATCTTTTCTGTACACTGCTGTGTTGGAGATGAAATTGCAAAAGAAGAAGGGTGTCATCATTAATATTTCAGAAAGGTCATTCCTAGAAGGAAAATGAACTGGAGGAAAAATTCACACCACTTTTCAGTCTCTAGAGTACAGAACAGATAAGCCATGTCTGACAACAGCCAGCTGAACACAGGATGGATTCAGTACAGCCATGAAGACAGGTACTGGTAGCCCAGAAACACACCCTACTTCTTCATCACTGCTTCCACCCCTGCTTTTTTAAGAACAGATGGATACCTCCCCCCTTTCACAGCGTCAGTGTAATGTTTAAACTGTGGGGTCTACAGAAACTCCTTTCTCAGGTTCTCCTGGGAGGCAGGACCTGGCATTTGCAGCACTGCAGTTACAGGACTCAGGTCTAAAATACTTCAGTTGTGTGGCTGAAACCAGGTCAGGAGCAACCCTTGCCATGGAAGTGTCTTTATTACCCACAAAGAAAAGGCTGCATCCAAAGAACAATTTGGGGTATTCCTCTCTTTCTTCTATTCCACTATTCCCCCCAGTCTGGGCCTTAGTGAAACACCTCTGGAGTGTCAAGAGTTGCCATTGGGGACACAAAGGCTAACATCACCTTTAAGCTGATAACCAACTCAAGAACTATCTGTGCTTGTTCTTTCCAACTCCTCCAAGGGAGCTGCCTATCCTTGCCACCTTGCAAGGCAGGGTTCCAGTGGTACCAAGATCTGAAAGTTGGAAGTGCTTATGGACCCCTAAATAATGGAAAAAAAGAGCTTATCCTTTTCTTCTTTTCTCATAAGCTTCCTGAAAGCCACAATTCAGGTAAGGGACCCTTGACAGCTCCACACGAAAGAAGCTAAAAATAAATCCTACGTCTCGAGCCAAAAGATTTGTGCAACAGCTTGTGGGGCTGAACTTAGTACAAAGAAGTCTACCATCACCAAATTTATGATCTTTGTTTACACAGAGTAGTAAAAACTAGTAATTGTAATGAAAACAAATGGACCAGTTTATCTCTTTACTTTGATTTCCTTTCCAGGTGATTAAAAGCTGCATCAAGGGACCTCATTGCAGCCCAAGGTTCTTCTCTAGCATTGTACAGCCAGATTGTCTTGGAATGGGCATGGAAAGAGAATATGCCCAGACTGATGCATGTCTGAGACTCACCAGAGCTGCTCAGTTCCCTACAGATGTCGTATAATAGATGGGACACTAGAAACAGGCTATTTTGAAAATCAGTCAAGACAGAAATTAAATACTAAATACATTTCCATCAGGGAAATGTCCCATACAGGGAGGGGACAAAAAACAAAGGTTTCTGAAGCTGGGAAGGCTGGTCTTTTTTTGCATTTTAAGAAAAATATTTCACAAGCTTGTCAGTAAGATTAGATCCTCAGGCAGAAGAAACTCAGTCTCCATCCCACCACAGTAAGACACTGGTCAGGGATCTTCTGCACAAAGACCAAATGCTTTGGAAATGTCTAACTTCAGGATGTAATTGTACAGCTCAATTCCAACCTGGTTTTTAATGAAGCCAGACAGGTTAAGACAATGCACTGATGTCATGTTTCATGGTTTCATAGTTTAAAAAATGCTTTCACTCAATGGGTCCACTTCAAACCTTATGCTCAAAGCAAGACTTGGCTCTCTCTGCTTTGCAACTACATCTCCAAGAAAAAGACAAAAGTAGATTAAACTGGGAAAAAAAAAAGTCCATTTAAAAACCTTCACAGCTCAATTTTCCTTAAGCCTTATTGGCACCAAGCACACTCAGCCAGAAATTTGGTATTTCTGCTCAGAGCAGAGCGTCTTTTGATTTTCTACTCCATGACCAGTTTCTAGTGAAACAAGAAATCCAGATACAACTGCAACAAGAGCAGTGTCACAAATTAGTATCACAAAGAGCTTAAGGTATGTTTTAGCCCTGGGTGAAAAACAGGGCTTTTTTTGTGCTTTTCCCCCACCCCCAGAAATGCTAGAGTGATGCAGAAGCAAGATGAAAAATATTACTTCTATATTTTTTTTTCTTAAACTGAAAATCTGGAGAAAATATGTTCAAATATGTTCAATTTGGCCAATCAAAACACATTTCTATCATTTCTAAAGAATTTAGCTTTAGCAACTCGCAGAAGGTGCTATAAATAGAAATGCCATTTTGAGGGAAGGCTAACTTTTCTGATTGCTTATTTATTCCTTTCTCCATGATCTCTTAACCATTTCAAAATCAGCTATAGAGTTTGAGGGAGGATTAAAGTAGAGAACAGGAACAAGGGAACAATACTGCGACCATGAAGAGATTAGAATAGGATGGACATGGCAGAGCTGCCTGCTGCTACCAGAGGCTACAAGGTGCACCAGGAGTTATCTTTACCAGAATTTCTTCCACTGGCATCCAACAGGCTCAGCCAGAGAGAGGTTTTGGGTTCCTCCTGTTGTCCTCAGAGGCTGCTTCACTCCTTTTCCCCTCAGATCAGATCTTTAACATTCACAAAAAACTAAATCACCTCTAATGGCTGCTGATTTTTCTGTCTCAAAGCCAGGCTTATCCTTTAGTCCAGTTTCTACAACTTAAAAATCATTAAGCAGTGTTGGGTCTGAGGTCTGTGCTAATTGGATCCACCAACCATGTGGATGAAGCCAATGCTGCTGTGCAGGTCAGCCTGCACTGAGGAGCTCTGTGCCCTCCCAGCCCAACAGGAAAATTTTCTTTGCTCCTGGGGGCTTCACATTGCAGCCCTTTAGAAGTCCCTCCTTACACTCCATCAATGGTTATACTCCAGAAGTTTAACAATAAGGGGAAATAAATGTGAACCACACGTCTAATGGGAAGATTTTTCATTCAAATGTGCTTTATTGTGTGATATATGCCTTTAATTACAGTGCAAGCATCTGGGTACATTCATTGCTATTACAGAGCAATCTTTCATGTTTATTGAGCATAAGACTACAAGGGACAAAGCAGGAGAGGCTGAGGCATTAGCCAAAGTGGGACATAAAGCTACAATCCCATGCTTGGCTGTTCCTCTCCTCCCTCCTTTACAAAGCCTGTGGCACTCTTTGTAGGTTAACTTCTATATTATACAGACCAGGATTTAATGGCAGAGGGATTTTTTCAGATTAGTGGAAGAAATAGATTTCACACCACCAAACCACCTTCTAAACTCATATAAGATTTTTCTGATTTGTTTCTTCATGTGGAAAAAAAACATTTCTGAAACTGTGTACATGGGCATTAATGAATAGGTTTTGAAACTGCATTTAGAACAGCATTTTTTTTCTGAGATGTAGTCATTGTTTATGTAAAAAAACTTCACATAGCTTGAAAGAAATATTAGTCTGGTTTCAAGCAGTATGTGTCATTTAGGCAAAATTAAAGCAATGTATTCTGCCCCAGTTTAAATTGTGTGTTATTTAACACATGCACCTGCCACCCAATGCAGTTTGCCATTCATCAGCATTTTCACAGACAAGGGTGGTTACTCAAAACAGTTCCCCAGATTTTGTGACCCACCACCCTCAGACACTGAGCAGACACACACCTGGACACATCTCACACAGGTGGAAATGCTCTTCTCCCTTGGGATCAGCCCTGACAGAGTGCAGTTGCCCATTCCCTTCAGTTCTCATCTCACCAGCTGAAGAGCAGCAAACCCCACAGGTCCTGAGGAGCTGCACCCCACTTCTCAGAGCGTTCTATTTCTTCCCAAAGTCAGAGTCCCACAAACTGCCCACACTCTTCTCCTCTGTTCCCCCCATGAGGGCACCGTGCCCCCTCAGCCTGAGCCCGTGGCTCTGTCAGGGATTTATGGTGCAGAACAGGCATTTATGGGCTGCCACCACACACGTCCTACCTCCATCTCTTTTGGTCATGGATATGCCCCCACTGCCATCCTGAAACTCTTCTGGGAAACTACAGTAGATGAACAGATATTGCTTAGGACATGTACACATCCTGCACTGGGAGAAATCCCTCTCTGGACAACTCTGGTCCACACATACAGCCCATGCTCTATGCTGCCTGGGACAAAGGCCAAATACTGGCTCAAACCAGCCCAGAGAAAAGCCCAACTTAGCTCATGGGAGTCTCATGTCCCACAAAACAGAATACAGAAGCTCTTCATAGGACAACTCTTACTGTGAAATACATTCTATGAGCAAAAAGATTATAAAAACAAGGTAGAAAACTTCAATTTCTGATAGCATTGAAGATGCAGCTTCAGCAAATATTATCTCCTGCTCAAACACCCCAGCTCTTGTACAATTCATTCTTTTAGGCCATCTCCACTACCACGTACTTTTCATATCCTGTCCTATATATATTGATATATAATCAAGAGGCTTCTGCAAGCTTGAACATATAATAAAGAAAGGTAGATTCCTTTCAGCCTCACTCTCCTACTCAACAGCCAACTCTCATCTCCACAAGGGGCTCTGCTATCTTCAAGATATTCTCCAGTACTACTCTTACTATAGCACTTAAAATCCAGTGGAGTAATTCAGTTCACCTCTAGCTAGCCAAATTTCTTTTTGACCAGATTCCCTGGCAATCCATGCATTGACAGTAGGCAACAACTGAAGGGAAAAGCAGAGCCTGATTTTACAGGCATCCATCTCCACAGATACACAGCCAAGCCAGAGATAACATGCAGGAAGGAAAGAGTAAGAGGTCTCATGGAAAATGAGAGATTCCTCCCAGCATCTCACAGAGATTCAGTTCATCCCAATCCACACATGCACAGGAGACTGTTTACTGGAGGAACCAAATGAACAGCATCATTGTAAATACCAGTCACCATCAGGAACAATTTAGCTTGACAGCTGGAGCAGAAACTGTCACTGCACTGAGGCATCACTGCCAGAAAAATCACCAAATGAGAAACTCACATCTTCCAGGGATCCCTCCAGGCTGCTGGGCAGACACCATTTACACTGTCATCTTTGATTCATCCATCACCCAGTTCCTGCAATCAAACTGTGTACCTTTGGAATAAATGAATCCGCAATTGAAGATCACGCAAGAAAAAGAAAGCTCTTATCCAAGCCTCTCTCAGCAGCTCTCTGGGTTTGTAAATATTCTATGGTGTCTATACTTAAGCTATTTATCCCATTTAATTGAAACTCTAGGTACCTTCAACCCACCTTATGAAGTAGGGTGAAGTAAAAAGCCTCTACAAAGCCCCAGAACTACACAAACTCAATTCAAGGCAACAACCATAGTCAACAACAACTCAACAAACTTGATTTAATGTAACTTTAATTTCTGATATTAATCTAGGTTCACAGTGATGGTACAGCATAACTCATAGCAGAAGGCTGCAAAGGAAAAATAAAACAGCTTTTTCCATGCTGTCACTAGAGAAAAAGTACAGCTCAACTAGCTAGGGAATATCAGACTCAATTTTGCAGCAGAACTTTCAGACTCGTGACATTTGTGCCGCTGGGTGTGTGCATAACTCTTGTGGACTTGCACCAAGATCTGAGAAAATCAACTGGCCTGAAGCAAGTGCTGTGTTAGAGGACAAAACTAGAGTCCTGTTTTGGCAGAAAAACTTTTGATGACATTATTGTTCTCTTACTATATGGCAGGAAAGTCCCCTTGGGTCCAGTATATTCTGCTAACATGTTATTTGTACGTGCTTTTATCTCTTGAACACTGCAAGTATAAAATGCTACAAAATCTATATTCAGACAGTTTATGATCACTGAACCTCTGTCAGAAATGAGTTGCCCAAGGTAGGAGGCTGTGGGAAGGATCCCATTTTCCTACTTTTGCACTACAGAATCACAAGGATTTTCTATAAAGCTTTAAGCTTTGTTGTTTCTTTGATCAATTGTCCTCCTCTCAAAAATATCACCCTTCATTTTGGTGCCTCAGTTCCTCCTTTTATCATACCCACAATACTCCCAATGAACCAAAATTTTACTGTATCATGCCCTAACTTTCATTTTACATCCACCATAGTCCTATAAAAATCAACTATACACAAAACTAAAGAATTTTATTACTCTGGAAGAACTTCTTGTAACTGTCACAAAAGTACTGTGGGGTTTCTACTGCAAAAATTCAAACCTGCACAACCGACACAAACAGGTCACCATTCTTCCCCCAGACAACCAATATGGACAGCCAGCTGAAATATGCACCTAAACAGAACTGAAGATGTGCAGCATTTGCAACCATCAATAAAGATATGTGTCTTATAAGCATAAATGCCCTGCAGAACAGTGTTGGAATGAAGACATTATGAAAATCTTGGGGGTTTTGTTCCTTTTTTTTTTTTAATGGTAAAATTTCTAATTCTACTAATTGTGAAGAAGCATTTGAAAAACATGGTTTTCAACACTTCCTCAGTCCCAGAAGCATCAAGAGACATATAAGAGAGGACAACTGAAATTACTCAAACACCTCCCTGATTTTTTCTCTGCCAAACTCATTACTTTTAAAGGGCAAATCCATCATTTCTAAACAGTTTGAACTGAAGTTTCTGAGGTGCTAGACCAAAAATCCAGGAACTGGCCATCTTTTTCACCACTGACACAATAGGCATGAAAAGCTGAAACATTCACTATATTACTATTAAGCATATGGGACACTTGAATCATCCATGCCTACTGAGGGGACAGAGGAGTTACAGCTGTTCCTCCGGCACCTTTATTCCCCAGAAAAATTGAAAAATTGATTACACAAAGTTTCTAACAGAAGGGGGAAAAAAAAAAGTAGAAAAACAGAGAACAAAAAAAAAAAACCGTAAGGGAATTTTCAGATGTCAAGGTTGAACAACAGAAATAAATAGTTGCCTTAACACAAGTAAGAGCTTGCACACAGGCTCTCTGCCCAGGGACTCTGCATCTCTCATCAGGCAGATTTTAGGGGAAAAAAAACCCTGTGCACTGGGAGGCATAAACTACATCTACCTTGTTTTATGTGAGAAAAGAATATTGTACATGTTTTCAGGTCAGAACCTCCAGTGATGTTAATCAGCATTTCCCTGCTAAAATCAATGGACTCACACTGAATATCAACTGCTACATGTGTGACTGCACACATCTTTTGTAAAGCACCTCAGGTATGCTATCAGATCAGAACATGGTCCATTTCCCCCCTAAAAACAAGCACTGAACACAGGGATGGTTTTTGTGACTCAAAAAGGAGAGGCAAGAGCAACAGAGAGAAGCCTGCTTGCAAAGGGCAATCCGAGAAAAAACATACAAGCTTCTACTATTACATAAACCTGTTTCACATAATAGACACAAAGTGATTCAAAATTAAATGTATGAGCTTTTTAACAGACTGCTGTGCTACAACATAAAAGAAGGACCCTCTCTGCCTTGTGGCCCATTTACTACTACAGCACCTGCTGATGAGAAATTCTCACACAGGGTGCTCCACCCCAACCACACTGGAAGTTCTGCCAGGAAATATCAGCTCCTGCCTGCTGCCTTCTGGAGGTTCTCTTTCTTTGTCTCTCAGATATGCATCTCTCAGCTGTACAAAAATACTTTGATTTCAGGAAGCTGAAACGCCCCTGCCTTAGGGGCAGAACAGAGAGCAAGGGCCAGCCTGCCATTTCCAGGACTGCCATTGCTACTCCTGACTGCAAGCTCCCAGTCCAGCACACAGAAATACACCCCTCTGGAAGCACCCCCACAGGCTGCCCCTCTTCCTGGGTGTTAACAAACAGACATGTGCAGGGGCTTGTTTGGGGGATGAGGGGGAGAGGACTGTACCTGCACCCCTCAGCATCATCCATCCGGCTGTCTGCCTCAAGGAAACGAAAAATAAAAGGTTGCAAACTCCTTCTTTGCTTGCACATCATGCTTGCTCTCTTCTCCAGGGTGAGGGTCATTAGAATCTGTAGGCAGGATAACAGGAACTAGGAAACTTAATGCTTTTTGCTGTTTTGATCATACTGGAATCGTACCCCATGTAATCTGTTTTGCACACATCCACACAGCAGGGTTGGCTTCAAGTCCCCTAATCTCAGGTAATGTAGCAAATAGTTACATCTCAGCAAAAGAAATTATTTCCTTGACACTCAGCAGAGGCCTCGTCAATACAAATTAGTCCAAGGTACAATTTACCTCATCCTGAAAGAGTCACCTCCATTTGCTTCCAGAAATCAATCAACACCATTCAGTAGATCACCATCAACTGCGATGTGAAGCCTCGACACCCAATGTAGGCGTACATTGCAACATTTTAGATCTCTACAGTCAGGCAAAATAAATCATGCCCCTGGTGTTCTTGTTCTTCAGCCTTCTTCACTCCTTCATTTTTATTCCCATCTGCTATATTTATAACCACTCTTCACCCCACTTAGGCTCCAGATAAAATCAATATACAGCCATGATTTAGCATGGCCCAGGAATAAGACACAGGATCCTTGCTCTGTTACACAATAAACTAGGTTGCTCCAGCAGAAGAGCACATTTAAGCATCAAATGTGTCTCGCTCCATTTATCTCTATATTTCCCTTTTCAAAGTAAAACCTGCTCATGAAGTGTCTATAACATAAATAACAAGCAATAGGAAAGTCTGTTCTGGCTAAATCAAGTTTCACAAGCCGTTACTTTCTCTTTGCCACCACAAATCATCACAAGCCCAAAGTTCAGTATTTTGCCAGGACAAAATTCATTGGGCATTTCTGAAGTAGAGCCAAGGTTGCATAATTTAATTTCCCATCTCCTATTAAAACTGCCAGGCCTACCATGATCAGAATGATAAATGTAGAGTCATAAGTCTTCCTTCTGACAGTAATGCCCATCAATACTTCAAATGCAAACAATTGTGACATCTGACTTTATAAAAATTACCTGGTGCACCAACACCACTTAATTAAATTTTAAAACTGCTTTTGTTACGTTTAATGAATGATATATTATACTGCAATGAAACATGCAGCAACACAAATACTTCACAATGCCAACAATTAAGGCTCACTTCACTTAAGGCAATTGACAACACAAGTGCTCCTCACTTCATTTAGCTTGTGCATTCCAAATGAACTGGTTAGCAAAAAGGGTGCTTCTTTGCTAATGAGTTTTGTAATCAAGGCATCTATTTTAATTTCGAATTGGCTAGATTGGGGGAAATTGCTGTACTAAATGACTGGTTCTAATTAGGATTATAAAAATATTCATCATGCTGCAGAATTAGCGCAAGGTCTTGATTTACTGACATTTGCATATAGCTTTAGTTTAAGAGTGGAAAAAACCTCCTGATAAATTGTCTTCCTTTTAATGAATTGAACAAACACTATATCTGTTTTAGTCGTCCTTTCATTTAAAGGCACTGATACATATTCATGATTTGTAAATGAAGTTAAGTGATTTCAATTCTTCAGTTCATTATCATATTGAAGAAGAGACTTCTGTAAATTGCCTTTAAGTATTCCCAATCTCAAGGGTTTGGTGTGGGGTTTGGTTCTTTATGTTTGGTTTGTGTTTTTCTAACTATACTAACATTTCAGTTTATCTGTTTGATGGAGCCCTGCCTGGCAGGGCTGGCAGGTGGCTTGTCCAGCAACACAGACACACGATATGTTTGTAGAACCTGATGTTCTCAGAAGAGTATTCAAAAGGCAAAGAGATGAAAGGCTTATTTGTGGCTAAGTCATGGGAACAGGACTCTATCTGCGTTCAGTCTCTGACTTTGTTATAGTCCTCAGTGGTAGTTAGGCAGTGAAACACTTTAATGACCTGTGCCTGAATACACTAGAGACACTCAGGGGACACCACTCTGCCTGTCAGCCTCACGTTTAATTGCAAGCACTCTCAGGCAGGGATTGCTTCTTAATATGAATGTGCAATACAATGGACCAGTCAGTATGGCAGAGATTTCTATGAGCTATTACTATATATGATTTCTATTACTATAATATGGCTTGTATGAAACATGAAACATTATGTGTTCCTTTACAGGTGGGCAACATACTGACATTATTTCCTTCCTCAGCATGGTAGGCCTGTAGGACTAATTGTTATTACAGCAGCTTCCTCAATCTCTCCCCCACTGGGATGAAAAAAAGAATGCAGTAGGTGTGCCTCCAGCTTCACTCTGTGGGGTGCTCAAATGTCAAGTGACTGGTGCAAGATAAATCTGAAAGCTGAGCATTGTATTCATAGGACTGGAATCACAGTCATTGTGCTCTTCAGATATCAATGAACCATGATGAGAACCTAGGCCTGGTGTATTCTCTCACATCACACAATGAAATGGTGATTCTACCACAAGGATCCATGCAGGAGCAGAAAGAACTTACTTTCCTCATTAAAATCATGTCCACATCTTGCTAAGAAAAGCTGTGTTTTACCCAAGAGCTTGAGCTGTTGTTGATAAAAGGAGTAGTTACTGACACTTCTAACAACTTCTGACAACTGCAATTACATTGAATTGCAGGAGCAGGAGTGCTGCTGAGGAGCAGGTAACAGGTCTGGGTGCCTGCTGATTTATATCAAAATGAGATGTGAGGCAGACACCAACCTGCCTCTCCTCATCAGCCCCATACCTCAGTTCCTAAGGAAAGAAAACCTACAGGCCTGGGCCAGAGTCACATCTCACTCTGGACATGCAGCAACTCTCACTGCTTAACTTTAGCACATCTGCAGCAGCAGGTGCTACCCTGGAACCACATTTCCAACATCAGGAGTTCCAACTCAAACAGCCCCACCCAAACACAGCCCTGAAGCCTCCGTGTGCCTAAATTTCGTTAAAGGGCACAAAAATCTGAGACCAAGGAGCACTTACTGGAGGCATTCAAGACAGGACTGGACTGGGTGCTAGACAATCACATCTAGGCTCCCTTTCCCATGAAAGGTTGGACCAGATGATCTTTCGAGATCCCTTTCAAATTGGGTTGTTCCTTATGTCCGTGAAAACAGCTCATCACAAAGAATCCCAAAGATGAATGACTGCTTGGAATAAGGTGCCTATATTCCTCAAAGCAACTCCCCCTGGATTTCTCTGGCAGCACCCTGGCTCAACTGCACATTGTCAAAAAAAGCCCCAACCAAACAATCCCAGCCTTAGCTGGCTTACTGCCCCATGTCATACTGGGAGACTGGGCCTAAATTCCAGGGGAGCATTTTACCTGGAGCAGAGACACTGCCTTCATGGCTCTGGTTCTGTGTCTAGCACATTTTAAAAAATTAGAAAAAATTTTTTAAAAAACACCTAACAAACTTTCCCACATAGTCCCAGTGTTATCTGTGATTTTTTTTTTAATAAATTCAGCAGTGTAGTCAAGATAGTCAAGCCTGTGGCATGCACTGCATCCAATTTTCAGATGATAACTTGTCACATGTCCCACAGCAAAGGAATCTCCCCAGTCAGACCTGATGCTGTTTGCCAGGTGCAACTTGGTGATACAGCAGAATGTTATCTTGCACCTCTTATTTATCACCTCATTCGAAGAGATAATGAGACACCCACTTTCTTTTGTTCACTTTCTGCTGAAGATTAAGCTCTATGGAGGGAGAAGTCACTGATTGCCAAACTTCTTGTTTATCCAATGTTCTCAAATTTGTAATGGTGTAGCTGGGGAATTTAAATTGGTGTATTACTGAATTATTCTGCCTCTTACCTATTCCCAGCAGGCTCCAATCACACTTTGGTCTGTAAGGAAGAGGTGGAATTCTACCATGTTGCATACCTGGGTTATTTTCCTCTTAACAATGGTGATTTGAAATATTTTAAATATCTCTCTCCCTACTCGCTAATATTTTCTCTTTTAAACAAACTATCTTTTTAAAATTATCTTTTAAACAAATATTTATACAAGAGAGTTTTTCATGTTGCTCTGAAAGGTTCAATGTCATTCTGAGAGCTGAAAACTCTCATTTCCACTTCCAGACTCATCCATTCCCCACAGAGGTATCAGTGTGGGAAGTTTTGCCTATTGAGAATTAGTTGGTTTCTTGGATAAATGAGACAATATCAGACACTCAGCATATCAACATCAGAAATATAAGATCAACTCAAGATATTCCTCCCCAGTCACTGAATGGCAGCAATGACATCTGTACCTCAAGGTTGTGCTGGGAGATTTTAAGCTTTCACAGCATTCCACAGAGCAGCTCCCCACACTTTCCAACAGATAAAATTTCACCTTTTTCATATATTCCCCTTCCCAACACATTTTGATCCAAGGATTGTTTAAAATGGCTTCCTATGTATTTTCTGCAAATACCCACAAAAACTGGGGGCTGCAGGCCCATTTTCCCTCTCTACTGGGTGACACAGCCAAGTGTCAATAGGGAGACCCAGCCCGACCTGCGGCCAATTTTCTGTAACATTTACACAGTGTCCCCCCTCTGCCAAAGGCCACTTAAGGGGGGCATTAACAGAACCAACACGTGCACACATCAGATTGTGCTGTTTTATCAATAAAGTAGACACATACACACAAAGCTACTGGGAAGAGATCCAACATTTTCAACACACAAGATGCATTTAATCTCCCAGGACCTGATAGTTATTCAACATCACATGGCTGCTCAGGGGGGAACAGGAATCCCACACGTGTTGGCTTAAAGTGCTGTAAAAATTCCTCCAGCCTGTGCTTTATACGCTGTGAGAAGACATCAGGGTCTATGAACTTGCTACATGTTCATGCCCACTCACACAGATTTCCTGGCTCAGCCCTGCTGCATTTATGTGATGATACAGGAGAGTTAGCAAAGCAGAGGAGGGTCCTAATTGGCTATAAAAATTAAGAACAGGAACGATATGCTGTGCTGACTCCTATGGAGGAAGTATCCTCAATAACTCCTTGGATGCTACAAAGAGAAAACAAATGGTGCTAACTGTGATTTGTCCTTAAACCAACAAAGTAAGCAGCAGCCACACAGTGATATATCTTTCAGAAAGCCTGCTGAACTCTGTCTCACTCAGTCGTCTTCTGGGAATTGCCCTAAGCAGGAAAAGGCAAGACAATATCTATGGAGGAGTGGTAGTTAAAGAATTGGTGACTGAACTGTTTTTATATTCAATTATTTCAGTTGATGGAAGCGGTAACACCACAAAGTCTTTGGCTTTCTTAGTATGAAGCCATTTTTCAAGGAACAGGTCTGTGGAGAAGAGATGGGCTCCTCCTCTTCAAGAAGGTCGTAGAATATGGAGTAGACTTTCTAAAATGCCAGCTTGGAAGGGACATTAATTCTGTTAGGGGGGCATTTAAAATGTGTTGGGTTTTTTTAGTTGGTTGGTCGTTCTTTAATCAACTAGAAAAACACCTTAACTTTTTTGTCAACTGTGCAGAAATTAGCTAAAAGCAAGGAGGGATGTTTAGGATAAAATAGTCATTTAAAAAAAGGGTTCAATCACAGCCATGGAACTGTAGGTCAGAAGACATTAGAGGAAAACTATTTAATGGGAATTATTTATTATTTTAGAAGCTCTTGCTATCTCTTTTCTGGTGAGCAGCAGAGAGATGAAACGGTCACTGCCATGGGCATGATCCCATAACCACATCTAGGACAGAAGGCATGGCACAGTAGGGTGGGAAGGTGTGAGATCCACATCTGGCTTTAGAGAAAAAGAGAGAACAAGCACAACAATCTCATCAAGATACAAAAGACATGATGAATGTTCTTAAGTATATGGGACTTAAAGCCTAAAAGACACTTTATTCTTGCATTGGCCTAACCTGAGAGAAGGACAGGGCTGACCTCTGGTCCCCACTCGACTGTGGCAGTGCCCCTGTTTCCAGACATGCAGGAATGCATTACAGTGGCTCTCAGAAGACTTCATCTGGGGATTTCACATGGGGATTTCACTGTCACACTGTAAGAGCACTGCCCATTATCTCAGTGCCAGCTGTGACTGCAGTGAAGCTGCGTGATCCTGACTCAGAGTGACAGTTCTTTCACCACTCTTACTGACCCAAGACGTGGCTCAGCACAATCTAAGCCTCACATTCAGCAAACACTTCAGCTGGGAAAAGCACTGCTCCATGGCTCCATTCTAGGACCCACACTGAACCAGCACTTCAGGCCATTCTTCTGACCAGTGAAGGAAAGCATCACGAGTGGCCTTGAATGCAAAGGCTGACATAAAGGAAAATCCTGAACTTGGCATTGATCCATTTCCATTTGACCAACAAGCTACAGACCAACTCATCTTTGCTCTTACACTTTGAACAATGTTATTTGGTTTCAGGGATAAAATGCGAGCAGCTTCAGGGTGTTTCTAGCTCAGTTCATTTTTCTTGTCTTTCTTCTGGGCAGAAGACAGCAGCTGAGGTGTGCACACAGATGTATTTTCTTGAAGGAGCAGAAGCAGAAATGCTCCTGGCCTGCTATTGCTGCACTGGATCAGGGCAGCATTAGTACCACCTCACAGTCAATCACATATGCCTCCCTTATATTTTGATTTCTCCTTCCAATGACTAATATCAAAAAAAGATTTCAAAGCTCTGCAAGTAGAAGTACAGTGCTTCAACCCCAAAGCAGATGCTCTGCACTCACTGCAGAGGGATCTCTTTGCAAAGGCACACTCAGGATGTCTCATCTGGCTTCTCACACACATGACCACCTCATCAGAGGCCTGTTTCTTCCAAGCCTGTCTGTATAACCACCAGGATCATGCAAAATCATTACCTCCAGTTTAAAAGTAGCATCAAGCCATTTTGTGACATCAAATAAATAGATTGGTCTTTCAAGCCTACTTCAAAATCCCTGTTACACAGATCCTCTGAGTGCAGAAAACTATTTGACATTTGACTAACTCCTTCATACAGTAAGGACTTGATACTATGAAAGAAGTGTGTTTACAATAGCTTTGTTCTTGCAAATGTCACTCAACAATCATTAGTAGCACAGCAGCAAAACACCTGGTGGCTGCCACAGCATTCTTTTAGCAAGTGGGAAGCAGAGCCATAGGAAATAGTTTGATTATATTCTCAGTAACTAGTTTGGTAAAAGCTTGCACTAGCCTTTCAAAGGAAATTCTCAAATAGAGAGACACAGCACCTATAGTTGGGATGTGAGACTGACTAGTTTAGAAACTTTCAAGAATAACTGCAGAAATTGAAAATCCCACCCAGAACACACCTCCACATCTGACAGGTTAACACATGTGTTTGGTTTGTGTGGAAAGGTTTTCATAGCAGGGAGGGGGCTACAGGGCCAGCTTGCAGGAAAAGCTGCAAGAAGCTGTCCAAGAAAGCAAACACCAGCCAGCTCTGAGATGGACCCACTGCTGGCCCAGGGCAAACCCATCAGGGACAGTGTAGCACCTCTGGGGTGACATACTCATGAAGTGAGGGGGAGAAACAAATTCACCACTTCAGCCAGAGAGGAGTGAGAATATGTGAGAGAAACAGAGCTGCAGACACCAAGGTCAGTGAAAAAGGAGGGGAGGAGGTGTTCCAGGTGCTGGAGCAGAGATTCCCCTGCAGCTCACAGTGAAGGCTGTGGTGAAGCAGGCTGACCCCTTGAGCCATGGAAGGACAGGTGAAGGTGAGCTCACAGGGGACCCATATTGGAAGAGTCTATTCCTGAAGTCTTCATCCTATGAAAATATCCACACTGGGGCAATTCATGAAGAATTGCAGCCTGTGGAAAGGACTCACAGTGGAGAAGTTTGTGGAGAGCTGTCTGCTATGGGAGGGGCATCATGCTGGAGCAGGGAAAGGGTGTGAGGAGTCCTCCCCTGAGGAGGAGGAAGAGGCAGAGACAACATGTGATGAACTGACCACAGCTCCCATGTCCTGTCCCACTCTGCTGCTGGGATGCAGAAAAAAGAGAAGATAGTGAGTGAAGTTGAGCCTGGGAAGAAGGGGGGAGTGGTATAAAGGTATTTTAAGATTTAGTTTTTACTTCTCATTACTCTACTCTTATTTGATAGAGTAGGGTAGGATAAAGTAAAATACAGTAAAGTATTGATAGGCAATAAATTCAATTAATTTCCCCAGCTGAGTGTGATTTTTCCCATGATGGTAATTGCTGAGTGATCTCTCCCTGCCTTTATTTCGACCTATAGGCCTTTCATTGTATTTTCTGCCCCTGTCCAGCTGAGGAGGGGAGTGACCAAGTGGCCTTGATGGACACCTGGCATCTAGCCAGAGTCAAACCACCACAATGAGGAAAACTTAGTGGTTATTCAGCATGTTTTTTGCTTTCTAGAGTCTAGGGATGACAGAAACATAAGAGAGGAAAGATAAAAGCTTGGCAAGTTTTAAACTTTGTTAAATTTGTAACTTGTTCATCCTGTCTGTGTCTCAGCTTTGGGCTGTAGTGGGAATTGCTCCAGAACTGGAGCACACATCTCCTTAGCCAGAGGACTTTACTACCCCATTGCTCCTGCTCTGCTCAGCACCTTTCAAGACAGATGAGTGCTACATAAGAGCAAACTTGCTAAGGACAAAATAACAGACCGGAGATGTCTCATTCACAGAAGGCACAGCAAAGAGGCTTAAAAGTGGCACAGAGGAGTTTGTCATCTCTTGCTGCTCCCTGAGTTGCAGTTTGCAAGCAGAATGAGCACCCCTCAATGCTCAAGAGCCAGCTGCTACAGACCAACTCAGCCTGTGTGCTCCATCCTCAGAGACAGCGCAGAAATCAGCGCCTACGAATCAATAGATTTTTAGAACAGCTCCATATGTCATGTCAAATCTCTAATTCTTTTCAGCTTTCATAGGATCACCACTACTGATGTTTCCACACCCATCATGATCACTCTAACACTCAGCTCCTTTTAACAAACTGCCTTTGGAGTCACTGCATGGCTTTTGAGTACATTTAAACCTGCAAAGAGAGAACAGCAAAGCACACTATAAATTCTTCATCATATCTAAAAGGGAGCAGTTCTAGTCCCCTTCAACTCCTGGCTCAAAATCATTGAAACATTAAATCAACTGCTTACCTTTTGATCCAGACTGTAGGCCAAGATCCACTCCTCCTGCTTGGGGTGGAAGAGCAAGCTCTGGATGTAGAAGTTCAGACGGTACTTCTGATAGGTAGCTCCTTCATCAGAGCTGATGAGGATGCTGCTCTCAATCTCTGGATCACTAAGAAGCATGATCTAAACAGAAAAACAGAGGGGAAGTGTTAATGGAAAAGTGAAGGTGAACATAATTTAAGAATGAGGTCATACAGCACTGACTCCTATTAGATATATGCAGAACATCACTCAAGAGTATAACATCCCATAGAATTAGGGTGGGTTTTTAGCATTCCAGTTTCATTTTCTTTGGCAACTCATTTGCTGATTTATTTGGCAATTTGGTTTTTTTCATATTATCCAGATAAATTCAGAAAGCCCAGGAAAAGAAAAATTCTATGTATCAAAGTTGATTTTGGTTGCATATAGGAACTTCAGGCAGCCAAACCAGGCTTTCCTGGACCATTTTCTGTCTACCACCTCTCTCACCCCACGTGGAATCCTCTCTCCAAAAGCAAACAGAGCATTCCTGAGATTTAAGGCTATTATCTGGCAGCTTGCAGTGCTATGGGTGAGAGCATCACCTCTCTGGAAACACAGAATACCTTCCTGGATCAGCTGCTGGCATCTGGGCATAGTTCACATGCACATGTGCAAACACTGACACAATTTCGTACATCACATTCCCAATTTGTACAGTAAGAGACATTCATTCAGTCAGTGAAAACATAATTTTCCCTAAGCACAGGAAAGTGCATGACCTCAATTTTTACAGTGAGGAAAACACTTCTGAGCCTCTAATTTTAATTAGAAAATTATTACCGATATTTTAAAATGGGTTGATTCCACACTATCAGATGGCAAGCTCTACATAAACGTTATCAAGAAAAATGTTGTGGAAACATTAACACCATCTTATTAACATCTGGAGAAAACGACTTCACATTAAAGCAAATACCAGTACCATAAAATAAAGGCAAACAGTGGGAAATAAATTAGAGCTGTTCTAAACACAGCAGGTTGTTGATACAGCAGCTGAATCAAATATAGAAACTGTCTTTCAGCAGGAAAACATATCTAGGAATGGCCCTTTTTAGCTCACTGCAGAATGATCAGCTAGCTGAGATCCACTGCAGTTTTGGTTTTTGTCCACATTGACTTTTCTCATCCAGCTTTACAGAGCTCCAAGTTCAAGACTATGAGAGGGAAATACATTAATTTTGACAGCAAAAATCAGTTACAAGGAATGGTAAAGCCCTTGGTATGCTAGGCCTTCATCAAGCAAAAAATTTCAGTGCTTGTTTAATCTTAAGTACCTCATTAACTCCATGAAGTCACCAAGGGAAAGGGAGCATAACATAAATGGCTTCTGATCCTTTCCATTAGGAAATGAACAGCTGAACTAGAAGTGAATATTTTCCCAGAGTGAAGCCATCTGTACAAATCCAGCTTGATGTCAAAGTACCTTCAACATATCTCACATCCACCACTTACCAGCCCCAAAATCAATCTCTAGCCATTCCCATGGGAAGCCACTGTACAAGTCCTGAAGAAGAGCACTTCCACCATGCTCTGGTGCATGGTCTGGGGAATGTGAAACATTCCCACAGGCAAGTGATTTCCTGGGAGTTAGCCTGAGAAGAGATCTCCAAAATCTCCACTCTAAAAGATGTTTTGGTACATTTCTTCTTTCTAATCTGATCAAAATATGAATTTCATTATGACCCAAAAAATAATGACTTCACAACTATTTGAAGATATTCTTTTCTGTCACTTTTGACTTAGATTGCAAAGACATTTTATTCCCCTGTTCACCTAAAGCATATTGCCTGTGCCAGAGAACTAGAACATAGTTCAGTAAAAATCACTTGCTTACATGGAATGGAAAAGGATGTAAGCCTGGCCATTTAAGAAGCCAATCGAGAGAGATCTTATATTTAAAATAAAGGATATTTCAGGAATAAAAATATTTTCCACCTGATGTAATAGAAGATTACAAAGTTAATAATGCTGTATGTTAAAAGGTTACTGCTGGAGTTCTGTCCTCAAATAAGGAGCACAAGACAGCTAACAGCAGCACAGACCTGAAGTGGCACACACACAAAACATCCCCTCTGCCCTTTCACACACGATCTGCAGCACTTCAGTGGATAGCTCAAGAAATGGCCATATGAGACAACAAAGGCAGTATTTCCATCAGATGGTTGACTAATCTAGCCAATTTGTTCTTCTGGATGCATAACAGTGGTTACAAGAGCAGGTAATAAAACCACCAAGTCAGGAAAGGTGGAAGAACCTAACAGCAGTCATATCTAGAGATGACACCACGTAAATCATGTCCCATGCCTTCACCCAGTTTCCCCATCCACTCTCCATTCTTCAAATGGAGAAACGAACACCCAACATCTCTGCTGTCATCCATCCTCCCAGGAAAGGCTGGTCCTACACAGAGCAGGATGGAAAAAGCAGGAGGTTCAATCAGAGTGAAAAACAAAAGCCCAGCACCAGCCACGCAGCTCAGTCTGGCACACACGTTTGTTACATGCCACACAGAAAAAGAGAAGTGACAGACTCTGGTCTTTTCTCTTTTTATTGTTTCTACTTTTTCTCCTGGAAGCTCTAAGGGGAGGGAACTTTTGGTCTGAAACTACCACTTCTCACTATGGGACCAGGATGAAGGATCTACTCCACCAGTGATTTAAATTAATCACTTTTCATTAAGAGACAATAAACAAACTCCAGTTAAAATGAGACTTTCTGCCAGCATCCTGTGTTGCCATTTATAATTGCCATAAGGAATAGCAAAGGAGCACCAGAGAGTTGTCAAATGTAATTTATAAGGGTTTAAGATCTAATCATTTTCTATAATATTAAATTAAATGGCAGCCTTCATTTAAAAGGAAATTACATTTGGTCTTTCTACATTCTAGATTGTTTATATATACATGCATGTATAATATATTCCTTTCAGTTGCTTTTTCCTCTAGTTTAAGTGGAGAGGGGAAGGGCAGGTAGGACTGGTTGCTGCCAAGGGTAAATCCTTGAAAATATACTTGAGATGAGTTAGTTTATGCTGCATACCTTTTCCCGACCTTCAAAATCCAGTGAACAATGAATGGCAAGCACCAGACCAAACAAACAGGGTGAAAATCAGACTAAACCTCAGACAGTTCCTTAGGAATGGATGCAGAGGAAGAGAGCTGCCTGGGACATGGTGCATCTCCTTTAAAGCAGGAGCTCTGGGGACAGTAAGGACACATACAGAGCTGTCCTGAATGAACTCCAGGTGGGCAGAACACCAGACACCAGAGAAGCAGCACAAAGAAAGAAGATGATAAGGAGAGGCCACCTTGCAAGAACATTAACTACAATACATGGACTGAGATCTTCAGTACATGAGCAGGAAATGTATCCAGCTCTGAACACTTCAAGGGGATTTACCCCAGGGAATAAACAGCACAAGCTGCAGGCAGGAAGAACAAGGAGGGGAGATGTCATACCTGTGCCTGCCATCATGTATTTGGTACACAAACCACAGCAGTAGTTACGAGTCGCTCAGATCTGCGTAAGACCCTTAAAGGAGCTCAAATGCAGAAGTAGGAAGGAAGGAGAGTGACACATATTGCAGCACAAATCCACTAAAAAGTCATGCCCTCTGATGGAGCTAATATAATAAAGACTAGGGTAGGATTTGTAACTGAGAACCTGAGTTCCTGCTAGCCAGATCAAAATCCCAGGCATGCCACTGGGTTAATGCGCACACCTTCCATGGCATTGCTTTCACATGGGTCATGTGCAGGTGGATGAGCTAAGATGGGGACACATTCCTCTTTTTCTGTGCCAGGGCAGCCAGGCACAAAGACAGCTGTGATGTGGAATATGAACTGTAGAGTGATGAGGCAGCACAGCTCTGCAAGGCACAATGCTCCAACATGCCCAGACAGACATGGAGATGCAGGTAGCCTGAGCACAGAGATCACAACAGAGATGTGTTTTGTACCCAGCTCAATTAGTTAACAAACCACCACTGGACCGAAAAAAACCCAAACAACATGCCACATAAATGGCATTTTTATTAATATTAGCTTTCAATAAAACCTTTTCTTTTTCTCAATGAACATAAATTTTCACTGTAAATTACCAAAGCACATCTCCCTAAATCAGCACAGACCCATTTTATGGGTGTAATAATCTGTAGCAATAGGACCACTGAGCTACATTAGCAAAGGAGCACCAGAGAGTTGTCAAATGAATAAAGAAGACAGGTTCAAATAAATGTCTTTTGTTCTGAGAAATAGATAGAGAGCATTAAACCATTGTGTATTGCCTCCTGATTCTCCTCTTCACTTTAATGCACTTTTCATTAATTGTTCTTTTCAGAGGTCCTAGTCACATTCACCTATGTAAAAGGCTATTCTAAAAAAAAACATAAACAAAGCAGTTAAAAAATAAACAAAACCAACAGAACACCTACAAACCACGTGAGCCTCCACAGCTTCAAAAGAAACCCAATTCCTTAGCAAAGTATTAGAATTTACTCTGTAGCACTGTGTTATCCTCTCCTGCAAATGAAAAGGCAGTTTTGCCACAAACACTGCTGCAAAGACAGAAAGGTGAGGTTTCATGTTTACAGGTTCATGAGGATTTCCACACTGAATGTGCTCAGCCTAAAACTGAAAAGGCTTTTTTGGGGGTTTTTTGCCCCCCTCTAACTAGGCCCTCAAATCAGAAACACTTTAGATCCTTCCTAAAGTCTGGCCACATCTACATCATCAATGACAAAACAAATCAGATTTTAAAAATGAAAAACTATTTCATTTCTTTTTCTTTTCCAATTTGATTTAAAACAATTGATGGGTTGTATTTTACCACGTCTCCTTCCCACAAAGTTTCACAGTAGCTTTGAGTTTCAGCCAAACAATTTATGCTGAAATGTCAATGCAAGTGAAGGATTTTTGCTTTGTTTGGATTTTTGACATCCTTTCCTCCTTTCAAAACTGAGAAATCAAAATCCAGTGACATTTAAAGGCTTAAAGATGCAAAAGCTGCTTTCTTCCTGCAAAACATCAGTCCATCACAAGTTAAATATGAACAGTTTGGAAATCTCTTATGTGAGAAGTAATTTTCTACATTGAAGCAACAGATTATATGTTTGACCATCTGAAATTTCTCACTGGCAAATACTTAGTTATTCATTCCCCTCTCATTTTTTTCTCTCTCCAACTGTTATTTCTGCAATTACTTGCCCTGCAAACTAAAAGGATGCCCTCAGAGGTCTGATCACAACCCAAATCTCCTAGAACACAGCTACACAGTATATCTAAAGCTCTTCCCTGCCACTACCATGGAGGAGAGGTGCAACTCATTGCAAAGGAAATCTCATCCTTTTTTTTCCCTTTCTTTGGTCACTACATGCCATTTCAACTAAAATCTTCAGTTTAATTAAATCAGCCCAATTCCCTCTGAGACTAAAAAGTGCTGGTACCACAAGTAAATGTCTGTTTACCAGCAAAAGTAACACTCATACAAATCAGCTAAGCTAAAGCTGTCATTGAATGATTTGCACTAGTTTAGAAAGAGGGTTCTAGAAAGCACACCTTAACTTTATACAAACTTCCACAGATGTTCAGAGATGGCTAAATACCTGCTCACTACCCTGTAGATACGTTGATCTCTACAATAACTGGGGGGAAATGAAACCAACCTCTATTTTCTAGTCACCAAGAATATCAGACAGACAGGAAAAAATGGGACACGTCACTGATAAAAATCTGCTTTAGAGAGAAAACCTGAGTATTTATATACAAGCAAAGAAATTGACTCCATTATTTAGGGATCAGTAGCTGTGACAAGAGGGACACCTGCTCTCTGGGAAGCCAAATAAGACATCCATGAAGAGGGCAACAGCTTTTATATAATTACTTACTTTGTGTCCCAAAAGGAAAATGCTCATTGCTAACTTATGTGTTACAGAGTAGCATAGACTTGGGATTCCTTTTCCTTCACATGGCTCAAAAATTTCCTTAATATTAAGGATAACCTGTGGGCATCAATCAAGCAGTAAAGGGGCACTGAGCTTTTGTAAGAGACAAATTGTCTGGACCTACCCCATTTCAACTTCTTGTAACTTCACTTCTTATTGCCCGAAATTTAACATTAATGGCAGATCTAATTAATGAATATAGCACCAGATCACCAACTCTCAGAACCATAGTGCTGTAATCTTAAAGGATGAAGTGCACTGCACTGACTTTATAAGGGTTTATGAAGCATGTGTTATAAAAGTACCTCAACCATAAGGCTTTTATACCTTGGCACTCACTTCAATACAATCCCATAAAACCCAAGCGATCTTTAAGTGTTAAAGGTGACTTTCACTACTGTATTTATTATTGGATAATGAAAAATTACTCAGACATCCATAGAAACTCAGCAGTGAAATAAGAGTTTCCTGAGACTTTTGCATTGGGTTTGCGTTATATGTACCATGACCAAAGAACCCAACAGCTCTCTCAAGAGAGCCAAAAATCTCCCTCAAGACATTTTAGACACTTCACGCCAACCTCCCTCCAACCCCCCCTTCCTTCCCATCAGGAATTCTTTGTAATTACAAAACAACCCCTAGTCTGCAGAATCACACTGCTTGCCACTTTTCAGATGTCAACAGCTGTTTCTATAAGGTTTCAACCCCTCTGGAGGGCCTCTTCCACAGACTCCTCCAGCTGTGCCAGAGACTGACAGCTCTCTAATCCACCAAACTGCTTTGAGAAGACAGCAACATCATGGGGAACCCATGTGTGGGCTCCCCATCTTTGCAGCACTGAAACAGAATGATCAGAGTACATGATGTTGTTCAGGTGACACACAGGTTCACTGTCTCTGCAGAATGTTTTGCCTTTCATAGAGGGTACATAAAAGAAGAGAACCATTATCAGAAACAAAGTGCTGGACTGTAAAGTGAAAAATGTTCTTTAACACAAAACAGCAGGGTTTCTGAAACAAAAGTGGGCAATGGTGGAGTGCATCAAATGAGTACCAGCAGTGCCTTGCCTTCTCTGAGGAGATGCACATCAGCATACCACACTTGTTTACAGGCAAGAACCCTGGTTAATCTTTTGTTGTCTTCTATTGTCTCTCACACCCAATTATACCCAGACTAAAATTACAATTAACTGTTCAGATTTGCACAAAATCACAAGAGGCTTTTGGCACTTCAGCCATACCTGTCATAAATTGCCATACCAAAACAAAACACTTCAGAGAATTCCAAGTTCACACACTCCCTTCCCTGTGGAGAGGGCACTCCATTTTAATCACCACCTCCAGCACCTGCGCAAGAGCACAGATGCACCGTGCAAGAAGCCCTGAGGATCAGGAACAAATTAAGGTTAAATTGCATATAAAGTAAGAGCTCTTCAAGGAAAACCACTCTGCCATCCTCACTGGCAGGTGGGAAATGAAAATATATCATGGCTGTAAGACTTACATAAAATTCAAAGCTGGGAAAAGAACACGGATACTCCAAGGCTGCCATCTGAACCTGCCCACAATGCCAAATCCCAGCCTGGATCCAATTTGCATGCACAGGAGTGGAATAAGCCATGATAACAGACCCAACAAAGCAGAACATCTTATCTTTGTTGTGCTGCTGAGCAGGTCAGAACAACATGCCTCCCCTCTTTCTCTCGCCTTTTTGGCACTGGACACATGCACTTTTCACTTTTAATTACAAGGCACAGCAAGCATTTGCTTGTTAAATTTCAGGTGCCAGTGGGGATGGAAGCCATCCAAGAAGCATGTGCTTGACCTGGCAAAGAGTGACTGACTGGCAACAGCCACATGCTTGGTTGTAAAACCTTTTCATTGTCACAGCAAGGCAACCTTTATCCAAGGTTACTCCAACCCATTATATTCTTGTTACAGCTGCACATTCTCCAGCTCCCCACAGATCATCGGAGCAAAGTCCTCTGCCACAGCATTCCCACCTGCCTGAGGCCACTTCAGTGCTCTCCAGATAATTTCCCAAAGGCTTTTGTGTGTCACAGCCTGTTCATGCAGAGCTCTGCCCCACAAACTGCCAAATGGGTTACGAGCATCATCACTGCATTTGTACATCCAGTTTGACCAGCACTTCTACAAATGGGCCTGAACCAGAGGTAGAAGAAACCTCCACTGATCATCTTAGGCACCAACAAGTGCTTCCACACAAATCCAAAGCCTCTGATCTGTATTATATTGCTCCAGAGTCTGATATTTCTGCGTAGCATAGCTCTGCATGATGCCTTTTTACTCTTCTGGACTCTACACAGGAAAGCCCCAGCTGTTACAATATCTGACATTGTTTTGTGGTCACCAGCTTTTTTCTAGTGACAGGGAACAGCTCTAATCCCAAACTGTCTTCACAGAAAGAGAAAAGCAGCATTCACTGTTATAATTATATGTTATTTGACTAAATGCATGGTTGTGCTGTTCTCCATAGAACTACAAAGTAATTTTCACCATTATGGTAACTTCCCATGTATGCAGAAATAGTCACAGAAAATAATGTTATCAGTAAGGAGAGGCTGTGTGCACCACAGCTGCTGGAACTGAGAACACCATTTATGTAAAAACACTCCTCTGATTATAGGTCTCACTTGGGAGATCGCTTTACATGTGGGTATGAGTTTACTCACAGTAGTTGCCCCATTACAGAAAACAAAAAGATGTGCATGGATAGTTACTCATGGGGGTAAACGTTTGCAGCCTGTATTCAGCAATCTATTTCATTTGAGGACACTAGAGTGTTTCATGACTCTACAGAAAAATAAAAATCGTGTTATGTATCTCCCTTGAGGCCATTAAATCTGAACACAATTTTAAATGCATCATTGCTTCTCCTTTGCTTACCCACCTTATTTTTCTGCTTTTTTTAGTCAGATTGCAGAGTGAACAAAGACAACAGTCATCTTTATCACTGTTCACATCCAGATGCTTATAATCTATCTCAATTGACTTACCTGGTATCTATTACTCATGTCTCTCACTGTCCCTAATGTACTTCTCTTCCCAACATCCTCCCACTGGAGGAAGCTAAGAGGATAGAAGAAAGTCTATCCAATCTCTGGATGCCAGGCTGAGGCCCAAGTTACAAAAGAGGATGGTATTGCAGTGGTCTGCATGGCAGCACTCAGCTCTAAGCTATCCACTGGGGTTGCAAGCTCTGCATGCTAACTTGGGTGCCAAAGATTCACGTGCCAGATATGGAAGGTTCCAGACCTACGCAGAGGATTCCTAACTAGCACCTCACTGGCTTTGACATTTTCCATTACATTTAATAATTAGCTCCCAGTGAAACAGTCCTTGCAGGTTTATGGTGGTAGTCTTGTCTGCAGTTACAGACTGAGAGGTGAGTGGCTCCCCAGTGACAACCACAGCTGCTACAGCCTATTCCAGCAGGGTCAGGGCTACTTCACAGCCTGGGGAAAACCATCTGCTTTCCTTTCTGTATCCCTTCATGCACGTGTGTGAGCTATGGTCACTGTAGGGTTCTGAAGAACCAGTGTAAGAGGAAACAGAACTGGAAGAGGGGTAAGACTTTTATCACCAACACAACCCTGACACTTTGGTTTTAGAATCGATTGGCAAACATCAGAAAATTGCCAGGCTTACTCCATCTTTCCACCCATTTCCAGGTCCTGAGCACTGCATTGCTTCTCACTCTCTGAGCACAGCTGCTTCAGGAGTCTTGTTGCATTCTTGCAGGCATTTTTAAGGATTGTGTTGGTCTGCCATGGGAAGGTTCAAAGGGACACAAAAGATGTCAGATGAATTTTTTTTGTCAGCAACAGAGAATTAAAGTATTAGAGGGCTCACTGTCAAAGGCAGAACCAATCTCTCCTCAGAGATAGAAGGACTGGTCTAAGAGTCGATTGTCTAGATTTATAAGAAAACTACAGCCTGAGTTTCCCCTAACTGCATCTGTGTACCACTTAGAAAAGCCCTGTCATTACTTTTGGAGTCCAGCAACACCTGTCTGTATACAATGAAAAAAAGGCATCTTAGAAGTGAGAGGGTGAAGGGCAATGAACTCCCACTAATGAAAAAAGAAGCCTCAAGCACTCCATGACATAGTGAAATAACTCTCTAAGATCTAGTCCAGCCAAGCTCCATGCTGAAGAAAACTGATTTTAACACAGTCACAGAAGTGTTTCCAGGTTTCCCAGTGCTGCTTGGGATAAAATATTTTACAGAGAATTGATAACAGCAGAGCTGACACTACAGGTACACTGTAAGAGGAAGATGTGTGTATGCACCACAAACTGAGACTGTGGCCAGCACGTGCCCTGCAGACTCTGCTACTCTAGGCCATTAAAATGAGAATTCACTCAGTAATGCTGAGCTTCTCTATTCTTCACTTTATAAAAGAGTGAAATAAAAAGATATTTTGCCACTTACAATTGGGTTTGGGGTTGACGGAAGGTGGGGGGAGGATTTTCTTCAAAGGAAAATAAATAAGTCTTGGCAAAGCAGCTCTTATCACTAAAGATCAAGGTCAGATCATGATATGGTGTCCAAAAGGACCCGCCTGCCCCTTTTCCAAGAGCTGCTCTCCACCCATTTATTATTTTCCTCTCCTTTTTAATAACAGGCTATAGTGACTCACTGTTATTGATTGATTATCCTGATGTCTGGGAAGCACCATGCCCCTCCTCATTAATTCAAAACTACCTTATTTTTCATACTTCATAAATTAATATATTATTGGAGCTGCAGCAGTAAATGAGATGGCCATGTTTCAAAGTGTAAGGAGAAAGGAAAAAAAAGTCTCATAAAATTGCCCTGTACCAGGACCTGCAGCTGAGTTCACCCTGCTGGCAGGCCACATGGTTAATACAGGCAGCCCTGTACAAGGTGATGCCTCCTGGCAGACTCTCTCCTCCCTCTAACCAAGGCAAGGCACTCTGAAAGCTCACACAGGTCCACTCTGCCTGCTTCATAAAAGCAATGCTCATGCTAGGTGACAAAATCGCAGCTTTATTTTAGTTTTATCACAACTCCTGATCTGTCCTTTAACACACTCTGTCTAAATTGGAGCAAACCACCTCTGTTTTTCTGACAGCCAGCTCTGGGAAGTCTACATCTGAATGTGGATGGGACCTCTGCAGTTTTACTCCATTTCTTGTCTTTACACCCCTAAGCCTCCCTAGGGCCCTGACTGGAGCAATACAAGGTGAAGCAGAGATTGAACAGGAGAGAGGGACTGAATTTTAGGAAGCCAGACAAAGCAGCCCTGTCATAGACAAGCACCAGTATCCTGCCAAGCTTATCACTCTTACCTGGTAACTGTCCTTTTGTTCCAAAAATTGTTTGCAATTTGGAATATAGAGGTACAAAGGCGCAAAATACAGATGCATAATGGTACACAAAGACAACCCTAACTCAAGTTTTGTAATATATTAACTTCTTTTCCTTCACAAACACTGAAAGGATGGCTTTCATTGTAAATGGTGGTTTCTATTTATACCCATTCTCTAACCCTCTTCCCTTCAGCCCCATTAAACAATGCCATATGGGAGTATTTTGTTAATTATCTCAATTGCATTTATTTTTAGAAGCAGCTGATGAGCAGTGTGTGTGGTTCAGTGGGTCTGGGGACTTTTTTTTCCTGTTTGTTTTCAAATGTATCTGTTTCTTCAGAGAACTAACTGAAAAAACCACCAGGAATCCCCAGTTTTCACACTCATGAATTCCAAGGGACAGCCTTCCCTGGAGGGCAACAATCACATTGCCCCTGTTTAAGAAAGGGGAAAACTTTCACTGGGGGTCTCTCATAAGCTTGTGTCCCAATTCTGTGTTGTCTGTGCTGGAAAATGGTTGTCTCCCAAACCATGGATGTTGCACAACCTCTGTTTTTCTCTAGGATATATGTGAAGCCAGAAATGGTGAAGTTAAAATCTACAAGCAAACAGACTTTTTTCTTTCTTTAGGGACAGGATCCTACAGTTCAGGTCAGGTCCCGGTGGGGCATCTGGCACACCAGGCCCCATAGCCCTGAAGGAAGGAGGGCAGAAAACTCTCACAGGAACATCTTGACTACAAAAATTCACAAGGAGGCACAATCTCCAAATATATCAGTAATAATTATTTAAAAAAACACCCACGCACACAAAAGACACAACAGAAAACAACAACAACAACTAAAACACGAACTTGGACATACTGAAAAAGATTTAAGAGTATTTATGTCTTTATATCTCAATGTTTTCCAGGCATTGATCTTGAACCATGTTCCAAACACTAATAAACCAAGTCATCCAGCATCAGGAAACTATATATCTTAGGCAGGAAAGGTCAGAGAAACCTACTCTGAAAACATGACTTAGCTGAATTCAAAATAGAAAACAGAAAACCTTTCAAAACAAGAAATTCCTAAAGTCCTCTTCTTGAAGTATTAGAAAATGTCTGTAACTCAGGACTTCTTTCACACAGTTACAGGTCACAGTTCTGCAAACATTTACAAAAATTACCTCTTTTCTCAGGTGCCAAATTCAAGCTGAATTGAAAGCTGTTTCACAGCTTCCCTATCTGCCCATGTCAATTTTGGACTAGGTGACATGGATTTTGTAGCTCTGAGAAACACAGGAACATCATGTACAGCTCAACAGGTCCAGAGAAGGGGTGCACACACAGAATTTTACAGCAGCATTTGCAGGTCAGGTAATTTAGTCCCTGTTAAGGGCAGCTGCAAAACCAAGAGCTATTTAGTGGCTGTATTCCATTAGGCTGAAGGGAAAGATTAGGGATAAAAGGCAGTAGAAACAGCTTGTTCCATCACTCCTGCCCTGTGGCTCTAACTCAGCCCCGTTGCCTTTCAGCTATTAACATGTTCTTGAGATCACATCACCAAGTGCCAGTCTGCAGCACAGACTGCAGATCACAGTGTCACCACAATGAGGAAAAAGGGTCCAAGGAAATCTTCCATCTTCCTAAAGCCCAAATGGCTTCAGGATATTCCAGAGCTCAGTTCCTCACCAACAGCTTGGGATGCAGTTTAAGGAAAAAGCAGCAGATGATTAATGGGAGCTGTGGCTCAGTACAGCAGCTCAGTTCAGGTGGGGCTGGCAAGCCCCAGGTACATGCTGGAATCTCTGCCTCATCAACCTAACACATTTGATGAGTAAGGAGAAAACAAAATGCTATAGAATTCCCTTTGGGAGCATGTGAACTAAGAAATGAAGGCAAAACCAAAATAATTTTGAATCATGGTTCTGCCCTGAGGCTACAATCGCAGCTGAGGAATTCCCTTGGGAGACACAGAAGGCCAGGACATGTTTTGCTCTCAGTTACTCTCCAAGTGAGCAAGAAATAAAGGGAAGGTCAAAGTGGATTTTGGGTCCCTCATTCTGGGATCTCCAGTTTCTGTAAAGGGAGCTGTCACTCTCAATAGTCTAGCTAGTCATCAGTCAGGTAGATGCATTCCTCTGCAATTACAGTATTACAGACAATTAATTTCTCCCTTCATTAACCTGAACAGTAACACAGTATTGCTTGCTGCCAGCTCATAAACAGTTGCTGTACTTCACCCCCAAGAAATTGCACAGACACAAACAAATCTAATTAGATTTATCTTTCAGAAATTATTACTCTCTAAATACCTCTGAACATTTCTTCTGATGGGCCAACTTCAGAGGCATGGTGAGGTATGAGAGGTGCAGCATGACTTTGTCTTTTACAGCTTCAGTGATTTGTACTGCCCCTCCATTTTTATTCTGTGACAGCTACGAAACTAGTCTGAAAAACCACTTCCCCAAAACTCTTTAACTGAGCACCGTAACTTTATTTCTTCTTTATGCTGTTTGCACCATCTGCTCAAATAGCTTAGCTGGAAGGTCTACCTCTAAATAAAACCTAAAATGCTTCAATTCTGGTATAAGGGGAAAATGGGGGGAGTCCTCATTTCATTCACTGCACCTGGGTGATGTTTCTGTTCAGACATTCAGCATAAAAGGCTAAAGACTTTTTAATTCTTCAAGTCATCATCTGCAACAATGATTGCAATAGCTCAGGGGAAAAGTTAAAAACAACTGCAGCCAACTGAATTGCAAAGCAAATGAAGGAAGGTATTTCTAAGACATCAGAACAGTCACCTCAGATCTTAAATGCAATCAGGGCCTCCAGTTTATCCACATCTTATCTGAGCAATACTCAATACAGGAAAATGGGGTTGATTTGTCAGAGTTGTTATTCTCTTCCTTTTTCCTCTCTTTCTTTCAAATTCTTCTTAACTCCATCATCTCCACCTCCACAGTATTCCCAAGGGTCGAGATAAAAGTTTCGTAGTGAGAACTGGGTTTTCAACTAAACAACATCTTCACCAAGAATAAGCACTCTTTACAGAGTATCTCAGAGGAAAAAAGTAATACCTAAAATCTATGGTTCAACAATTCCTTGAGATTCAAAGTGGCACCTCTGTGCCTGAAAGGAGCAGTGCTTCAGATATATGGGACTTCAATTCTCATCTTCCCTCTCCACCCTTTTGGAAGGGCTTTACATCCCTCTGTGAAGCATCAATTGTAAAATGAACCCTGTTATTGACAACCAAGAAGAAAGCAAATGTTCTCACAATAGGGGATCTTACCCAGCAGACCAACTCATGCTAGAAAATATGGAATCACAGCACTTCAGCTCCAAGCAGTGACATTTTGAAGTGCAGCCACTTTAGCAAAGAATCACAAGTTAATTTTTTGTGGAAATTATTCAATTTTCTAACAGAACTTTTTCAGCAACCATAAAGAAAGAAGAGAATTGGGATAAAAAGAAACTGGAAATTTAAAAAGTCAAGATAAATGTTCCTATTAAAATAGAAGAGATTTTTCCCTTAGTGTTTTGGAAGAAATAAACACTTTTAATTCCCAGACCACTGTGAAAATCTGCCTCTAGTAAAATGTAACTAACGCCCAAAATACAGCTTTAAATTAAAGGTCAGCAGGGAACTGAGATCTCTGCCCAGCAGAGAGTAAGCAGCTTTTTGTCATATCCCCAAAGACAGACAACAGGCTACTACAGGGTAGAAAAGCCAAAACTGAGCATTTTGCTAATTTCAGCTTTTCAGAGCACTCAAACATGTGCTGTTAAATCCCATTGACCTGTAAGGAAGGGGTCCTGCTAAACAAATATGAAAATTTCTCCATTCTGAAGTTTACGACAAGTTACCTGCTTGTTGCAACCTATTTGGCACCTGGACAAGGCAGATGTTTCACATGTGGCCTTTCCCTCAGGCCAACAACTGGGTGGGCAGATGCACTGAAGGGGAAGGGGTGCCCTGGAATACACTCTGCCTGTCAGAGCATCTTCATGGCTCTGGAAGTGGCAACACTGCAGGCACTTGGTTTCTCACAGCCCAAAACAGGAATTCTGAAAAAAGCCAGTCCCCAGGACTTCAGAGCTGTCTGACTGCTAAGGGCAAAGATCACCTGGAACTTCACAGCAGTAAGGAGAGCTCAATGCAGTTTTCCTGGTCCAAACACAAGTGCCTGTTGTGCAAGTGAGAGGACAAACAGCCCAACCACCTGCAGGAGAGCAGATCCAAGTCTGGCAGGTTCAACTCCCAGCAGCAGAGGCTTTCCATGCACTTGCAAAGCGCTGAACTTGTTAGTTCTTAGGGAATCTTCACGGGAAGATTAAGCAGTCCTGGCTCACAGCAGGGAGTGTTTTGGCTATGATGCAGCCACAGTCTGCAGATTCACAGCAGGCTGCAGAATGCATGGCAGCCCCCTTATGTTGGCACCCAAGGTGGTCTCAGATCACCAAGCTGGCCCTGACCACTGGGAATGATACCTCTCAGGTATCAAACCTTGGAAAAAGAATTCCCAGCAGCTTCCTTTGGTATGTGTGCGTTGTATTGATTTAATCACAGCCGCAAATGTCAGCTTGCAGAAGGGCAAAGTGCCTTTTCCCAGTACCTTCTGTGATTTTTGGGAAATGGACACGCCCCATCTCAGCTCCAAGAGCAGCCATCAACAGGTTGGGGAGCATCTGGGAGCAGGCAGGAGCTCTGGGACCAAGATCAGCAGCACAGCCAAAGCCACCTCAGCTCAGTCTGTGCTCTGTGCCTTGGCTAACTCTGTGCATGAGGAGAGTGGGGTGGATACCACCCAGCAAAAGCCAGGAACAACTACAGACTCAATTTGACCACCAAGAAATAAAGCACAGGTTGCCAAAAAATTAAAATATTCCCACCGAAGTTTTTTAACAAAAAGAAATCAGAAACCAAAAGGCTTTTCTTTTAAAAGAAGAAAGCAAAATGCCAGATTTTAAATCCCTGTGCCTCATAATTGAGCCCAGGGTTATGTCACAATTCAGGTAAATGATGTTTATATAACTGGCATTTGGCTGAACACAATTCCTATTTAACAGCTGAAAAGAGGCATTTTGGGTCTTCAAAGAAATCTGACAAGTAATTCCCACTGTAGTTCTGCAGGGTAGCTGAGAAGTAATTATCCTTCTCACTAGTAAATCAATTAGGAATGAATGTATGGAAAGCTTTCTCCTCCTCCAAGTAAGCACTAATCCTCTAAGCACTAATGAGCAGACAGGGCCAGCAGCAATGTGCAAACCCATCAGAAATGGGCAGGCAGGCTCCACTCAGTGCCTGGGAGTGGGTGCCTCCGGAGAAAACACCTTGCCTGGGAAGGTCTGCGTGGCTCATGTGTGACACAGGCTCCCTGCGTGTGTGACACTGCTGGTACCTCCTCCCCACTCACTGCCTCCAGCAAAGACCTCTTTTGCAGCTCACAAGAGATCCCTGCATCGTGGCCAGCAAGGCAGCACTTCTGCTGCTGGAGGTGACCCACAAGGGACCTGGGCTTTTTCTGCTGGGATGCTTTGTGATTCAGTATTGGCATCTGTCCTCAGCAAAATCATTCTGCTTACTCCCCATGCCACAGGAATAATATTCACCCAGAGAAGACTTCACCCAGAAGAATAATATTCACTGGGAGAAGACTACAACCCTAGTGCATTTTTGCAGTGCATAACCTCAAGAATCTGTAAGAGGAGTGGGTGGACAATAAACCCAAAACTGAATTTGACAAATTTCAGATGCTCTGGTCCAGTGACACCTTGTTCAGACGTTTCTTGTTTCAGACGTTCAGTTCTACATGAATGTCTGAAATTGCTGTGATGGTTAACAAAGCAGAGTTCAGACAGACCAGCTGTTCAAGCATGCACAGTAACAGTGCTCATATATTTAGCAGAGGTAGAAAAAATGGAAGCAGGTTGTTCCCACAGCAGCCAGCATTGAAGCTGGTTTCCTATGAGTTTTCCTTACAGCTTGTCTCTACATTTCATAAAATTTTTCAGAAGGGATGAGAAGGGCACAGGTAGGTCCAGAAATCATTTCCTTAAGACAGAAAACCAAAAATTTTCTTTTAAATTTCTAATCTCAAATAAGTAAACAGCAGGTAAAGATAGGCCTATATGCCACTATATGATGATATGTAGGTGGTTTTAATTAAAAAAAAAAAAAAGAAGACTGCTAATCTGTATAGCTCAGTAGCCTGAGAAATTGCTAGAACATAATAATATATCCTTGTACTCTGATTTGTGAGGGAGTCTTTACACCAGTGACGTAGGATTTGTAACTGAGCATATTGCCTGTGCTTTTGGGTGGGCAGAGTTGCTTTGGAAACAGAATGAAGAAGAATTAACTCTTCAGTGCCCCCCATATTGGATATAGGACAGGTGTGAAGGCCAGGAAAACTCAGTACAAAACACCTTAATCTGTTTTGCTCAGGGGGAAAAAAAAGTCTAGGTAGTTGTCACAATAGTTCAGGTCCTGCATCAGGAAAAATATAAGCTGAACTCTGGCCACTGCATTCTTCCTCTTCCTGTACATCCACACACACTTAGTAACCAGAGCTATGTCTGCTTTATGGTTGCATACACTGACATAAACATCAGTCCCAAAACTTCTGTAGACTGACCAGTGATGGAAAACACAGTCATAATAAGAACAGTACAAGTAGCAAGTTACTAGTTTGGAAATCATTTGATGGAGACAGGATATGGGCAGTTTGGAAGTGATCAAGCCAAATATGCTGCACTGGTCCTCTGCACTGTCCAAACACAACTTCCCTGTCAGCAATTAGCTTTGTGCTGCAGCCCTCCCACGCTGATTTCTGTGGGTAGATGAAAGCAGCTTTGTCCCACTGGCTCCCCTGAATCAACACAGGCAATAATTTTAAACCAAAAAGGCAGTGAGTAGCAGTTCCTGGGCTGTGCTTGTGTGAGCCAGCTGCAGCCCTAATTGCATCACGTGGGAAGAGTGAGCAGGGGGCTGGAAAGCTGTGACCTCATCTCTCCTACACAACCAAATCAAATTGTAGGTCTTCCACCCACTCTCACAGGCACATTCTGCTTTCAGCCCCCTTACATGATGCAACCAAAGAAAATGTCATTTACATATTTACCTCCAAATTTGGGGAGAAAATAGTCAAATGCAGAAATAAATGCCTCTTACTCAGTATTTCTAATAATAAGGAGACACAAGGCAGGGAGATGTGTAATAGCCAAAGCTGGTGTAAGCAAGAAACCCAGAAACATTTGAGTGAGTTCTTTAAAGTTGTAACAGTATGAAGCAAATAAAAGCAATGTTTTTACTTCTCTAGCAAATTCAGAAGGGAACTGAGCAGTTCATCACCATCACAAGTAAAGCAGGATCAGTTCTATGGGGTTCCATGGAACTGCACCAGTGCAAGTTAGACAGAAAATTCAAGCTCTTGTGAATTACCAACAGATTTTACTTTAGGATCACAATTCCTCCCAGAATGCTGTAATTTTGTTTCTATATTGTATTTTTGTTTCTACCAGTGGAATGGCTTTCCCTTACCTTTCTCTTGTTAGTGGGACTGACATATAGGTAGCTCAGCACAGTCTTCAGGCCCACTTTGTCATTTAGCTTTTCATAGGTAGTGCCATAGTCTGTTGACCTGGAGAAAAGAGGACACAAAAAGATTTTATGTGGTTATTAGAACTCAGGGGAATGGAATGATTGAGTGAACAGATGCTCCAAGTTACAGTTTGAGCATTATTATGCTTAAAACACAAGATTTTGTTTCATTCAGGGTGGCCAGCAGAAAAGGAAGAAAACTTGAGTCCCATGGGGCAGTGTCTGTCTCTGCATTCACGCATCTGGGGACTTGTGGTGCTCCCATGCAGGATTTGGGGGGCAGGCTCTGCCCTCATGTGCCAGTGTGGGATTGCAAATGGAATCTCCACTTAAGAGGACTCAGATATCAGCAGCACCCTTAGTATGAATTCTCTTTTCAGACAAATCCAACATAAGAATCCAAATTAAACCCAACAAGGGTTTTATTTAGGTAGGTTGATTTTTGACTTGAAGATGGGGATCCAAATGTGGCTCAGAATTGTAACAGCTGAACTCACGTCTAGATAAAAATGTGCCTAAACTGGCATCTTGAGTCCTCAGTCACCCCCATCCTACTTTGTGCCAGGCATTTGATTTTTCTGAGTTACAGAGACGGATTGAGGCCCCTACATGAGCAAATCCCACCCAGAGGAGCAGATGATCTGGGGGTGGTGTTACCCATTCGTGACTGGGGAAAAGGGCTGCTTCGTCACAGAGGGTTTTCTCAAGTGTCCTCCTCCTCATTTGTGGGCATGTTTGAAACCTCACTGCCCTGCTTGCTTCTCTACTGTTTTCATACTTTGTTTTCCTAACAAACAAGATTTTTCCTACCAGAACAACCCTACAGCTACATCCTACAGGATGCCACACCTGAAGAGTGCTCAGCACCAGCTGACTTTAGGAGGGAGGGGTGTCAGACCCTGCCTGAAAAGCCCCCCCATCCCATGCAAACAGTGGGGAGAGCCTGGCTCCCACCCCAGCTCAGCTTCTGTCATAGGAACAGAGCAAACACAACCCTCAGCAGATGGACGAGGAAAGGCCCTCATAAAAAGCCTACCTGGACATATATACAATTTTATTAGGATGAGAATCCATGGCCCCTGCCTTCCACTCTAATCACACTTTTTACTGGACAGGTGATCAAAGAGCATGCAGCAATTCAGTGCCTTTCCCAGCACCAAGCTCCAGTAATTTGGTTTTGTAAGTTCAACAAGCCTCTAGAATTTGCAGCTTTGTGGTTCTGCTTGAGACCAATCCTCTGCACCTTTTCTGTCTGGCAGAGAAATGGCCCAAGTCACTTCTGGCATCACAATGAACAGTGCAACTCAAGTGGCTGAAGAAACTGAGCAATGCCAGAGACTGCACCCAGCTCTGCTGCTTTTCCTGCTGCTAGTGGAGTCCAGAGTGACACCAAAAGTGACACAAAAGTGACACCAGAGTGACCAAAACCAGCCAGCTGGTTTCAGGCTTCCAAGTAGTAGGAATCATGAAGTCAAAAGCTTGATTTGTTATTGATGTGGCTCCAGCACATTTCATTCAGTGTATCCTTCAAGGACAACTCCTAAATACTTTGTAAAGTCCTTCTTTCCTTAAATGGGTTGAACCAGCCTTTCTCCTTTGAAGTCACCAGCCAGGGTGCTTCAAGTCTCAAACAACCTCCTTGTGTTTTGGTTAACACTTTAATCCAAAAATAGAGCTAACACTAGCTCTGTTTGCACTTACCACTCTGCTGTACTAAGGCATAGCAGTATCACCCGCTGGGCTTCACACAGACACCCCAAAGAATATGGCAAGAATGTACTGTATTTTCATAGAATTTTCCCACCCAAAGTATCTGAAGCTCTTGTCTCACTAGGCATCAATATCAAACAAACAAAAAACAAAAAAATAATAGCAGCCTTCCCTCTCCAGCCAGTCTTGAAACTGAAGCAGCTTTATTAATGAAACTGAATAATCCAGGACAATTAATTCCAGTATATGAGGCCTCCTATAAATGCAAATCCAGCAGGTCAGGAATCCTCAGGTAACAGTAAGGTCTAAGCAGAGAATAACAGACAGAGGCCAAGCAGAGTTACTTCCTTGATCTTACCCTTCCAACAGCACTGCAGCTATGAACAAGCCACTTTTGTGACTACACATGTACCAGCCACCAGGCAGTGAAAAAGATCACTGGTTTCAATCAGTATTAAAAGAGAACAGAAATAACAGTTTAATATTCTGACAGAGCTACTTTGCGTTTGTTCTCTGAGTAATTTTAAGATCTCCCAAAATGCTTTCACACTTCTGAAGATTCAGGCTGGATGCCCTAATGACTCTTTCTCATTAAACCATTATCACTCATTGCATTTGCCCTTTCAGAGGATAGCTGGGAAGGAAGTAGGATCATTATTTCGTTAGCTTCTCTGAGGTTTTCCTTATTATCATGACAGTCACCACTGGTTTCACAGAAACATCTCAAAGGATATCACAATAATATACTGTATTTCCACAGCACTTTTTCTGGCCAAAAAAATCTAAAGCTTTTGTCTTGTTCTAAACTATTCAGACTAACAAAGTCCCAAAAGCCATACTGGGAAATACTATCTCTATTCTAGACATGAAGAAGCTGAAAGCTTGCATAGATAAGGGTTCATTTTTTCAAAAGCAGGCATCTACCATTAGCCATTTCAGCTTCTGCAATCATCTAGTGTAGGGCTCAGCTCTACCAACAAATTACCTAATTAGAAAACAAACCCCCACCCCCCCAAAAAAAAAAAAACAAACCAACAAAACAAAAAAAAAGTTGGCTGCTAATTTTAGTTACCCAAGACCAAACATTTAAAGAGATGTGACCCACAGGTGGAACAGAAAATTTTGAGTCAGCTTTTAATCTTAACTTGAACCCTTCTCCTTTACTAATTACTTCTATTTCCAAATTACCTAGCCATACATCCTTACAGTTGTTTGGCACTACAAGCAGACTGGATACCATATTCTCTCTCATTCCTCTGGTCACAACATGATCCCTTTCCAAGCACATTACTAAAGTAATGGAGGGTAAGAAATGTTGTAATTATATCAAAATGACAAAAGACTCAGTGATATAAGAGGTGACCTTATCACTCTCTACAACTGCCTGAAGTGAGGGTGCAGTGAGACAGGGGTCAGCCTCTTCTCCAAGTGACAGGACAAGAGGACATGGCCTCAAGCCGTGTCATGGGAAGTTCAGGCTGGACATCAGGAGGAATTTCTTCACAAAAAGGCTGGTTATACATTGGAACAGACTCCCTAGGGGGATGGTGGAGTCAGCATCCCTGGAGGTGCTCTAAAAGAGACTGGACATGGCACTCAGTGTGCAAGATGCTCTTCATGGGTTGCACTCGATGATCTCAAAGGTCTGTTCCAGCCTAATTGATTCTGTGATGTGGAATGGACTCTGGTCATGTATAACAATCCTGTACAAACTCAGTCCATATGTTTTATCCATGTGCCTGTGATAATATGGGTTTGGCCCTGTTTCTGACAATGACCTTGACGGTCTAGGCTGCATCAGACTTTTGCTCCTCATCAAATTCTGCATATTCCATTTGGAAAAGCAAGGTTTGTAATTTAGTGCTTTATTGGGATACTGCAAGTTCTCCCATAATTTTATTCTGTTTTAAACAGTGGGGTGGAGGGGGGTGGGGGGGGGAGGAAGCATCTGGTTGATTCCATTGCCCTCCTGTGACAGGCTCTGATGTGTTTAAACCACCACTGCTACACCCCCCAGTCTGGCAGAGCAAGGTGCAAGGATACACCCAGGCAAAGAAGCTTCTCTGTACAAAACCTGGTCATAAGTCAGAGCACCACAAGCTAACAAAACCCATCTTGTTCCTCTAAATCTGAGCCTGAGCTTCTCTGTGAATCCAACAAACTGGCCTGAGCCAGCAGACTTCATGTTGTGATGAGACTTGCTCAGTCACAGAGATATGAAGCAGAGGTGGGGAGAGGCAGAAAGAATGCCATGTGAACAGCTTTTAGAGATCTCCTCTGTGACACTTTCCATGTCAGGGCTCTGTCAGACAGAGAAAGGCAGGTTGGTTTGTTTGAAGTCTCAGCTATTCAGCTATGGAGATAGGCTATAAAACATGTATCAGTCTCTCAGGAGAAAAAGAGCTGCAAATGCTGGCACTGAATGACTGGGATGAAAAAGTCAACCTCTTCCACCAACCCTCCTGTCAGAGGGTTTCTCCTCTGTGCTGTGACTCTCTCTCTCTCTGTGGAGAAGCAGCCATCATGCTTTTTATTGTAGATTTTCAGCCATTTTCTAAGCTTTTTCTAAAGCTGATGCATTCATCTCCAGCCCAAAGTCCCACTACACATACCTGCAGCCCCACACTGAAAGCTGTGTGGAGGCACAGCTCTGCTTCAATGAGCAGGAGAATATTCCAACTCTCTGTGCACTTCAGAGAGCAACAGGAACGTGCCAGATTAATATTTGCTTCACTTCTCATGGTGAAGTGAACATTCACTGTCTGCCTGCAGCGTGCTTGTCTCTCCATACCCCCAAACAACTTCTTGCTTTTACTCACTGGCCAATTTTCTCCCAGTTTGGCAAAAGAAACCAAAAACCCAAGAGGAAAAAAGTTTCTACAAGTTTCACAAAAAGCAAGAGCCTGCAAAAGGAGAGCAATTATGAAGGCTCTGAGAAAAGCTGCAGAATGAAAGTAAATCCCATGAAACAGGAGAGGAGGCACATCTCTCTGGACATCCAGCTGCACAAAACATTCAAACACAGCTCACATATTAATACACTACAAAGAACTCAACTGCACAACACAGGAACTCAGGCAGCCAGTCTTCCATCACCTGTGAAACATGTTTTCTTCTTTCCCTTCCCCTTCCTCCCCTCAAATTACCCTCCCTGACATAAAGGTCCTTCTGAAGCTATGATATACTGAGAAAAGACCCCTCCTGAGTCAGAGCCCAGTGAGGCAGTGGCCAGAAAGAGCCACTATTACCACTGCAAGCTGTCTGGTTGGCCTGGTCACACACACAGACACTTGCTGACAAAATAAAATAAAATTCAAAACCAAACAAAACCAACAAAAAAACCCCACACAACAACAACAAAAACCACAAACAAACACCTCACAAATAAAAAAAAGCCCAAACTAAACAAAAAATAACAGACCGAAAAAATAAAACTCTACAAACAAAAAAATTTTAACTAGATCGTGGCAAAGGACCTTTTAACCCCACAGCCAGTACAGTTATCTGATAGCATCAAAAATTACATCAATGGAGGTAACAATCAAAATCTAATTCTTAGTCCTTCCCTGCCTGGAGCTGACATAAGTCTGGATGTGGACATTTTACAACAGAAGTATCCACAAAAGCCCTGTGAAGTTAAATCCACTCACTAAGCAAGGAAGTTCCAGTGTGTGTAGTCTGAATCAGCCAGTCCAGAGAGCAAAACTTTTGCTGAGAGCTTGTTTTTACCCAACCATGAGTTTAGTGACTACAATAAATGTAAAACCAGAATATTTTACAATTGCAAGCAGAAAGAACTGCCTCCCTTTGTCTCCATCCTACTAAAGGGGAAGTGAACAGAAATGAAGCAAGCACCTGGTGCTGCTTCCTGGTGTAATGTCCCAGCCTACAGCAGTATCACAGACTTCCTAAATTGAAGATGATGTCTTTGCATGCAAGAGCCATCAGTGGGCTTTTAGTTCCATAAATCTATCTGATCACATAGGAAAGCTTCTGGCAACTTCTCTATCACATGGTAGCAAACACCACAGCTCTGTGCTGTATAAAGAGAGGCTCCCTTTTGTTCTAACTGCTACCACTTAACAAGTACAAAACCATGCTGCCATTTGTGATTTCACTGATTGTTGTCATATTCTCCACAGATCTTTTTCTTTTCCCCAGTCTCAAAACTCCCCATTTATTCAGCCACTCCTTGTACAAGTTATTCATGCCTCTGATCATTCTCTGGCTAGTTTTACTAGTCCAATTACATCTTTTGTCATGGATGCCTCAGGAACCAATCTTTAACAGGAAGATCTTCCTGCAAAAAAACCCCAACTATCCAAGTATATCAGTACAGACCCAGACTATTCAACACAATCTAAATAAAACCACTTTCTGCCATCATACACAATGTTTTACATTCTCAATACTTCTGGAACCATAACCCATCAGTTCTAGTGGACTGAGTTCCATAAAGTTTCAAAAGTATCTAAAACCAGAGATCCCACTGGGAAAAAGAAGTTCAAGCAGATCATAGTTTTGGTAATGTCTCTTGAAAAGAAATCCTTGGTTTTTTTTTACTTTTTAGTTTGCATGTCATGTAAACAGCAGAATATCCACCTCAATTACTATTATGATCCCAGCACCCTCTCTCCACCCCCTTTCTTTTTTGATTAATGGTGATTCCCATCACCAAACATCCAAAAGACTTGAAGATGACCTTTGTTGATAAATTTCCATTTACAACATAGAGTGAAGACTGGCAAGGAAAAATGAGCTGCCATGATGCAGTAGTCAATGTGATTCACAGTTCAAAATGAAGGTGAGAAGAGATAACTAGGAACACTGGCTTCCTCTTTTTTTTTTTTTTTCCCGGTTTTTTTTTTTTTTTTTTTTTTTTTTTGCAAGAAAGGTATCCTCTTTTGTTTATTCCATACAAGCCTTTGGGAAGACAGTGGATGTCTCAGAGGTTTAACAAAAGGATAGAGAATATTCCACCTCTGGATTTATGGCCAATAAAACATGGGAGTTGCAAATATCAGTCACATTTCTAGTGGCTGATTGCTCATCAGCATTTCATTTGATCACAATCACACAGGGCAGGGGGGCTGTTTACACCAGTCATTTCCTGGCAGAGATGACTACTCAGATGGGCATGAACAGTCTGTGGAGATGCAGTTTTTGTGTATTAACCCTACAGGGGTGGTGGGGACTAGCTTGAAAGCCATGTTTGCATGGTGCTTGCACTTGTCCTGTAGGAACACAGGATGCTTTAGATATCCCCAGCAATCCCTGACCACCCAGAACATGGCACAGGGTGCCTAAACAGCATTCACCATCAGAAAACAGGGTGTCCTTCCCCAATCCTTGCTCTTCTCTGCACCCTTACCTTCAGATACACCATTTCTGTGGAAAAGCAAGGTAGTTTCAGATCCAAAATATTCTGAAGAACCACCCAAAGAAGCAAGACCCTCTACTGAGACATGAAGAGGGAGGGCAAGGAGATTGCAGGAAATGGGTAGAATGGCAGGAAAAGTGAGGAATGCTTGGAAAAGCAGAACTAAGGGTCACCAAATCAACAAAAAAAAAAACCACCTTGAGCACCAGAGTGGCATTCCCTTCCCTAAAACATTTTGAGGCACTATACCTCAGCCACTGTGGGACACAGACTTGGATAAAGGCAGCTCCGAAGCTGTCTCAACATTTTGCTTCTACCAAAGTATGGCAAACTCTACTCTGAAGCAGAAATAAACCCAGCCAAACTAATGTATCCTAAAACCTGATGGCAGGCTAGAGCCTGTACTATTAGAGCCCATAGCAAAGAATCCTTTCAGAGAACTTGGGAACCTGATCAGAGCAAGCAGGCTGCAGCTGCAGTGGTTACTCAGCTTTGTTCTACACTCTGCTTCTGAATAGCCCACAATAAGCAGGCACAAAAGCAACAAAGGCTGGTGCCTCCTACTGTGAAACTGAAATAACTCTACTCCTCCATTTGTAAGATTCCATCTTCTCTCTACCATGGCCATTTATTTAATCTTAAATTTAGCCACCTACAAACTAGGTAGCACTAGCTCACAAGCCTGTCCACTTTTTTTTTTTTTTTTTTGCACCTATAGACAAAAACTGTAAACTAAGGGAATGTTTTATTCACCCTAAAATTGATGAGGATATATTGCTCCCTTAAGGCATCTTCCACCCTTATGGTGTAAAAAGAGACCAGAGCAACCAAGGCACAACTAGCACAAAGCAAAGTGTATCTCACCATAAATGGGTTAGAAAATTGCATGGACTGAGCTGGCAGTACAAATGACAAGGAAGGACCTCAGCCCTCCTGACTGAGATGAAAACTTCATGATTTATCATAATGTTCTAGTGCTCTACATTTTGAATGTTATTATTCTGGATATGTATGAGAATTACTACTAGAAGCAGGTGCCAAATGGTATCAGGACTCCACTGTGACTTACACAGTTTATCACATTACGAAATGAAGAGAGCAGAGATAAGCAGAGAAGTATGATATGGATTTCCCAACAGTTGCTGGCAGCATAAAGAATATAAAGAGAGACCTGATAAAATGTGAAATGGCTTCTCCTCAAAAGCTGGGATAAGCCCTTCCCTTCACTGCATGTTACACCACTGATGAGCTGGCAATCCTTTTGTGGCCAGGCAAAGCTGATGCCTGCTGGTAGAAATGCTACCTCACAGAACCCCATCAGGTGAGATGCAGACACAACCCGAGATAGAGTTCAGCCTCTTGAATCAGGAGCAGCCTGGAGCTAGAATCTGACTTTCCAAGGGCCTCTACTTTTCCTGCTCTGGCCATTTCACTGCTGTAAAGTCTATGTAAAAGCATTATTTCTTTACAGCTCTGGAGAACTATACTTCATCATTACTCATTTTCCATTCGTACTGTCTAAAAGATCTGACATATTTATCGTGTTCTTGATTCTGATGTATTCTAATTTTCCAAAGAGGTGTTTTATGCATCCCTGATAAGGCAGCATATTTATTTGATTCCAAGCACTTGACTGACTCAGCAAAGATGGCCTTATCAACACACATTCAAGAAATTTGGTCTAGAGGACGCTTTAACAGCCTCAAAGATAAAAGACAGCTTTGATGACAAAGCCTCATTAATTAATCAGATATTAATTAGATAATTAATTAGAAACAAGGCCCTTCCCAGGCTCTTTTCTACTTTTATTACTATAGCTAAAAAAAATGCTTCTCTAACGATTCTCTGAAGTAGCTAATCATTTTAATTTGCATTATTTTATAGCAAATGGGAGTGCTTTGAATGTAGGATTTTGTGACACAGTTCTAGAAGTTCCATTTAACATCTATGCTATTCTGTGCATATTTAAACTGGAACTTCTCTTAAATGTGTCTTGAACAAAATGTCAAGGGGAGACTATGGAACTGCCCCCTCGCTCAACTCTGTATTTTTGTGGTAGATGTGGATGACTAAGAATTCCTTGCAACCACTCAGAGGATAAGCACACTCAGGGTTATACAAACTACCCTGAGAGGAGCTCACCATACCCTTCTAAGAGAGGGGCACAGGTGACTCAAATCTCAGTTTCCCATCTGGGGATGCACACATGTGTCCACCCATGCCCCCTGAGAAGGTGATTTACCCAAAACTTGCTCCTGACACTGTCTGCCTGTTTAGGCATCAGTGGCAGCAGTTCTGTGGGGACATTTAGATGAACCAGAGTCATCTCTAAAATAACACAAGGCATGTTAATTTTTTCAAACCATCAGCAAATCTTTGCAAAACTGATGTAATTAAAAAAGAGGGCAGTGATAAGGTTAGTTTAGTCCAGTTCCTTAGACACAGATATTAAAACTTGCAGACAATTCCCAAACCAACCTTTACAGTCAGCCTGCAGCTCCTTCCAGTCCCTACCTCAGCTGACCCCTCTCCCACAAGCCTTATGTCTACCCCTGCTTGTGACCCACAGAGGTTACTGTCCCCAGCAGCACACCCACACAATCTGAGCATAAATACCACAGAATCCTGCCTGGCCTCAGGCAAGGCTCCTCAGCACTCAATTTCACATTAACTGAGCTTCCTGGGGAAAAACTGACTCTTGCTGTTCCCAAAACTAAAAAATCTGAAGCTCACGAGATGCAGCCACCTGAGACAGCTGGGGACTGGCAATGAAAGAACCTTCTAGACTTAGGAACACATCTTTACTCCCAGTCACAACATGACTGAGAGCCTCTACATGCTACTTTTCCAGAACTAACAGGACAGCACCAGATCCCCAATTAGTTAAAATCAATATGGCCCTATCACATACAAATGAATGAGTAATACTGGCAGATTTACACAAATTTACACAATAAAGGTCAGGATCTACTGTAGCTGTAAACATAAAGACTATATCTATAAAGACTGGATGTAATGCATTTTTCAAATATTTCACAATTTTGCATTTGTGAGAATTCTGCATATCTGAAAATCTTCAAAGTTTAAACTTGAGTATACAAGACAAAGCAATAATGCAAATTTAGTTTGCCAAAGAAGAAAACAGAATTTGGAGCCATAAAAGAACACAAGTCTCGGGCTAATATTGCTTTCAACAGGTATTTTGTGGTGCTCATATCCCACCAGAACAGACTTCAGCACAAGTTGTCTTTCAATATGAGAAATAAATATATAAAATATAAAATCAGCACATTCCTGAATCCTTCAAAGCTTCTCCATTCCAATTACCATTGAAATATCCATGACAGGGTCTGCAAACCCTCACAGCCTTTTGGAATAACGTTTTTGAGCATCACATAGCAGAGACATCATAATGCACCAGACAGAAGGAGCTTCCAGGCCAGATTACACAGCTGACAGTGCTCTTCTGCAGGCTGCACCACTTGCTCTGCAGGGTGACCTGGTTATACAACTGGCTCCCTGGGCAAGAAGCTAGGGTTGTTCTGAATGCTCCCAAATGACTCTGGTCCTTTCTCATCCAGACAGTCAGATTACAACATTATATTCTCTCCTAGTTCCTCAGAGTGAAGAATCTTGGCTGAGAAATATAGGGACAGGGATATAAGTGCAAAAATGAAAAACAGCTGTCACCCAGTTTCTTGGTTTGTGCAACAGTCAGATCAGCAGCTGCATTACACCTCTCCTAAACTCAGTGCCACACTACAGGTAAGTATTTCACAGCAGCACTGGTTGAGTGTGAGGTTGAGTTGAGTGTGAGTTTTATTCTCACCTGAACTCGAGGATTAACAGCCTTGACTCCAGTTACCACATTTTCAAAATGCAGACACTGGGGTCTAAGCTTGCATCAATACAGACTCTCCAAAAAGGTCAGCTTGCAGTTTACATCACGTTTAATAAATTCCTGTGAACCATAGGACAAGGGTCCCCCTCTTCCCCACCAAACATTTGCCAAATGTGGGCAGCTCAGAAAGCACACAGCTGATCACTCCCACTCTACCAATGCCCTAAGACCTCCACTGTCTAATATATTTCAAACCACCACACTGGTTCAGGCACAATTTCACCCCAGAAAAGCCTCCTTTTCCTGTCATCTTTTGCACTCAGCCCTCAGAAGCTCATCTAACACAAAACACTTTGCCTTAGGGAGAATAAACCTGTTGGAATCTTTTCAGACAGAAGATCAATAAAGTGGGAGCAGCTTGAAAAATCAATCAGCATCAGCAAGCCCCCAGGTGATAGCTGAGTGATTATCTTTTTAACGAAGGAATAGTGAAGGAGCACGAGGAAATGCACATCCCCTTCAAACTCACCAGGGAAGGTATCTGAGGCTGAGACACAAGGACAGGAAAGGAAGCACTGGAAGAGACCAGTCATCTGTCCAGTTTGATAAGTTGACTCAAGAAACAGTCAGAAAGATCCAACTTAAAATTGTTCAAACTGAGAATTGGCTCCAGTACTACACTGCAGACATTTCCTGTAGGTGATAGAGGAGGAGTACTTTTGTTTAGAACCCAAAACACAATGATAAATATCCCTATGCATTTAGTCCTAAGTACTGGGCTAAGAACGTTCTTATTCATAAAGGCTTGACTTGTATCTGAATGAATTTTATGAAGGGCTAAGTACCCTGCATATTATCAAGGCAAATGAAAGGAGAAAGCTGTCCATGATCCAAGTCCTTTTTCTTAACACACCATGGATTTACTTTATGTCTTTGGATTTAATCACATAAAGGCTCAAACACAAACAATCAACCTGCAGTCTCCAAGGTTCACTGAAGAAAAAATTTTGTTGTACTAAAAGCATTGGAAGGTATCTTGGGAGACCTTTGGGATTCCTACTTTGCCACCGGCTTCCTGTGTGATTTTTACACAGGAGGACACATTTTGCTGCTGCTCCAACCACCTAGGCTGGAGTATGGCTCCTCCCAAAGGTTCATATAGAAGAACACATTTCAAACTGAGATCCACACTTTCCTGTCCATGGCAGATGGATTGGGCTGTGTGATGTCCTGTGCCATGACAGAGCTCAGAGTCCATCCATATACTTGTCTATCCAAGCATTCAAGTCTGTGACATTTTGGGCCTTTAGCCATGCTTTCCACTTGAACCTGGGCTCCAGTCTAACTCAAATTGCTGTTGTTCATGTTACTGACAGCACTGTCCATGGACCCATACCTAAAAAAACCAAAAAATTAGATCCAAATTCAATAAACTGTGAAGCGTATTAATTGTGCTCTAACCCAGCAGGATTAGAGCCCCTGGAAGGTTTTAAAGCAGTGGCACTTAAGCTCTTCCCGTGATGTTATTTAGACCAGGAAAGAAATGCCTTTGTTTTTTCTTCATTCTACTCAAGCTGATACTTCAAAAGCCAATGACAAAATGAAGCATGATATTACACTCCTGGAAGGTACCATTAAGACCTCACGGATAATGTCTGCATAAAGGGTTGCCCATCTTTTAGCAGGTAAATTGCAACAGCCTGTGATTAATTAGGAAATAGTGGCAACTCATCACTGGCCATTTCCTTATCCCTTTTAGCTGTCTTACCAGAAGGCACGTGGTTTGTTTTAACACCAGCTTTAACATTCTGGAAATGAATCTTACTGCAGGCTGAATAGGAATGCTCTGGTAATAACCCCCCTGCAGGAAACAGGGCTCTGATCAATCACCTGGTGCAGCAGGCAGTTCTGCAGACTTCTCTGTGCACACCTCTGCAGGCTTTACTCTGAGGACAGTGGAGAAAATGAAATATGGGTACAAAAGAGGGAGATTCACATGTTGCCATGATTTCCAGCGTAAGCAGTTAGTCATGGCTGATAGGTCAGTGAGCAGTGCATGGACACCCTGAGCATAAGAACATGTAGGAAAAGTGGCTCATCTCTGCTGTTTATTCCAAAGAACCACGGCAGTGATGAGTGCCCAGTGGCTCAGAATGGATTAATTTTCTTCCCCCAGAAAGAAAATTTGTCCCTTCAAAGGGTCCCTATGAGGGCATCTGGACAAGAAACCTGCTGGATTCACACCACTGCCTTGAGTATGCTGCAGATTGCTCATGTTCTAACATTAGGCCCTCAGCTATTATATGTCCAAGAGCAACTACTCATCCCAGCCAAAACTGGAAGCCTCAATACAGTACAGTGTGTTCCTCAGAACATCCTGCATCACCCACTTTTTTAAAAGTACCATAGTGAACCTGCATCACTTAGATAGCTGAAAATAGAAACCAGTGAGAGGATCTCCCACTACAGGAAATCTGCTGATATTAATCAAGTTTCTCCCAATTCATTTCCCCTATCCCTCCCTCTTCCAATAACTCTTTAACCCCTCTAGTGTGTGCCCATCTTAGTCAGAGTCCATACAGATAAAAAAACCTTCCCTCAGAGTCCATTTTAGACACAAATATTTATTTGTCCTTGACTCATATGCAAGAGAATAGGTCTGTATTAATGAGCTACAATCATGGATCAATAAAGTTCATACTGAGCTGTAAGTGCAGTGATTACTGAAAGAGAACACAGAAAGAGATATAACATTGTGTACATATGCACCATCTACTATTACACAGCTGCTAAGCTTTAAAACAATGTGTTTGTAATAATCAAAGCACTGTGGTGAAATAGCAGCTGTCTTTTCAAGCCAACTGTAACAGCACATTGGGAAAGCTTTCTAATGGGGTTATTTCTTTGTCCATACTTTACACAACTGATGCTGAACACAGAGAAAATAAATAATAATGGGGTTTTGCTACAAGTCATTATTTTGCAAATATTTCACTTTAATAGCGCCTGTACACAAAGTTTTTCATTAATTATTCTCCCTTCCTAATTGATAAGGGCAAACGATAAATATGGGTTTCTTTAACCCCCACCTTCCCTCTGTCTCTTTTTATTTTTTTACATTTCATTGTGTCCCCACTTATCAGTGTCCCCATAGCAAAAAAGGGGAAAATATTAAATGCATTTCTAGGAATTCTATCTCATCCTTAATGACACCATCAATAATTGCTGTCACAAGCTAATATCATAGTTGCAACCTTACAAGGAAGATAAAGAGGCAGGGTTTTTCACACCGAGGTTTCTAGACAGGCTGTAAATGGGATTTTGCTGCATGCTTTGAAATGCCTCCTGGGTAGCTCAGTGGGAACTGAAAACAAGTTGAATCCAGACAAGGGAGTACTAAACCTAGGGCTGTCCCATAAACATCCTGGAATGATAGATCCAGAAAGCAGGATGTAAATAAATACAGCAAATGCTGTCCTTACAGCAGGGCTTACACCTTTGGACACCAGGATCCCCTCAGGCAGATGCTTCTTCCTGCATGAAACAGATTCCAGTGATGCCCATTCAGCAGTACCCAGATGTCCTTTGGTCCCCAGGCCACAGTGCACGTAAGACCTTGTCATCACAATAGGCACACCATTAAAAGAATTTATTCTCCAAGAATACTTTAAAAAGATAAAAAATGGAACACCTCCTAGTTGAAACCTCTGGCTGTGAGCTGAGCAACATCTCTTCACATATGGGCAGCTTGGGGGCCTTGACACACCCCACACAGTGTCTGCCCTGACACTGACAACCATCATGTACTGGCACATCAAACCAAGAACAGGCCAGTTATCTGAGTGATTCTCTACACCCTCCTAACTGCATCCAAGCATGTTCTTCAGACTTGAACAGAGAGGGAGACAGGATTATGACTGTCAGACTGAACTTCAGCTGGGAGGTAGCAACTCCAGAGCCCTGGTGTTTGTAGTCACTCTGATTTCTCAGATGACTGAATTATTAATTCCCAAATAGATTTTAGTATAGTAATCAATAGAAAACAGAGGAGAGACAAAAATCATCCTGGGAAATTACCATTAATTTTGCCCATTGGAATCTCCATGTAATTAATACTTAGTATGGCATGCTTGCACTTCTTGTTGCAACCCCTGAAAAAACTCCCATCAAGAGCTTTGCCAGACAGTGTTTCATTTCTATTTCAGCAATGAAGACATTCCCTCTGCTTTTTCTTACTGCTGGCCAGCAAACAGAGCTCAGACCTTCCCTCCTAAACAGTCTAGTGATGCAGACCATCTCACCAATTTGGTTAAAAACCTTACCCTGCTTTTGTTTACTCTATGCCATCAGCCAAATACACCATTCAGTAAGAGGAGCCCAAAAGTGAGCCATCAGTACTGCCATTAGCCACTAGCCATTAGCCCTGTAGTGCTTCAGTATCATAAACACACTGTCAGACATAAGAAGTCTCTGAATCAGGCAGAGGGAATCTGGAGTTTGAATTTTTTCTTTCCACAAAACACAATGATTTGGCTCACCTTTTGAAAAAGGTTAGAAAATTAAAGAAAAAGGCAGAGCTAAGGTGACAGCTAAGTCTGCACCATGGAGCCCCTCAGTTCCACGCACCAAACCCAAGAGCACAGTTTCACCAGTGTCAGAGTTTATTATTCTGGAGCTGTTTAGACCCCACCACATGACAGACTGGTCCAAGTTCATGCCTGGGCAATCAGCTCCCAAAGTCAGAGCCTCTAAACAAGACCACAAGGACTGATTTGCTCCAGACAAGAGAGCAAGCTGTAAATTTTTTTTCCGATGTCAGTGTCTCACTCTAAGCAAGACAGAAAGAGCAGATCTTATCATTCCAACATGAAAAGAAGTGGAAAGGTATAGTACAATAATTTCAGCAAAAATAATTGCTTTGTGCCTACACAAGCTAAGATTTTCTGCACTGCATTACCTTCCCCAAACCAGTGTATATGCAATGCAAATCAACCTTCGAGCAGCATTTGTACTACAATAATAACTTGGAAGAACTTGTTTAATATCAGAAGACTTACTGGAGCAGATGAATGGCTCTGACATGATATCCATGGGATAGAAATTCAATTAAAAACTGCAAGTGTCACAGAAGTGGTAGTTATTGTTCAACATGTACCATGGGACTTTTATTGAAATACAGCTATTAGCTGTACCGGTTGAGAAATTCTGGGGGTTTTTTATGGCAATCTGTTAGCTTATAGAAAGCTAAATTAATGAAAACACAGAATCACTCTCATGTTACGAGAACAGAGCAAAGCCAAGGACTAGTTGCATATTTTATAATTATGGATTAAGTGCATTATGCCAAGGAAATTAGAGATGTCAGAAATATAATAAAAATGAAAGATTGTCTGGCTCTAGTGCTGATGACATGCTGGTTTGACAAGGCAGTGCATGCTGGTTTGCCCATCCTTACCTCCCCAGGATGTTAATAATTATTCCTAATCCTAGCATCTACATTCATGAAGTGTTCAGGCCTCAGTGGAGATAGACTTGCATGAGAAAGTTACTCCCCTGCTTGTTAGTAGCATCCCAAACTCATCTTCTGTCTTGTGGAGTTTGTTTTGACCCCAAAGAACAAGAATAAAAAGGATGGAAGGATGTTATTTTGTTTTTTTTTGTAAATTAGATGGAGGGCAGACTTCAGTGAGAAATAACTCCCTAAGCCCATCCAACTTTTGCCAAGTCACAAAGATGGGATAGGCAGGAATCCCAGGATGAAAGTTCGGTTTCCTGACATAATTTCTTACAGTGGACAGACAGCTAAACCCATGTTCTCAAAATATGTATCTATCTTGCCTCTCCTGAGCAGAGAACATGAGGTATTAATCTCCCTTTTCACTCCTTTTGTAGGAATATTGTTGTTGGTTATGTACGAGGAAGAACAATTATAAATTCCTTCCCACAAATGGAATATCAATCCTTGTAAGAATAACCTTTCACGGATGGCAAAGTTTACTGTCACAATGCTGTTTTTCCCACCAGGGGCTAGATGCATCATGTCACTTAAAATTAACACCAACTTAACACTCATCTCTAATAACATGTGACAGCTGCCATTTTTTTAAAAGCCCAAATGGAACTAGGGAACTCAACCTAGTCACTTGGATCTGTCTGGTTTGACAAAACGAGCTCAGGGTACACCTGTCCTGAACTAAACACATCCTAGTGCCTGGTAGCAGACATGAGCAGAGTGCAAAGGGAAGCAGTAAATGGTGTGGGTACTCAGCAAGCAGCTCTTCTGCCTCCAGAGAATCAAGGGGTTATTCTGGTATACCAGACTGTTCTTTCATGCAGAGCTGAAGATTTTAGCAACCAGCCTTTGAACAGAGATTTCAGTTTCTCCCAAGAGCTGTGTTTATAGCCTGTGCTAGGTAAACACAATGGCCTTTGCTCGAGGGAATGCCCTACCAGAGGATTCCATGTTTCCCTGGTACAAGAACCCTTCAGGTCTAGTGCCACATAAACTGCACAGGTCAGGGGGCAGGAGTTTGGGAGAATGAAAGGTTCTCTGCTCCCTGTCCTTCCACACAGCTCTGCAGATGGATTGTGCTGAGTGGGGAAGAACAAGCAGGTCACCAGACAGGCTTTCAAAGAGAGATCTCTGGAGGCACCAGATATATTTGAGACAATCCATGGCAAAGGGCTACATTCTGCTGAGTTTAAGGGGATCTATTAAAACACCAGGGCAATACAAAGAGCTTCCATATGTGGTTTTGTCAGCAGCCGTAAACTCAGCCATGACCATTTCCTCCTTTTTTCTCTTTCCTCTGTATCAAGAGTTATTACCTCTGACTGGAAACACACACTAGGATCATGAAAGCATCATGTCAACCCCTCTGCTTCAGTTTCCCACTGAAGAGAAATAAGATGAGCATGGAGATACCCAATCCATCTTTGCAGAAAGCATTTTCTGAGATTATTTGTATAAAGAAAATAGCCAGTGTGACCAACAAGACTAAATAAGCATAGAAAAAGAAAATAAAGCCACAAAACAACCACTTCCCTAGGTTACATTCAGATCTGTCTGATACAGGTACTTGGCTGAAGAATCATATCTTCCATTTCAAAAGCATAAAAAGAGCTATTTGACCACCTGCTGCCCAGGGTTGCCAGGACATTGGTGTATACATAAGCCACAATAAGAAATCATCACACCTCCACTGCAGGTGAGTAACAGTGGTACCATCAGCGTGGCCCTGCATCCCCAGACAGAAGTGTCTCACTTTCACTGCAGCTCCAGGACCATCAACAGCAGAGAGGTCTGCACAAGCTGCCTGGGCATCCTCAGTGTGAGCACAAACAAGCCAGCAGCCTGTTTGTCATCATCACCCACCACCAAGCACCCTCCACTTCTACCATGCCAGCTTGGCAGCATCCTGACAAAGAAAAAGAGAAATCCATCCCTTGCTTCTGCCACATGCTCACCTCACTTTCAATCCCCAAACATTGATAGGAAGGATTAAAGTGAGTGCTGCTTAAAATAAAATGGATATAGGATTCAAAACCAATTACCAAAGCATAATCTTGCTCAGATGGGCATGCTAAGAGTAATTACTATCCATAAGATGAATGCTTGTTGGAGACACATTACAGAAGACTGCATAATTAAATATAGCAACTGATCCTCATTTATCTACTGAGCAATCCACATTTAAAAGCTCACCTGCATGCATTTGGGCAAAAACCACTTGGGAATTCTCATGGCAGTTGGAAGTTCGGGGAAAAGCAAAAACAGGAAAATAAAACAGCAGGAAAAGTAATCAGCTTGTCACCAGAAAAAAAATACAGAGGGAATGGTAAAATCCTGCTCTGGGCATTATTTGCCCTTTAAAATAATAACCTTTGAGAGAAGTGAAAACATCTTTGATGTCAGCTTACACTTGGTCCAAAAAAAAATTGTTTCCAGATGCAGAAGCAAAAGAGGGCACACTGCTTTATCCAGATGCTCTCTGCAGGGTCTGTGGACTGGAGAAAAGCAACAAAGGCAAACAGTCACCACATCCCAGCAGTTCCCACATGGCACCAACCTTTCCTTATCCATTCAGCCAAGGGACAACTGGCAAGTGACCCCCATGATGGGCCAGGCACCATAAAGCCCTGCCAGCCCAGGTCCTGAAGCACAGCACCAAGCTCTTCCCTTGACATGTGTCACCAAAGTTAATCATGCCCCAGCTCTCCTCTTCATGGATTCTCCTTGAAAACATTATTTATACAAATACTATTAGTAGCTGAACAGGACAAATATCTACTTCATCCCATAAATAAAATATTCATCTAACTTCTCCCTTAGTGAAAAAAAAATATATCTTTACAATGTGGAGACTAGATGAATTTCTGTGGATAATATTGCCTGTGCAGAAAAAGAGGAATGTATGAAGAGAAAGATTTTCAAAGACACCTACCTAATACAGATGTCCAATTAAACTTAATGAGAGTTGATCTTCAGCTTAAGTATGCAGCATTGACGACCTAATCAAAACACACTAAATTTTCCTACATCTATCTTCTGAAACATCTTCCTTCTTAAAATACATTTTACTTTGTCCCTGAGAGATTAATTTTCTCAGCAGCACCTTCCCTGCAACCCTCTGATCTTGCATGTGAACCCCCAACCAAGCAAACAACTTGAGCCATAAACACTGAACACCAAACATGCAAAAAGCTTTTGCTGCTGACAACCAGTGAAAGAAGCAGAGGCTGTCCTTTGAAAACTTTCAGTCAGCAGAGTGTGACAGCACTAAATGCCTGCAGACAATATCTGAAAAACAGGGCTTTCATGCATCCAGCCTGAGGTTTGGATGCAGAGGTGAGGCTCTGGGGGCTGTGATCAGCAAATGCTTTTGGTAAGTCCATGTTTAACTTCATATAGAAAAAAATACAGGTACAGATAAGCTTGGTCCTTAAGAGTCCTATGACATTTATACTAATAATGCAACAGTTTCCATTTCCACAATATCTTAATGCAATGACTTATGCATTCCTCAAGTGAATGAGCATAACCATCTCCATATTGCCAATGTGAAAAATACAGAAACCTCAGTTTCATTCCTGAACTTTGCTCCCACCTCAAGAGTTTCATCATTCTATATCAACTGCAAGAGCCCAGAGATGAGGCATTCAGACACCATTTCCAGTGAACTTGCTTTAAACTTGAATAACCAGTGCAAATAGATGTGCACTGAAATGTAACACTCTCCATGATGAAGATAGATCTTCAGCTTGTGGGAAAGCCTCCAAGTCTCCCTCATTTGAAAGTATCTGTAAAGACTTCTGAGCTGCTGTACCCCAAAGAAGTTGACCTTTCAATTCAACCACAAGGCAGAAGAGTCACAAGGTCTTAAAATTCAAACATGGCTCAAGTCTGTTACAAAAGATTGGTGCCACAAAAGAAGGGGGAAAAACAAAAAAAAAAAAAAAGGTATATTTGCAATATTAGTTGTTGGCAGAAAGAAAAACATCAGCACAATTTAATAAACGCTCCATTTGACTCACCTTATTTCCTACATGAGCTCTGGTTAAATGACATTGTGTGAAGAACACTGTCTACATTTTGTCTACAAAATGCATTTGAAACCATCTCTACCCTATGACCCATTTCTTCTTCTAGACTGTTGGTACTTCAACACAAAGAAATCCAAAACCATTGAAAGCAAGCTTCTGTTTAATAAAAACCATCACCCTGACTGTTGTATAACCAATCTCTTTTAAGGAACCAACTATTAAAATATTTTCTTCCTAAAATCCATCTACATATAGCACTGGGAAAACTATACTTGGACAAACAAATCTGAGTCAGATCTTATCTATGCTGTGTTAGGGATCTCCAATGAATCTAGCAGATTTATTCTCAATTAAAATCAGTTTTTAATCATACTGTGAAATGAATAAGAATTTGGGCAAAAATCATAGAGTCAATAGAATTAAGTGTTCCATGATGAAGCCTACTGTTTGTGGGTGAGATGAAAATAATTAGACATGCAATTTGGCAAAGAAAGGACAGGGAGCTATTAGTAATCATCAGAATGTGAAAGGTCTAGAAGCTTGATCCAATTCCTGTTGGATTCAGCCAGAAAAAAATAATCCTATTTACCTCTTCAAAATGGATGCAAAAACTGAAACTAAAAAACCCAAAATATAAGGCCAAATGTCACTAAAATCCTGTAACTTGCAGAATCATCAGTAGTGCCCAATGGAGATACTTCATCAAAATGTCTAGATGGACTAAGGAATTGAAACATCTCTGTCTTTTCAGACAGAAAATTCAAGTTTGGGACAGCTCTGGCACTTAAAATATGGAACCGGCTGCCAAAGAAAGTGACAGAAATGTCACGGCTTAAACACAACAAAATGTAATTGGTCACGTTAGACCTGTGCAGCAGAAAGAGAGCACAAACTTGCAGGGAAGAGATTGTTCTCTGCAGAGCAATTTGTCAAGCTGGCCTCGCACTTGGGCCCCCCCTCAGCATGCAGAACCAGAGACAGCAGCCCCAGAATTCCCTTCCAGGCCACAACAATCACCCACAAACACCCCAGCCCCCTTGTGCTATTTCAGCAAAGAGAATGGAAGTGAGGGACATCTCACAATTTCCTTCATAAAAAACCGGACTCTAATGGAAAAATGTCGTGTTTGCAGAATGTAAACAGAAATTTCATAGCACCAAGTCTTCATTTTTATCACATCAGATAGCTCTTTCTTTCTAAAGAGAACTCTGAGGAAAGATAACTAAAGGTTGTTAAGTCCTGCTGCAGCTTTGGATTTATGATGGAAAACCATTTATTTTCCTAAACTACTTGCAACAAATGTTGCTAGGCAGAAAAAGCCAATAGAAACACTTGTAAATGGTCTATTGAGAGGCAGAAAAGTAGAAGGTGACAAATGCTGAAATGACCAGATGAGGTTTTAATTTTAAAACACTATAAACAACATAACAAGTATTTAATGGCAGGGAATCAAAGACAGCTTTTCCTCCCTAATGCAGGGGGATCTGCAATCTAATACAAATAGAAACTGTGCTTTATTTTGTGCAATGAGCATCTTTCCACTGCACCTGAAAATACATGAGAGACGTAAATACTATAGGTGTGAGGCTGAAATAAAATAGTCCGGTCTAGGAAGATAAACTAAAACACATGTAAAAAGAAAAAAGCTATTTTCAGGTAACTAATAACATGAAGAAACACAAGCCAGTTGCTCCAGAATGTGGAGCCATTTTTTTGTGCCAGTACAGTGTGACTAGCCAAGACTGTATCTTTAGAAAATACTTTATCAGTTCCTGCAGTAGGAAAGCTGCATGCTTTGTCTGTACTCTCCTGATCTTATAGCCACAGCACATAAAATCCTCCAACGTTATTCTGCTGTTTACCACCTCCTATTTCAGAAGAACAAAGCCATGGAATTACGATTTTTTTTTTTCCTTTTGAGCCAAGAGGAACTTTTGCAGAGGAAACAATCAAGAAGGAGCTGGACAGCTCACCCAATTTTCATGAGAGCACAGTGCCTTTAACCTTACAGCTGCCCTTATCCCAGCCAAGGCACCCAGGACCTTCACCTGCCGGGCCCTCCTGATTGCACTGCTATTCAATGTGCTGAGCACCTGCATTCCCAGCTGGGGATGGGGAGCTGGGGCCCCTGAGCACTGTTTGCAGTCTGATAACAGCTCCCAGGTGAAGCAACACCTGATGGAGGCTGCAGCCAGGCTGCAGAGGCACCACAGAGCACAGGAGCCAGCAGACATCGCAGCAGTAATGCATCCAACAATGCATCCAACAAAGGGATGCACCTGTGCTGCAGCCTTGTCCCCTCTGTCCAGCCTTGGGGCTGGCTGCATCCAAGACACCTGCAGCATGGAATCTTAATAATCTACCTTACAGCAGCACCAAGCTCAAGTCAAGATTCTCCTTTCCCTCAGGCACCAGCCATAGCCAAGATCCACAGGGAATCTCTGTCTGCCCCTCCAGGGATACACTCATCAGCCACGAAGCCTTTGGCAGAGCTGAAAAGGAAGAAAACCTTCTCAATCCTCAGTCTGAAGATGAAAAATTCCCTCTTTCAAGGGTCTTTTAAAGATTGAAAAAAAAAATCTCAGGAAAAAAAATGATCCACATGAATGAGCCAGTGCTTTATTTCATCCACCTGATTTTTTTTTTTTGCCCTCAGCTCTTTTTGCAAATAATTATAATGCCATGAAAGGGAAAGTGAGGAACAAAGAGCTCCAGTGCTTGAGTTTCATCATCCAGGAATCATGGCTGCAATTTGAACTGTCACAGGTGCTGAGGCTCTCAGATATATAGCAAAACAGCCTGTCTTTCAGCATCACTGAATTTGGCCAACTCAGCCCAGAGTCCATTTGCTGCAGCATCAAAAATGAAATGCAGTTCTAGAAGCAATGCAAATCAGATCACATAATTGACAGACTATAAGTATTACCAAAGACTGAATGTGTTTCCAGCCAAGAAGCAATACTTCAAACTACACTGGGGACTCAATGTAGAAATTATTGAGTAAGATTCTCTGGACTGCACTATACAATTAGATTATTATCATTACTTCTTCTCTGTGCTTTAAATCTCTGAATCTGAGGATGTGCGGAGCTGCACTTCTACAAAGAGCACCTTTCCAAGAATTCTCTTCCTTTATTATAAACTGGAACATGAGAAATCTGAGGACATTGGATTTGTTGCCATTTGTCAAGAGAAGTGTCACCCAAACAGGAATCATTAGAGCAGAAAAACCTGCTGCATTATGAAAAACAACTGGTCTTTAAGGAGGAGGTGAGTACCTGCTTGGGGAAGTAGAGGGCCTTTCTATTCAGTCCACAAAATCACAAAGAGCTAAAACCTGATAAACTCAGGCTAAACAAGCATGGGTAAGAAGGTATTTTGTTCTATTTTGGGTGGGTTTTTTTAAAAACAGGGAGGGAAACTGTTCCAGCAGACTTTACTAATGGATAAGGTAAATTCTTCATTACTGCTCATTTTACAATCAAGATAGAATGCTGTCCCAAGAGTTTTGCTCTTGATCAAGCAGATGTTAGATGAGGAATTAATCTCTGCTTAATGTCTGTGACTGATTTTCTTCTCCAGACAGTGTCTGAGTACAGTGCCCCTTCTGCCTTTATAACCTAGGAATTTCTTTAATAGTTCCACATCCATGAGTCACTAGTGACACAATTAATACTCCACAGCTTATCCCCATAGTTGCTTCTAGGCAATTTTTTCATTTTATTTAGGATTACACCAAGAGTGTAACCCAGTATTTCCAGAAGGCATCTGCTCCGAGGAAGACTCTAGTGTCAGGATTCCTTCTCTAAAATGTATCTTCCCATGATAAAATCCCACTCTACATACAAGTAACTAATCACTTGGTAATTCTGCTCCATGAAGGAGGGTGACTCTCAGAAAGCAAACCAAGAGTCAGTTCCAGTGAACAAGGTCCTGAGACTCTCTTCATGTTATGATCTCTCCTACCCAACCACCATGAGCTAAAAAAAAAATCACTATCAAGGAGTCCCTACCTAAATTCACCAATTTCCCTAGTAGTGTATCTAAAAATCATCCACTGCCTCACTTTACAAACACAACAGCATTTGCCACAGCTTCATGCCTGTTTAAGAAAGGGAGATGCTGAGCTGCTCAAGATCCCTCACACTTCAAATGCATCCTTCTGCTCTTCCACCAGCCATTCAGCCAGCACTGTTGGCCTGAACACAGCTGCTCTGACAGCACTCACATGTTTCCAGCATTGCTCCAACATCAGCCAGCTGATTTTTGCACTCTGTGGTCTCCACTGTGTAATCAGTTGGAGAGGGCATCAAAGAGGTGAAATGAGAATTTTTCATGTTCTCGAGCCATCAGACCCAAGATCCTATCAAACTGCACATCTGCACTGCAATATTTTGTTTGTTGATGGGATTGCAATCAGAACAGATGCTCTGCAGGGAGCACAGTCCCAGTGTCAAGTTAACACTTTTTATTGTGTGTTGTCCAATTTCCATGCTGGCTTCACTACTCCATTTGCATAATATTCTAATGGGGACATTTCAAGACAAGGTAGGATAGGTCACAAGATGCTGATAGGCCAAAAGTGTGCTGAATGCACTTAAGGAAAAATTCTTCAACCTCTCAGCTCCTGCCATAGTCAGCTTCTAATATGAAGCCTGTTGTGCTGCTTTTCCCAAGGGATATTGGTGAGGGGCTCTCCTACCATTGGAATACAGACAAAAGGTTAAGAAAAATCCACCAATGTCTGCCCTCCCTCCCAAAGGCTCGACTAACCAGAAGCAGACATCTACCTCAAAGGCTAACATGTACCTTAAGTCCTTTAAAATGGACACTTCTCACCTTCCCAAGAAATCCATGGTCTTCTTAAAGGGTGTTTTTCCTCAAACCTGCCTCTGCACTGCTGCAAAACACTCAGTAACTGGAGAACAGGTATTGGGAGGCCAGGCGGGGGAGGGAATAATTATGCTATATATATTTGCATACTTACAGGACTGCTGTAAGAACAAAGTGTCCAACTGTTTTTCCTTAACTGAGCTGCTGTAGCCTGGCACCTCTTTTCTAAAATTAGCTCCACTTACAGATGTTGCCATAGTATTTGTTGCCATACCAAAGCACACTTCATAGGTGATGTCATTTGTCGTAGAGCAGAACGCCAGAGCTGTTTACCAGTTCTGAGCCTTGCACATTTCTTAAAGCACATCTGTCGGCTCCAGAAGTACCTACACAGGCTACAGATTATTGGAGGTTTTGAGGGGACATCCTGCCTAAGCTCTGCAGCATCTGCACCCAGGAGCCAGAGCTCTGCCACGACACCCAGCTCAGGCAGCAGCTCCTGCCAGCTTCTCCTGAGGTACATGATTCCTTCCCACAGGGATGGCTCAGGGAATTTTCTCAGGCTAAGTACCTGATATATGAAGACATGTTTCTCTTCATTACTTTTGCAAGACCTCAGCCAAAGTCTCTGGAAAAATGCCTGGAAACATTCTGACTTCCTTAGAATCATAGAATAGTTTGGGTTGGAAGCGACCTTTAAAGGTCATCTAGTCAAACCTCCTCCAAATTTGGATACTACATTAGTGATCTACATCTGAAGTAGGTTTCTTGTACATATTTCCTCTCTCCAGATTAAATAATCATTGTACAATCCACAGCCATGCTCAGATTTTTAATATCTCTAGAACCAAGCTTCCTTTAAACTTCTCAGAAGAATCTGCATCTCAGGTAGCAGTCAAGGAAATTCTGGGGGGTCTGGATTGTTTTCTCTTGCACTCACTTTCTACTGCTTCTGGAATCAGATGTATGATCAAGTACTTTTTAAACAATTCCTTTCACATTGGCCTAACTTTTTGCAAAAGCTGGAACCAGAGTTTAACTTCTGGCATGTTTTCTCCTTGTCCTTACTCCCAAAACCACTTGCAGATTTTTCCAAGAGCAAAGGCAAACATTCAGATGTAGAGAAAAACTTATCCAAGTTGTTCTGATTTCAGTCAGCCCTGAAGTGTATTCTCAGATTTCTCCTGCACAAAATGGTTTAGAGGAAACATCCAGCCTCTAAGATTCTGAACAGATTTTTTTCTGGATCATTTGCCCACAATGAAAAAACTCAGAGAATAAGCAGCAGGAGAGAGAGAGATATTACAAATGCATTCCAAAATAATAACAACAATGCATTTTCCCTTCTGCTGAACAGGCAGAGGCCCTGGGCCAAGCTCCAAAGGGGAGTCAAGTACAACTCATGTTTTTCCTGGCCCTTTCACCTACACAAGTTGCTTTACTTTCACAGTACCCTGGACTCCCCTTACTTTCCAACATGTTGTTGACAACTTGCCCGTTCTACCCCTTGTGAATTTGCACACATTGCAGACCATATCTTAAACAGTCAAAACACAGAATTATAAAAGGGAAGGAAGAGCAGAAACCAGCATGTCAGCCCTCATCACTCCCCACATTCATTTTCCATACAGAGATCTGGAAAATCACCCTCACACACTGGACTGCAGCCACCATCCTTGCTTGCCTGGGCCACGGATATGTGCACACCTTCCTGACCAGGCACAATAACAGATGGTTTTACAGGAGATGCATGTTGAGACACTTGAGATGGGAGCAGCCAAACACTGGCTAGAAAAAATGTACATGGCCATTGTGTGCAGCACCAGCCCTGCTCCCTTTGCATTCTGAGCCAGCACAAGCAGCCAAGGCTCTGAGCCTCTGAGTGTCTGAGAGAGCACAGAGCAATCATAACATTTAGATTCATAAGATTAAGGTCACTTTATGAAATACTTCTAAAGGGAAATCCTTTGGAATTTAGAATCCTTTGGTGCCTCCCCATCTTGTTTACAACTTCCTTACCCTGAGAACTATAATTCACATGAAGAAAAATAAAACCAAGGAAAATAGTACCTTATGCTCTAGCTGTTCTTCAAAAAGCTTGTAAGTCATTACACGTTAACTGAAATTCATTGAAGTCATTAAATCCATTTTTCCCCAAAGCCAGCTCTCTCCCTGAACACCCTCTACTGTTTGAAATGGCAAAGAGAGACAGTGATAGTACGTATTTATGCCTGTTTGAAGGTGAGTCTATACTATCTGATTTTTAATTTCAATCTATCCATCACAATCAGACACACCACACTGGTCCCTCAAACCACATGCTCCCAGCAGCCTGACCACTGTGGCAGTGTCAGGTTCCTTCTCTCCACTTACAAAGGCACCTTATGCAAACTTTAGAGCACTGCTTTCCAAGATCAATGATAATTGACTGATTAAGTATGCCTAATGCTGCCAGAATGTGAGCTGATTGTGTAATGGTGCTAATTAGTAACTGCCAGAGCTCATTCCAATTATTAACCTTTATGAATGTCATTTTTGAAGATAACAGTTTGCAACACAGCTTACTGCAGCACTTGTAATGTTTTTTGTCACACGGGATGAGGAGCACAGTGACCAATGAAGCTGAGATAAAACACAAGAAAGGAGTCCTAAGAACAAAGGATTCTGCCTTTGGTTTCTGCAAGTGATACAAGGACTTTAATAATAGAAAACTGGAACATCTGGGCTAAGGAATTCAAGAACCCACTTTCCACAAGATCTGAGCTCCTCAACAACACCACTGCCAAGCATGCCTCACAAGCTTCTTAGCAGTGCAAATACCAAACCAATTCCAGATTTGCTGGAGGGACATGGCAAAGTGCCATTTCCAGTGATGCTCTGGAACCAGACAGACATAAGAACAAGTTTGCTCTTGCATACCAAGGAAAAGCACTGTTCCCATGTCTGCACAGCCACAACACTGATTCTTCTGATGTGTTATGCAACAGAGGACGTTTCATGACAAACAACATCATGCACCCTCCTTGGATCAGCTTTAGCTAAACAACTAAGTTAGACCACAGCCTCCTTAATTTCACCCTCATCTGTCCCCTAAACAAACCATGTGCACTGTCACTGTTTAAAAGGAGCACTTTCAAAAAGGAAATATGGGCTTCTTGTAAGTCTCCCACCACTGTAACAGATGGGCCATGTTCTTGTGCCAATCACTGCTAAAAAGCACAGGACAACAAACTTATACAAACTTTTCAGGTGGTGTGACTAAAACCCCTCAGCCCCTACGATTAGGCAGTGTTGGTGCAGACCACTCTCCAATCCTCAGCGAGGTAAATGTTCCACTGCAGTCCCCCCTACCATATACTCTTCCAGAAGAGAAACCCCAAAGCAATTCTTCCTTTGCTCCCCATGCCTTGTACAAAATAGAAAATGCACACTTGGGGGTAAAAAGCTAAATGTTCTGTGGTAACTCTGGATTCCACATAGACATCCCTTTTATCTCTATTGGTTACACATAATGGAACCAATGGGATTTTAATCTTCCAGAGGACATTTACTCCTTACTTGGCTAAAGGCATGCTGAATGATGTACCATGGTCTACTGCTTACTCTATAGCTTAACTACTCCATGGAAATATAACATTATATCTGAAACCTTACCTTTGAACAGATGATCTTACTCCCTTGGTTTTCTTCAGCCACACTTAGAGCTGCAAGGAATCCAAAGAAAGGACAAGGTCTCCCACAGAATGGCTTTACAGAGATTTGTGTCTGGGGCATCTCATGGTCAAGCTTTTCTGTGGTCCCTGAAGTAATTACACAAGATCCACAGAGGGATCATACTTTATGGTTTTTCAAGGGAACTCATTCACCTCTTTGTGCTGATGGATGTTGTGTGATCCTCCAGTTTCCACACCAAGACCTGGGACATACTACATGTGTGTGAGCTACTATTTTCCAAGCTGTTCCTGACTTTTGCTCTGAACCTGCTGCTTACCCCCCCAGGACCAAAAATCAGCAACCAGGCTTCCTTCTTAAAACAAATGACTCCTCCAATTTCTAACATTTCAGAGAAAGAGATGCAAGAGGACCAATGTGCATTTCTCTTCCCATGGGGCTGATTACTCTTTGTGAGCTCTGACTCCCACAAGGCCAGAACCCAGGGCCCAGTGATGGGTTGCTCTTTCTGCCTGCATACTTCTCCCCAGGCAACTTTGGAACTTCCAGCACTTTTTGTACGAAAGAGTGCCCTGCACTCCTGGCAGGAGTTACAGATAGCTGGAGATGGTTGCATTTTAAATGCACCAGAACTCACCCAGGTCATTGAGTTGCATCTCTCAACCCTGGGCAAACTATCTGATTTTGGGGTAAGGCTTGGCAGTAACAGCTGCATTAACAGCCCAGCCATCTTCCTCTTACCTGTCTCCTATTTTCATCTTCCTCACAGATACCCTGAGATAGACTACAAGATCCAGAAAATAACATGTAACAGTCCTGTTACAGATGCCAAAGGATATTCTTGGATTTATTATGGGAATAATACCCGTCAAATTTTCCAATACACCACCAGATTTTTGCATGCCTAGCTAGACCTGCAGGCTGCTGAATGTCCAGCTGATAGCCTGCTGCTAGATTCAGGCATCTGGACAGCAAGCTTCAGGGAAAACTGGATATAACTGACTACTAATATTTATGGAGTCAATTTTCTGAAGTAACTGGCCTTCAAAGATCCAGAAACAAGGCCTAGCAATCTGGTTACAGAAAGGCCTCACTAATCTTCTACAGCTTTTATTCAGAGGTAGAAATCTTATATGTAAAAATGCACTAGCTTCCCACAGTCTAGTAGTTTACAAGAGCTTTCATTTTCACTTGGTCAGGCATATACTGTAAAAGAACTGGCTGACAAATTTTACAGATGGAGCACATGTGGTAAGTAAATAAATCAAAGGCTGCCTTCCAGGCTGGGGAAATGTAGCCCTTTGTAAATATTATTTGGAGAAGTGACTACTTCATATGGGCACTTTTAACTTCATTAGAAGCCTAATGAATCTACCATGGACATAATGAGAGAGACAGACCAGACTAAAAGGAAGATTGAAGGATTTCTTGCATATTTTTTCACAGCCTTCCTCCATCCTTCTCATTATTTATAGCTATTATAAAATGGCAGTGCATCTGGGAAAAAAAAAAAAAGGAAAAAAACCCACGACAACATAATAAAACATCAATATAAACAGAAACAACCCATGTTAAAGTACTAAAGTACTAAATTCTACAAGCCACTGTACAAAGCATCCAATATTTATGGCTTGATCTGAAGCCTAATTGGAAAGAACAGAAAAGCCAAGGGAGGAAGGAGATGGGAAGAGAAAGGAAAAGAACAGCTTGGTTCAAGAGAAACCTTGTAAAGTGACACAAAGCCCACCTTCAGTGTGGATAGGGGCACTGCCCTGCAGCACTGCTGCAAGCATGAGGTGGCACCAACACAGAAACTGTCCTTGCAAGAACCTGGTGGCTCCTTATGCAGGAGCATCTCCTGACTGCCTGGAGAGTATGGGGCATCCATTTCTGTCTGACTGATCAGAGGCCAGGGAACTTTCTGAGCCACAGATTAAGTCTTTGCATGTCCTACAGTCCTTGAAAGATTTTGTGTCCAATTCTAGGAACCCATCTAAAACATGGGTAAAAACAGGCCCCAGCAAGGAGATGCACAGATTAACTACATATTGTCCAAAAAACCAAATTCTTCTACTGAACCTTAGGTCAATGTTTCTTTATTCGGTGTGGAACCAAAGAATTGCTGAGGTTGGAAGGAATCTTTGGAGCTTGTCTGATCCAACCTCCTGCTCAAGCAGGGCCACCTAGAAGACATTTGCCCAGGATCAGTCCAGATGGCTTTTGAATATGTCCAAGGATGGACACACCACAACCTCCTTGGACAACCTCAGCCAGTGTTCAGTCACACAGCAAAAAATGTTTTCCATCACATTCAGCAGGACCATCCTGAGTTTCAGTTTGTGCCCCTGCATTGTCTCTTGTCCTGTCACTGGGCAGACACTTAAAGAGCGTGGCTCCATCTTCTTTTCCCCCTGCTTTGAGGAATTTGCACACATTGGTGCAATCCACCAGTCCCACTCAGCCTTTCCTCATGTGAGAGATGTTCTCCCCACTCACTTTAGCCAGACCCTGTCCATACCACATAACATGGTAAGATTTTTAACATACTCTTTTCTGGGCACCTCCTTTCCCAATCCTAGTAGACAAGACTTAGTATGGAAACTCTTACGTAATTTACTGAGAAAGTTTTATTTTTCACTTATCTATTTGCATATTTATAAGCGAATTTAATGTGTGGTTTTCATTACTACTGGCACATATTCCCATTGAATGCATTCGCTACTAATCTGTGCCAACGAAACTCCTCTGCACAGCAAAGAGTGATCAGAAAAAGACATTAGTAAGGTCAAAACAAATTCATCTTTAACTGTGGCTTCCTGCAAAAAGTTTTGCAGTCGACATCCAAATCTCATTAGAATGTAAGATTAGATAAGTCAAGAAAAGGAGCAGGTCTTTAATGAGAGCAATGGAATTGCTGCTGCAAATGCTAAAAGTGGTGGAGTAGCCAATTCCTGTTAACAGGTGCGGCTCTGCTGATGCAGCAACAGTCACAACACCCACAGGATCTGCAACAGCAGGTTCTTGGCTACAGACTCCCTCCTGAGTGCTGCCTTGCTGCTTCTAAACAAGTAGGCAAAGCACTACAAACACACTTTACCTGCCAGCCCTGACAAGATGACTTCATAGGGACAGCGAGGCTTCGAAAGCACATTTGCTCTTGGCAAAGCTTCCTCTGACCTGCTCCACCAAAGCCCCAGAACTAAATGCTTGGGAACATGACCAGAGCTCGAAATTCATTGCTGATGAGATAGGATGTCTCCTTTCTTCAGGAGCCATAATCAAAGAAATTCACCAATAAGGACAGAAAAACTATAATAAATACAGCTATATTAGCTGAGAACACAAGGGACAAGCATATTCTTCCTAAAACACTTCATTTTTTTCTACAACAAATTTCATTAGTTCACACTGAGATCCTAATGCTTATAAATCTACATGGGAAATATCTCTTGCCATTAAATTCCCTAAATTTCCCATTTTTATTATCTAGCTGTCTGGAGTAGAATGACTAGAGATCTGAACAGGTCTACCTTTCCATTGATGCAGCTAAGTGCCTAAAAGGACTAGCCTAAAAATTAAATTATGCTAAAGGTATTTTTGGTTGGTTTGTTCTGGTTTGGGGTTGGGGTTTGGGGTTTTTTTTCAAACTACAGTTCCAAAGAGCACTTCCAGGCCAATGAAACACCTTTACTTACAAAATGTGGTAGCATCCAAGAGACACCAACTGATGGAGATCCCACCTGTGATGCAGAAGACTCAAATCCCCTCTTTGAATAAGATGGGCACAGTAGACACACCAAATTACAAATATTTGTGTTACCTGTTAATCTGCCACAGAATATTCTTGGGAAAGTATATGAAAGAGATAAAAGACAGCATGATTTCTTCCCAGGGTCTGTCATCCAGTTCTCTGGACTTAGAGATCTCCAGATCCCAAACTCACTAAAACACTGTGGAATATCACATCTCCAGCACAACCCCAGCAATTCCATCAGAATACTTATAGCATGAGTAGCTCATTGCTGACAAATAGATATAAAAAAAAATATGTTTCTGCAACTCTGATCCAAAAGCTGTAGACTTGTCTGTTCCTTCAATGTTATAAAACACTATTATATTATTCAGCCACCAGCAGAAATATCCTCCATTAATTCACTGAGTCCCCTTTTGAAATCCATTTATGCTTTTATTATTTCTGCCTCACAACATCCTGTAGCAATGAGTTACACAATGTAATTACTTGAGGAATAAAAAAGCACTTCCCTTTATACTTATTCAGAGCGAGGGCTTGAACTTGGATCTTCCACACATAAGATTAGAGTGAGTCTCTCCCTGGAGAGATTCTCAGTCTCTCCTGTTGCAGCTCTTTTGTAGAATATAAATAATTCAAGAGAGATGGCTGAAGCTCTTACCTGAATCGTGGAAAATTAAAACAAAACACAGCGTGTTTTTTTCTCTCTACATTTTGTTTGGAATTCCACTTTCATTCCGAGAACATTTCCTCAAAAAGTTAGGAATGTGATAAATTGCCTTTTCTTTTTGCTTCCCTGTATCCAGCCAGAAAACAAGATGTATCTGAAAATTCCCGGGTCTACTTATTAAGAGAAGCAGCCCAGTTTGACCTGTGAGATGGACACACGTGTACAAACACATCCCCTCTCTAGGGCTATTCAACGAGCACATTCCCCACCCAAACACATCTCCAGCATCCACTGTCAGTGACCAGCCCAGTCCTCTCACAGCCACATGTTTGAACATCAACAACTTCAGCAAAGCAGCCCCACTTTCAGGGCACAAAAGCTGCGTGGATGGGGCACAGGGTGGGGATGTGCAGCGCAGGCTGGACAGGAGTTACCTGCACATGGAAATCTGGACACCTGTGCTCCCACCATGCAACACCAAAATGATGTTCTGGGGCAGAATGCAGACAAAGCCAAGATTTACCTCTGTCTTCAGAGATTCACAGATATAAAAGCATGGGCATTTATTTTTAAAATAGCAGACTATCTAAAACACCATTACAATCTGCAGTTCTGTTTTTATTCATTCTCTCCAATTCAGTAGGAATTTCACCAAGGAATAGGGATGAGCAGATGCAGGGCGTAGCACATTAATAAATCAAAAGTGTCATTAAAATTTGTAAACTGGTATCTTCTGGGAAGTCTTGGCAATTAGTGTCAGAGCTTTCTTGGCAAACAAAAAATTAATAAATCCAAAAGGCCCCCTGTCTGATACATCCCCACCCCCACAGAAAGGTCACTAATGAAGCAATTAAGAAACACAACAAATGGACCAGTCAGCAGGCTGGCTCACAAAAGACAAATGAGCTTCATGAAACAAGAGGACTAAGACATCTTAATAAGCAAAGGTGGGACTTCAATCCACACACCACCCCAAGACATACAAAGGCCTTTAGTTTAATGTCCTGAGATAATGCTTTTCACATGATTTTGCAGTGGCCCCCTTGGTCTCCACCATCTCTGCGGCAACATTAACATGATTACAGCAAGGAACCACCAGAAAGCAAAGCTGTGAACACTACTACTCTCTTTTTGGAAAATACTGTGGGATGTAACAGGGCTACGGAAACATTGGGAAAGAGACAAATGAAACTTCTCTACAGAAGTTAGTCTTATACCTAAAAAATGAAGTCTTATCCTTATTACCATTACTGATTTTGCCTATTCCTAAAGCATAGCCCTGAATTTAAGATAAGCCTATTAATTTGTTTTATTGGTTCCCAAAACAGATATTTAAAACAGTTTTAACTCACACTATCCCTTTGTTGTAATGACAGGATCTCCTTCTAGTTTGAACTGCTGAATTCTGAAAGAATGTATTCTCTGGACACTACCTGGGACTCTGGCACATTTGAGGAGGGCTAACCCTATGGTTCATTCTGTTCAACTCCTTGAATTCGTTGGGGTTTTTTTGTTTTTGTTTAATTACCATGAATCACCCCATTCAGCTACACACAGCCCAAGCAAATCTGACCAACCCCTTCAGTGTATTTCCTAACATCCACAATGAAATATTTGTTTAGATCCCACTGTTGAACTAAGGGCCACCGTCTTCATTTGGCAGCAGCTAGCTCAGGAGTGGGCCTGTGCATGTCCCTAAGGGTTCCAGTGTGGCTCCCATGCCAAGATGACATCTATGGCATCTATGACTGCCAGCCAAGCTGAACTGGACCAGGCTGAACTGGAACACCCACTGGGGAGAAACAACTTATCATCAAGAGTACTGGAGGTTAAGAACTGCATAATTCTGGGATTTTGCTGAAGGTATGCACTGATTGCAACTCAGGGTGCTGGGAGCCTTAAGCAACAACTCTTGTCTCACACTGTGGTCATCTGCTGCAGCTCCCTATTCCCTCGGCTCTTCAGCAAACATAGTCTGCACCTAACAGCTCTCAGCCACAAAGACTTTCATAGCTGGCTCCCACAGCCTCAAAAAGCTCACCATCATTAAGCTAAGTTATTTATACATTCTAGCCAAAAGCAACAGTAGAGATGCCAAACTTTTGGTTGCCTTGGTTTTCAAATCCAAGAGAGATCAGGGTGCTTGCACACTCAGCTGGCTCCTTCCCTCAATGCCCTGATGGCTGACTGCAGACACAAGAAACCCTTCTCCTCATCAGCAGAGGATTTCTGCACTTCGCAGCATTATTAAAAAGTGCCAAAGAAGATGCAATAATGGGAAGCATTACTACTTTGAAAATCAGCTCCATTAATTTTACGCCTGAATACAATCATCCAGAAAATAGCACATATCAAAGATGCATGCCATCAGCATAAAAGTGGAAAATTATAAATGTAATCAAATTTGACAATACTGAGAGGAGATGTCAGCTGCTGGTCATGGAGACTGCATTTCAATACAGCAAACTCCAGGAAAACTACAGCAGCCCAGTGGAGCCAAACCAGTACTAAACAAGAGGTTGTGGCACAGACCAGAATTTGCCACTCACAATGCAGTCTAAATAATGTATTGACACTGGGATAGAAACACTCTTAAGAAAGCTCTGTCATGACCTATTTCAGGTTTCTCCTTTGTTTCACAGAGGATGATATGGAAATTTGAGTCATGCTTTTTGAATCTCCTGATCCCTGACTTCTTTACTCACCAGTCTGAGAAGCTGACACCAGACTAAGCCCCAGTTCCCAAAGGGCACTTCACACCACATTCACCTTCCCCACACAGAGCAGCCCTATCTGAAGCCAGCTCTGTGTGCCACACACAAACCTAGGACACAGAAATCAGCGTGAGTTGGGAAATTTTTGCAAAATTTTGGGGACTGTGGGAGGCTTAAGAGGCAATTCCATGGGAGGAAACAATGTAAAGCCCTCTGATAATTCAAACAGAACTGAATGAAACAGCAATGCACAACATCAGGCAGCCTGCAACCAAGCTGAGTGGTTTTACTCCTCTCTGCTCCAAACCAGGGTCGCAGCTGCTGCATTTTGCAGCTGCCTCTATTAAAAAGCTGAAAGGGGTTTTTTTCTAACTCAACAAAGAGACTAAGACAACAGACTAACCTCTTTAGGCACAGCAGCCACAAGAGTAAAAAAAATGCTTGGGGATTTTTGACTGCTGCCATGGAGACATAATTTCTTGGTTAATAAACAAGAAAACAAGAAGGAATATATATGTGTATATATATATATCTTTATCAAAGTTTTAGCCTCTTAGACAGAAAGAGTTAGTCACAATTTTGGGTTAATGCATGGGCCAGCATTATGTAAAATCAGATAATTTAGCTAGGACAACAGCCAGAGAAAGGGAACTCCAGGGGACCTATCTGAGATGCGTAAAATGGTAGCAGAGACTCAGAGCTGACACATGCAAGTGCTTGCACTTTGGAAGAAAATCTAAACTGCTCCCCACTGCCCAATTAGCTGATGTGTTGCAGTCATGGCTGTGGTATTGATCATAAATAGCTCCTTGCTCGCTTGTGCCTCTCCTGTCTTCTGGATCACCCCGTTGTCTCTCTGTCTTCACCTGAGATTGAGAGCTCCCTTGAAAGGGAAACTGTCTTTTTAGCTACTGCAATCCAAATAAATGAAATAAATTAATACATTCCTGAGTACTAAAACAGGCAACAATGGGAAACCTTTTATTCCAGTTATCTTAGCAGACACATCCTGCTCAATACACACTGATTGAAACAGTTGAAAACATTTCAAATATTACAATATCAACTTTAAACACTTCTCCAGAATGTTCCCACAACCCTATCTCAATACTGTACAGCTTAAACAACTCCTGTGAAGAGCCTGGCACCTCCTCTTTAGAGAAAGAGTTCGTATTTCATACAGATTGCTCCTGTATGCTTACAGCTCCTCATGGACAATGAAGTTTGATGTAGGGATCCTGGCCTACAGAGAGTCTGGGAATTAGAGGTGCTCCAACAGCACTTCAAATCAAAACCACATAAGCTTACAAATTTAAAGGGAAAATTGTTTTCCTTTTGTTGATGGAAGAGAGTTGTTAGTGGGGTGAAAAAAAATTCTACAGAAAGCATACGGCCATCCCTTAATCCATTTTTTATTTAAAGCAGGTAGGATTCTTAACTACACAGATAATTCACTAGGCAATGAGAACTGATTAAGAGTTTGCATATTTAAAAGCTTAAATAATTTTTACAGTTGTATTTGTTGACCTATGAAAAAGACGTCTCTAGAAATTCATAAACGACTCACACCACCACAAGGATGGTGAAGTAGCAATAAAATAGCTTCCTTTCATAGGAGGAAAATTATCACCTCCACTCAACTCAGTGGGAAAAACAAAAATCTAAAGCACAACTGACAGGTATCTCCTGTGACGAAGAAGAGATGTGGCATTCACAAAGAAGAGGGGGAGTGTGGGTGTGTGTTTTTTCCTTGAAGCTGGCTGCTTCAAGGCTGGCTGCTTCAGTAGCAATAAAGACCTTTTTTCTGATTGTTTGAGCCCCAGAAGCATGAATTTGGATAATAGAGCAATGTCTGTGGTCCTGCATTCAAATGCTGACTAGAATTTCCCCTGTCTAAGCTCGTATCAGCCTGATATAGGAGCAGCTTTCAAATGTAACTTCTAATTCTTCCTCTGTTGCTCTCACTCCCTTTTTTAATTACATCCAGGATGTTTTCTTATTGATTTACTTGTTTTTGTATTTAGATGCAGGGATTAGAAATTCTTTTTATATGGCAATTCAGTTTTCCATTAAAAAAAGCCTCTCATGCCATAAACCCAGGGGGAACTGAGGAGGAGATTTTGATGCACGGAGCAGGTGGAGGCAAGATGGTATTTGGAGATTGCATTGCACTCTGCTCTATCTCAGCATCTTCCACTGTGTAATTCATTTCTCTCTGCCACAAAAGCCACACTCCTCTCTTGTGAAGGCAACTGTATTTGCCAAGTGGTGAGGACAGATATCATACAGCACCACTGCTCAGATGGGCAGGGCTCCTGGCTTGCAGAAAGGATTAGTCGTATTTCCAGAACACAGGAAAAAAAAAAAAANAGATCATCTTTTGATACATAGTTGAAGTTGCATTCAGTTTGTGATCCATCTGGGGACTCAAAGAGTCTACAAAAGTAACTAAGGAAAGCAAACCTCTTGCCAGGAGGCTTACATTCATTCTGCAAGGACAAATCCTCCTTTTAAAATTTTCAGAGTCTTAAAAATGAAAAGAAAATATTGAAAAACACCAATTTAAATAATGGAAAGATTCAGTGGCCTGAATGTGCAAATAGAACAGGAAATCCCAAGAAAAGGAGTATTTCTCTGGCTTATTTCTTACACTTAGTATCTATTTGCATTTCCACAATGTCCTTTGCAGAGAAACTCATAGATGCTCTCCAAGATTCCACACTCCCCTATCAAGTAAAACATGGCTTATTCCTGAATTTTCCCAGCAGTAAGTAAGGTTTAGAGCCCAGGAGATCTACCTCCTAGCTCTTACCCTGAGCTTTCCTCACAGACCTAGGAAAAGAACCTGAGCAGTTCTAACTCCTCAACTTCTCTGAATCTCCAGGGCCCCCACTGGCCCCTCTTTCACTGGAGTCCAGATGCAGAAGTGTTCCAGAACACGCTGAAGCACTCCCACAAAGCACAGTGTGTTTTCCCAGCTGACCAAATGCTGGATGCTTTCAATTGTATTGATGATTAATTACATTTCTATCACTTTGGGAAACCTCCAGAAGGGGTGCTGCTATTACCTCTCTGCAGAGCTCGGGTGGTGCTGCAAGCTCAGGATGAAGACAAGGTTTGCCTGTTTCTTACATTATTTATGCAGGGCAGATTGTTTGGCAATTACATTTAAAGTACAATCACAGTGCCATCTGTACTTGCTACGTAAAGAGGCAGAAGTTTTTTAAGGCATTAATACCTTGAAAAGTACCAGGGTAAGTGCAAATGACTGTTCTCTCTTATTAGCTGCATGGTTATTTATACTTTTGCAGATTACCATGGTGCAGTGCAATTAGGCTTCTTAAGTACTGCTCAAATTGAGAAGTTTCAAGAGCTCTACTGAATAATTAACCCTTAAATACATTTACAGGAATAAACCTTCAGCAAGTGGCCAAAGCCTGCTCCAAACAGCCTTTTAAATCACCTGTGAAGAAAGAAGTACAAGAGATCATCTCCCAGGAAGGGCTCACACCCAAGCAATGGCTGTTTCACCAACTACACTTTGAGCAGGTTTCACAGCAGCTGTAATATTATTATATTATTCAGGTAAATCTGAAACAAGGCACTTGGTCTCACCAGCCCCTGGCTGGCCTTTTTTTCTTTTTTAATGTACCTAGTGTAAAAAGCACCTGATAGCAATTCTGTTAAAGACATAGCACTCCACAGGCAAGATGAAACAATTTGGTGATTTCAAATATCAAGGAACTGACCTGTTTATAGGGCTGAGTTTGGGGGCTGAGGGGATTTTAAAAGTTATTTCTTTATTTTAAATGCAGACACACTGTTCCAAACACACACTCTGTCCAGAAGCATGTTTCCCCAGGGCAGGACAGTCCATGTCCCATGCCACACTAGGAACATGGCAGCTGTGTGATACCATCCAAGTACATCCACAGTGGAGAGGACACTGTGGCATCTCCAGTCCTTCAGCAGCTCCTCTCCACTCAGCCCAACACACAGTCACTACCAAGATGACCATCTTAGCTCACAGGGCTGAGGAACAAGGCTAAGATTGTATCATACACTGTGTTTTACTCCTTCTCAGACACAGTTCTAGCAAGTGTGTACCCATCTATAGAGCCTGTTCTCATTGCCAGCCTCACAGCAGAGAGAGGAAGGAAGGGACTTGTCTAAGGACACTCAAAGGTGAGGAGACCAAGCTCCTCTGCATGCCAGGGAAGTGCCATGACATGATGAAACCCCCTTGTATGCAGACCCCACTTCATTAAAGGAATGTGTCCTAAACATGCATCCCTTTTCCAAAGAGCAGCTCCATTTGTCTCAGATTCTTTCCCAGCTCCTTCTCTGGTGAGCTCAGATACTCCCCCATGCCCAGAGCCCAGGTCAGCCCCCAGTTTTACAGAGACACAGTGCAACCCTCTGTGCCAGCTGCTGGGATTTCCACGTACCTCCACAGTGAGCTCTCCGTGACACTGCCCAGGTTGAAGTCGTAGAGCTTTGTCAGAATGAGAATCACCTAGAGAGGGGAAAGGGAGGGAGTGAGAAAGAGAGAAAGGGAAAAGAGGAGAAAAAAAAAAAAAGGGGGATGTTAGATTTTGTAACAATACACAGGGCATCTGAAACCACCTAAAGGAGAGCTGAGCATTTATCCATTAAAGTCGCAGTATTATAGGACAAAGTAGGTTTAAAAAATAAAATGGGAAATCATTAGCTTAGTGCATTGTATAACCAGTAAGACTTATTTTAATCCCAAAATGTTTTGCATTTGAAACAAAACATGCCACCAGGAATTAATCAGACTTTGTGAGCTGACCTCTCTGCAACTACAATTATTCAAAGTCAGGGATGGAATCAAATGCACGCTTGTTAATTCAATAGCTCATCTAAACCTACAGTCAATTTCTTTTGTCTCTCAACATTCTATCACTAATTATTCAGTCTCCATGGAAAGAACTGGCAAGTTTTTTCTATGTAGATCCCTATCCACCAAAACAGTCCATCTTGCCTAGAGTCAGATTTGCTTTCTCCATCTGCTGTCACTGACTCCAGAGCTTGGGAATTCCTACATGACATCACCTTTCCACAGTGATAAGAGGGACATGGAGCGTGACATTCTGCTTATGCACTGAGCAAGACAGATTTTCACTTGGATCTTGGATCAAGGAGAGTCAGAGGCCCCAGGACTCACTGACTTTCTGGAGAAAACATTCCTGAGTCATGCCCCTGCAAAACTGAGGCTGGGGGAGAGGGGAGTGAGCAGTACACAGGGGACCACAGAGGAATATACTTTCCCTCTGATCTACCTGGTGCTGTGACCTCAGATTTCACAGGTAAATGTGATCCTCCTAGCTACAAGCAACATTGCCCAGTGCCCTTCTCTCCAGAAAGGCAGCTGTAGGAGATTCTGATAGCTTGGGAGCCTCTGTGCAAGCTCCCAGGCTCACGTGGGATGGGAACTTGTGCAGAAAGAATAGAGGTTTCTCAGTGGAAGGTAAGAGCATTTGAGAATCTGCTCCTTGCCTTTTTAGTATAACTCATGTCATACAGTTCTTTCCCTTGGATTATACACCAGCCTCAAGGAAGAGCTCCAGGGCACCTCTTCATTTTTGTTTTGCATCATTTTAACATTTCAGCATCATTTCCTCCTTGCAGGATTCAAGCACAGGCCAGTTTCCCTCACATCTGCTCCAGCTGTGAGAGAGAGCAAGGTTTAAAGCTTTGCAGAAAATGACAAAGGATTAATCAATATCACAGCTGCTGCAGCACTCATTTACTGTCAGCATAATACCAGGAAAAAACCTGTTCAAATTGTAAGGGACCTTGGTCCGTGACTATGCAGTCAGTGCCCATCTTAATGACTTCAGAATAGATGCTCTGAGCATTCCTCCCTCTCCTGGATTCACTTTTACCATCCCCTATTGTATTTTTCCCTTTATTTCCCCATGCAGAGACCTTTAGGAAGAAGATAATAGCCAAGCTGCTTCCAGCAGGGTGTGAAAAAAAACCTGCAAGGCAGATTTGAGTCAGCATATGCAAGTCCATATCAGCTGAAACCAATGCTATGCTATGGGGAAATAAGCCTAACATCCTTTTTAATGCAGCCTAAACCGTGCTCATATCTTCCCATACAAAGAGGGAAGTATGCAGGGAACCCTGCTCACACCTTCCCATACAAAGGGGAAAGAGCCAGCTGCAAGCTGCAGCAACCAAGGTTTGTATGGTTTGTGTGCCTCCACCCCTTCCACCCAGCAGGGCAGCCTTCTCCCAGCTAAAACCTGATGAAAATGACATTTTTAGGATGTCCCCTGTATTCCCACAGGCATTCAGCCAGCACTCCTCTCAAGACCCTCTAGGTAGCCATGCACTAGAGCACAAGCCCTGCCCTGCCTGAAATTACACCCCTCATACTACTCACAACTCTGGTGAGGCTTCACAAAGATTTCAAGTTTCAAGTCTAAGCACACTGAAGACAGCTGAGTTCAGTGGATCCTGGATTCATTCCTAAATATTGTAAATAAAATCTCTGTGTCAAATTTCAACCAATTTCAAATTCTACATTATTTCTACCCTAAATTTCAATTACAACTGAAGGCAGCACCCACACTCTCCCAGCTCTTTGTGTCTCTCCCCAGATCTCCTATGCCCTATATTTTTGAAAACATCACTTATCTATTACCACCCTGCAAATCCCAGGATAACAAGTACTTTACAGAAGTGGGCTGAATGCTACTCAGCTCCTGGGTATAAATTCATAGTAAAAGCAGTATGACTTCAGTATGACTTTTCTGTATGACTTTTCTGGATTTTTGCCCGGGATGACTGACTAACATCCATCTCTACTTGGTGGAAACATGGAAAGCACAACCATTCCCTGAACAGCATCTTACACACAGTCCCAGGAAACAGCAGGAGCTGCCTGAGGCAGTGGTAACTCCTACAGCAACGTGTCCCTAAAATCACTCACCACGCGAGCCCAGGACAGCCAACATTCCCACACCATGAGCCCAGGCAGCTTCCACTCTGCTCCCACTTGCTTTTCAGAAAAAACACCCCAGATTCAATAAAGGCAACTCTTGCAATGGTTTGGGAGGCTGAAAACCTCCCAAGAGGAGATCCCAGAGAGGAGGATCTGAGAGTCTGAACACACAACCTTCCCAAGAAAAGCTGCAAAAGCACCTTTCCCCTACATGCTGCCTCATGAGACCACGGAGCAAGCTCAGCTGCTCAGGAACCATCTCGGGGTTGGGACAGGGACAAGAGCCTGAAAGGCAGAGCTGCATCCTGAGCTATTTCCATGGCTGTGTCTGACACAGCTCTGCAGAGGAAATGTCAAACCCTTCCAAGAGGATTTTCTGAGGCTCCATCAGCCTGCCCCAGCCATGTTAAGAAAGATGAAGTAGAGGCAGATGTGGGAAAGTACCAGATTTTCTAAGATATCATGTTGTTTGAATGCTTTAGTTGAAAAAGGCTGGAAGAAAACAGAAGGAAAATTGGACACATTTTCCAAAACTGAATTCTGACAGGAAAAAGAAAAATTAAAAGGGAAAAAGCCTTCATTGACTCAAGCTGAGACATTTGATTGCAATTTCTGCTTTGTGGTTGAAGAAGCTCAGCTTGTTCTTGTCAACACTAACAACTAACTTTTTTTTTTCTATGCCAGTGTAATTTTGCATGAAAATCTTGATGGCTTTCATTTTAAAAGCTGAATTCTACTGAAAATTGGAGATTTTAAAATTAAGGCACTATTTCAGAACAAAGACATTTTCCTTCCCTGAACTGAGAGAAATCTGGATTTGCCACCCCATAGAAAATGCCCACTCTGCAACATAAATTAAAACATTTTGCTCTGAGAAAAGAAATACAAATTTATTAAGTTCCAAGCAATTCAGAAATGGCAAAAACTTACACTTAGGCATTATTTAATCAAAGTAAAGAAAACACCTTTATAGTGCCAAATTAAACTGTTTCTATTCATTAAACCAAGCTTTCCAAAATTAATTCCAAGTCAACTCAACGATAAACTGCATTTTGCTATGGGATCATACTTCTCACTTCAGGAAATACAGGTCAGATATGAAATTCCCCCATCTCCTGCAGGCTAGGCTGCACACACTACACTGTGCTTCCCAGGACACCCCAGGGCAGCTGTCCCTTGGGACACCAAGCAGCTCAGCTGGTTGAGAATGAAAAAAAGGGAAAGAGTCTGCAGGACAGAGTGTGGAAATAGGGAGGCTGAATTACAGCTCCCTTAAGGCAATTCGTTCCCTCCAGAAAATGCAATTTCAAGCTGAGCTTACACAAAACTTAATGACCTGAATAATTTAACAAATTGTTTTGGTTTTGTAGATAGAAATGGGAATGGAGAAAGGATAATCAGAAAAAAAATATATTTTCTTTGGAAAGAAGTGATGTTCCAGTTCTACAAGAATTTTCTCATGTGCTTTATTTTTCACACATGCATCTCCACATTGCATATAGGTTGGAGTTTTTTTCACTGTCTACTAAATACTCTGCTTGAAGGCTCATATTAAAAAATGCCAACACCTGTCAATCATTTACCTTCAATGGTCTATACTTCAGAACATATTAAGAACCTCTGGCACTGAGGAATCCTGACACAATGCCATATAGCATACTAAACCACTAAATCCAGATTTAATGTGATGGACCACTTCTCTAGAATAAGGCTTGCACATGTCCAAAACTGTCCAGTTCAGCAGCCTTGAGTCTTAACACAACTTGGCTGGCATGAGAGCAGAAAAATTACAACCAGGAACATTAGCCCACATTTCATTCCATCTCAAAAACACATCCCTGAAGGGATCCCTACTGTTCAGGCAATTATCAGGAATCTCCCAGCCCACAAATCACAAAAGTACTCAGAAGCTTTTCAAAGCGTTCGGTGGTGTAACAATCTTCCACGCCAATAAAATTTTACTACGAAGGAAAATTACTTTAGTTCATTAAACCCAGCTCCAGATCTTGCCAATTCTAAACTGGCAAAGTGCTTGGCATATACCCCAGAGTGGAATATATAATGCCTGTTTCCCACAAATTAAGAGTGTAAAGGCACTGCAGTTCCTTCAGCAGGGAACTTCAGAACAAGTGAAAAGCACCACACCAAAGGCAGTCACACTCCTGTGCAAGGGGACATTCATATCAGAGACACCAGAGGGAAGAGCACAGCAGCCAGAGAAAGTAGATGTCAGGCAGACATCTGAGAGGCCAGCTCGGAGTCACTTCATGAGACATCTCCTCTCTGAGTGATCCTGCTGTGTCAGCACAGAGATTAACACAACTCATCAGTAGCTCTGTGCACATATTTGCCAAGTGTAATTAATAAAGAGTACAGGGATGAGCACTAGGCAGCACAGAGCACAGCAGAAAGAGGGCAGACAAATTTACATGTGAAAAATGAGAGCTCTCCACTCACTTGCTCTGGCATGCTGGGGTCTGTGTCTCCTGCCCACAGATGTATTTCCATGATGCTTGCAACATTTTTTACCCTCCAAGCCAACCACAGGAAGCTTGTTTGCAATTTCCATCTGCCATTCCCCAACCCATGTGAGAGCTACAGCACCCAAGAAGTAAATTTCAAATGTGAGCAACCACAGGATACTGGGAACCAGTGTCAGCAAAAATGCTCACAAGCCAAAGAAATATTGGCTTAAAATGCTCTGAGACTTAAACACCAGCAGCACTGCTCTGTGTAGGTAGGTCCCTGATGTTTTCTTATTTGGGATTTTTTTGGGGTTTTGTTTGTTTGTTTTGGGTTTCCTTTTTGTGGTGGTGGTGGGTGGTTTTCAAGGCACAAGATTATTAACTAAAGATGGACTGATTGGCAAGCACATGGACATGCACACTCATGATTATGAATTTCTAAGGCACTCTTTTATGCAATCTCTTCAATCAAAGCTAATTCTGTCAAAAGCCACCAATACCAGCCCAAACAAAGGCTCAAAAGATGGGGAAAAGACCATTTACATGTTCAATCTATATTTGTGCTTAAGTGTGTGGTAGGCTGACCCCAACCAGCAACTCAGCACCAACCCAGACACTGACTCTGTCCCACCCCAGGTTGATGGAGGAGAAAACCAGAAAAGCAAAAGTGGAAAAAACCTTGTAATTCCTGACAAAGACATTGTCATTACTCAAGGAAAGGGAAGAAACTATAAATAAACAAACAAGTGATATAAGGGCAGTCATTGACTGTCCTCCCCAGCAGACCAGTGCAAAATCAGTCTTAGAACAGAGTTACCATTGCTGAGGATGATGCTGTAGGGAACACAACACCTTTCTGACCTCCTCTTTGGGTGGGCAGAGTGAGAAGCAGAAAACCTGACACTGTGAAGCTCTGTTCAGCTACACCCAAAACACTGATGTGCTACCAGCACTGCTTTAACCAAGAATTCAAAACACAGCATGGCACAGCCTGCTCTGAAGAAAATTATTCCAGTACAAGTGTTTTCCTAGGTCAAGTGAGTGATTTTGAGTGATTCTCAAAAACAATCACTGCATAATCCTGGTCTCATCAAAATCTCTTCATACAAATACAGCCTCAAAAATCTATGTGTGCATGTGAGTGATCACACAAAGCATCACCATCCTCATTTCCACTGGAGGTCTGAGTGCAGTTGCCAATACCCAAGAGTGCTATCTCCAGTTGTGAAAAGCATATAGAACTATTACAAAGCTCCCAAGAGAGGAATTTAAATTCCACAGGTGTTAACAGATTCTGCAAGGATCACCACTATGAAACAAGGCAAGTAACTGCATCTTTGTTTTACCAATGAGAAGGCAAAGAGAGGTTAAGTGAAATTTTAAGTGTTTCTCAACATGGAAACACTCAGAAAGAAGAATCCAAATCAACTTTTAAGAGTTTGGTTCAATCCACTTTGCGAACACATACGAAAAATTGAAGACTACTTTATTCTGAACAAGAGTCTCCATTGAGGAATTCAGCATAGCTGAAAGAATCCAATTCAGCACATTTTGAAAATTTAAGGTAAGAGGCATCATCTGGAAGATAAAACAACAGTCTGAGTTCACCCAGAGTAAGAGATTGATTTGCTAAAAAGGAACACCTACACCTTAAATACCAATCTCCCCTTTTTTCCCCAGTCTGGTGAGCATAGCTGAAGAAAACCTATCTCCAGATAATAGGAATTAATGAATAGCACATCCTAAGACACAATAAGATAACAGCAGAGGTACTGACAATAAACACAGGCCAAATCCTGCCCCTGGAAATCAGAGCAGCACTTGTGTGAGAGTAAAGCTTTGCCAACTTAATTTGCAGCAAAGGACTTTTCCTTACTTTTTTTCTTTTTCTTTTTTTTAATCTCTGGAGAGACAAAAATGATCTGTGGGTGGCTTCAGGCAGTACAGACAAAAGAGCCCTCTGAAATTGGAAGAGACAAGTCCCAAGATCACACACAGAAGCAAAACATGTTCCAGTGAACTTGTGATCTCCAAACAGCTGAGACTGTCAAATTTGTCCTCAAAACAAAAACCAGTAACTAAAAGGAGGATATTCGCCTTTAATCCTCCTTTGCCTGTGTTGCTTCTCTCTTTCCAGTAGGAAAACTGCCACAGCAGGCTCTTTCTGTCCCCTGCCCTCCTCCCTTTCAATATAAATCAGGCACCACAAGGGGCTGGAGCCAGAGCAGAAGCCTTCCCACTGGCACAGCTGGAGACAGATCACATTATCTTCACCTTCCAGATGTAAGCAGCAGTTTGAAATTCCCATTTACAGGACTTGCACTGAATGAACAGATTCTGAGGGTGCGGGGGAAAAATAAAAACCCAAACCCAGAACTAAAACCACTACAGTGCCTTGCAGAAAGAGCCAGATCTGGAAAGCCCAACTCTCTCCTCCTGTGCCATTTATGAGCAAAAGCAAGGCAGGAATTTTGTGTGCTGGCTCTCTTGGATGCCTTGGGAATTCAAGGGCAAGCCCAGTCTGTCAAAGAAACAGCACCCATCAGCATCAACACTGAGAGAGACACCTCTTCCAGAGTCATGGATTCACCTCACTGGCCTCTCACAAATCTAGAAAGTGTTTTTAATTTAATCTGACAAGGTCTTTGATGCTTTTAGTTTTAGGCATTTTTGCACAGGGACTGTAATTTAGGGTGTGTTCAGAGATGCCTTGCACATACAAATCCTTGCCATGGCAGTGGATGCAGCTGAAAACCCCATCAGCAAGGCAGTGACTAATGACTCCAGGACTCAGAAAAGGAATTGGGATATAATGTTCTACAACAATGTGGGAAAAGAAGCCTGATTTTCCTCCTCCCAAGGCAGACATTCCAATTATCAACCAAAGGGAGGGCATTCACAGCCACTAGCTGTACAGTGGCTGCAAGGCAGCCACAAGGCTCTTTCGTCTCCACTGCTCATTAAAAACTGGGCAGTATCTCTCACGCAACATTTTTTCCAAGGAAGTAAGAAATAAAATTGGTAAATCCTGCCTCAGTTTCAGCAAGTATTATCTCCTGCATACCCACATGCTTACCTTTACTGCACACACAAAAATTGCAACCCTAATTGCAATTGTGCAAAACCTCCTTAATAAGGAAACAAATGAGATGCCTACAGCAAAATCAGTCCTTAAAGAGCAGCTGGATTCTGTCCCAGAGGCTGCAGGAGAGTGCACACACTCGTGTGCATATGTGTCTGTGTAATATAAAGCAATTATCAGACACACAGAATTAGGAGAGTGTCTGGAGAAGGTGTGGTTATTAGGAATAAACACACTGGGAGGGAGGGTGGACACACCAACTCTATCAGCAGCTTGTGAGTAGCATTAGTCAGAGAAGTCAGAGATAGAAAATACTCCCCAGATTATCTCATCTGCCCCACAGAATTTTTCCCAGCTCTTCAGGATGGTTTTTCTGCACATAAACACACATTCCCACCAGAAAAGACATCTAGATTGCTTAAAATAACAGAAGCCTGAGCTTTATCTCTGTGTAATTCAGTTTAACGTAAATACAATCTCTCCTGTCAGGCAGTGATATGATTTAAGGGTCCCCTATCATACTTTATAAGAGCTGATAGCAAAGAACTCATAATTTATTTCTATTGATTCAGCAACCCACACTAGATCACATATCCCAGTTCTTCCTCCTTGCTAAGAAGCCCCCTCTAAAGCCTTGGAAACTTTAATTTTCTCTTTTTTCCCTTCTCCATCTTCCTTTTAAAGTTGCTGTGTGCACACCTCTAAGTTCAAGAAGAAAATGAAAAAAGGCCCCAGATACTTTGCTGGTTCAGTTCTTATTCCAATTATCTCCTGATACCATCTGCGAACCAGCAGATTTTGTGCAGCAATTTATCTCTGTGGAGTCAGTCACATTTCTGCTGAAGGGCCATTTAAAGCTCCTGACATAGGGAGACCAGAAAATAAGGAATGACTTGAACTCCAAGTATAGGTACACTACCTTCACAGGACAGTTCTCAATTAAAAAAGAGTAAGAGAGCATAGCCCTTTGACATCCTATAAACTGCCAGGACAGGAAAGGGTTTTTCTTGAAGGCAAGAGTGTCTGGTTCTATAAAAGAAGCTAAACTATGTGGGAAACTTTCTGTCTGAGGCATTTCTGAAAGGAAGAGGGGAAAAAAAGTTCCCATTAAGGTGATTTTTCAAGAAAATTTAGGTTGCTTGTAGCTGTTCCATTTTGGACTCCAGGTTCCACTCAGGAGCTCTCACTCCTCTCACCCACGTGCCCTCTCACCTCTCCCCTGCATATGTACAAATGCATATATAAATATTAGTGATCTTCTTCAGGTTCCAATTAGCAACTCAAACAATTGCTATTGATGAGTGCATGGCAAGAGATTCTCTCTGTCCCCAGGGAGAGAAGATGGACTAGATATCCTGTTAAAGCCCATTCCAGCCTCATCTCTACAAAGGCTTACTTCATGGGAAATGCCTCACTGCTAGCACAGGAGAACCAGTCCAGAAGTAGGAGTTTTACAGATGTTACCATGGAAGAAAACAATGTACCTGTTGGGAGATAAAACCCTCATATCTGTTTTTAATGGGCTGTTAGAAGATTTTCCACTCCTGGCTCCTTATGAACCGCAAATCCATGCGCCTTAGACTTTGGTTTATTCCCTTCCTCACAACAGCCCAGGGAAATAAGGATTGTTGCAGTTTGCCAAGTGGCAAATGTAGCACAGAGGGAAAAAGGGCAAAACGCACAAATTGTTCAAGTTATGGTTCTGCAACTACCAGCATCCAATAATCGGATTTTCCACCACATATGAGAACCTGCTTTAAACAACTGTAACACCACTGTACAAATTCAGTATGGAATCACAATGTCTTAAATATGCATACATAGAGTACTTACAATTAAATGGTAGGGAGGGTGAAATATGAGAATCATCACAGGAAGGACAAGATAAAAATAAAAGTGATCATTTAGATTGTATGAGTATCACAGGCAGCTTGGGTCAGTCAGGCTGAGTGGAACACAGAATAATGTGGTAAGAGACAAGCACAAGTCAGGGCTCTTGACAGACAAAAGGTCAGAAGCAAGAGTTTGAGTGCTAAATAGCCAATTAACATATTTTTACATTATTATAGATTAAAAAAAAATTAAATGATCTGATTATCTTATATATTAAGGTAATAAAAACGTGGTCTGTCCAATTAACTGCATTCTCCTGACCTTGAACTTCTGTTTATGCAGTTCTCATCTGCAGGCGACAAAACCTTCTTTAAAACTTAGTGGCTCAACTATGGTAAGGTCAGACTGCCCTAGCAGCTCCTTTTCCTACTCAAATTCCTTTGAAATAATCTTTACTCATGACTTTAATCACCTTTATTATTTTTATTTTTATTCTGTATTTGTCATGTGCACATATTTCACCATCATTACAATGGCTGAGCTACTTGTACCATAAGCAGCTTTTTATTATTATTATTATTATTTTAGTCTTGTATCATTAAACAGCAAAGCAAAATTATTTTCATCTGTGAATTTTCATATGTTGCTGTGAAAACACACTCTGTCTGGGCAATTTCCTTTCTTTGCTCCTGTGCAGAGGAGCTCTTGCTCATGCCAAGCATCCCTGGAGAGTTATCTCCTTTGGAGGGCCTAACCAAGCAGACTTACGTGAAATCTCTCTCATTAGGTATTTCCAGAATGTGAGCTGGGAATGATTCCATTGAGCCAGCCAGATAGAAACATCCTCCTCTGTCTCAGCACTGAAACTTGTAATATATTCTCCCCCACTCCGCTCTGAAAAAATTGTCTTGTGAAAGACTGGCACCAGCTCATGGTGAGGTGGGAGAAAATGAAGGAATCTTTGAGGATCCACAATACAATTGTAATTTTTAGTGTCAGTCCAATAGCGCAAGGGTGGAGAAAGATTGGGGGAGGGGAAAATGTGTTTAAGGAAAAAAATCCATTGAGTTTCTGACCTTAGTAAGAAAGAAAATGGTTTTTTTTCCCACTTTAGAAATACCTTGTGCTAATGCCTACATGGGAAGATGTGGAACAGCGCAGCTGAAGCTGTCAAGGGCAATTTTTCTTACAAATTTAAGTGTTCTGTTACTTATTTTAAAAAAGAAAAAAAGAAGCTGAGAAAAATAGAGGAACTTGAATTCCAATCTCCTTTAATGCTACATTATGGTTGAGTATTTCAAGCTGTAAAAGTAGGAAACTCAGAAGTTCAGACTCTACATTATGTACCTTGATTGTATAAGAGAAAAGAGGCAAATCACCTTTGCGGAAATCCAAAGCTCTATCAACTTTTGGAATCCTTTCACAGTTGGTTGGGGCTCAGGACAGTGGGTCAGACACCCTAGTGGCTCCATTCTGCAACCCTCACTTCAACAGAAAACTTTTAGAAGGTTTGACATTGTGAGATGTCTCTCTTTTCCTTACTTAGGGATCTAAAAAATTATTTCCATGGACCTGAAAGATTCTTGCCCTCCAGGAGACAGAGAAATTGAAGCCTACTCTTCATATCAAGCCACTGTCTTGTAAGAATCATGGTTATGACAACTGAGACTGCTGTGTGACATTTAAACTGGCACTGCTTTTAAGATCAAGATTTAGGATGCTAAACTCTAAGAGGTAGATCCTTTTTACTCATGCATGGTGAAGGAAGGCTCAGTGCTTTGCTCTTCTACCACCTGCATCACCATCAGAATAACATCTAGGACCCAAAATATGGAGGTAGAAAAGGGGGAAGAGACAGAGCCTCATGTTCTCTGAAAATCCTTTGCAGCTCTGCAGGGTCTCCAGATGACCTGCATGGAATTTCACATACATGGGCTATAGGGTCATTTTGCACCTTGCATTGAGGTATCAAAAGCACCCATCACTGCAGAGGAGCATGAATAGTCCCACTGACTATTCCTGCATTGGAATGTTTTAAGTGGTGCGCTAGAAATTTCTCAAAGCTTCCAAAAATCATTCTGCCCCTTGAGGAACATAGGAGGGAATGGCTGTGCAGTACAACAAAGTAAAAATGCAAATTGACTAAACAAGATCTGTAATGATCACTCTGCAAGGTCTGTGAGAGCTTTCTTCTCCTCTTTACTGTTTCAAGAGCCCTGGATTACGAGCAGAATAATCTCCTCACCAGTCACACCACAAGATCTTGTCTATACCAGCACCATGAAGCCACAGGAGCAATATACTTTCATGAGAAAGTGTTGAGCTGGCAAAAGCTGAGAGCTCTGAACATCACCAGAGGCTGAAGCATGGTGGGGACCAGAGGGCTGATTCAAATCCACCATGTCAGTGTATCAACTCTGTCAGATTCTTTTTCTTGTCTTGCAGGGAGCACATGTAGGAAAAGATGAGCACATCTTTTAAGTACCTGTAACAGACTAAAGAACAAATCCAAAGGCCATTTTTGCCTCTGGTGTTTTATGACTGTCCTTTCACTAAGATGATCCTATACAAACTACTTCTTATGAAACACCTCCCAAAACAGAAATATTTCTCTGGGCCCTTTTTACAGCAGGACTGACAGCAAGAACTCCAAAGAATCTTCAGTAAACCCAGTTATTGGAACAGTGTAACCTGTTGTAAATTCACATGTACAACACAGAAGAATGAAGATACTCCCCAGTCCAGCCTTTCAAATGGCAATTGATAGAGATCTCTTTAGTAACTACACCAGCACAAGACTGATTCCAGCAGCTCCACAGCTCCTCACAACACTCCTGCAGCCAGAGCAGCTCTCATTACAAAATTGATGCACTAAAACAGGCACCAGGGGCTCAGCTTTAAACCAAGCTGTCAGACCACCAGTGTCCTCCACTGTATCACAGAGCTCAAGTTCTCTCTCATGGACTGTTGCATTTTGGTTTTCTACAAGCCCTAGCTCTTGGAGGCCAGCAATGCCTTAACACAACTGTGGGAGTCCAAGGCACAGAGAGTGTGTCTCTGCCTGTTTTGGAAGGTTCTGGCACTCAGCAGAACACTGCTTTTGATCTGCATCCCTGGAGAAGGTTGCCAAGGCTTTGGGATCAGTTAGAACACAAAGTGTGAAATAGATGGTAGTGATAGTATTAGTGAGTGTTAGACAAAAGGTCTAGGATTTTTAGGATCTAATATGAGAGTGAAAGGGGACCCAAAATGGAGATTTTGGGTGTGGTTTCTTCTTCTTCTTCTTTCACTCCATGTTCTGTAGTGTAGGTGGCAGATAGTTATTGGTTTAGAATAATAGTGACATAGAGGCCACATATGTAGATTAGAAAAAGTTATTGGTAATAAAGTAAAAACAATATACGTGTGAAAAGACAATTGGATATTATATCTTTAAAAGGCCTTGGTTTGAGATTATCGAGGCCATTTTGCCCCTCCTGTAGCTTGCTTCTTGTATGTTGAGTCTGGTCCTCAGACAAACAAAGATAAGATAAGAATAAACCAGAGACCGAAGAAAGAAACTCTGAGTTGTGCTTGTGTCTCACCTTGCTCAAGAACTCACAAGGGAATCACCCCCAAAAGGGCCCTGGGGGGTTGGTTCCCTGCTGAGGGTGGTACCCACAAAACCACCCTCACACACAACAAAATCTCATAATCCCTTATTTTTACTTTTCCTTTACACACATGCATAAATGCATACATTTTATATATATATATATATAAAATGTATAGATATACATAATGATTTTGAATTATTTCCACTGCATTATTTTGCCTCCTCTCCTTGTCAAGAAAGAAGACAATAAATTATCTCAGGCTGTTTTAGATGCCTCAGATTAGCAGTGCCACAATCAGAATAGCACAGAGCACTCTTGAACAGCTATTGCAAGCACTTGCAGATGCCATGAGCCCTTTTTGTTCAAGAATACTGTATTTACATTCAAACATAAAGGAGAATAAAACCAATTTGATTCCCACACTTGGGAACAGCTTTGCATTCGCAGCACGTGTGGCATTCTTGATTAAACAAGAGATCCGCTTGAACATAATAAACCTGTAATTTTATTGGCCAAGCTCTATGAAAACAATTTAGAATACATGGTTTGCAATGTTAAGCAATCTGCAGCCCATGTACAACACCCATGAATTATAGAAGTTTGGCAATGAGCTGACCAGTTGCTTCTCACAGCCTTTAATAACAATCATCCACATCTTCACAGCACAATAGAAATTAGAGATGCAAGAAGCCTATTAGCTGATCCAGAAAAAACAGGATTGTTCCCTATGGGACAATTGCTAATAGTCTGCCCAAAGTAGATTCAAAGCTGTAAAACAAGGTAGCCAGCAAGATTACTCATCATGGCTGAAAAGTCAGTTCCAAAATGCTTCTTCTAGACATTAAATTTAAATGTTTCCTCTTTAAAAAGGTTTAAAGCTAGTCCAAAGAGCTTGGTCTCCTTTGGATTCCCTTCTAGTCAATAAAGAGAGTGGAGAGTGGGGAGACTGACCTTCCCTGGCCAACAGCCTTCACAAACAGCTCTCCTTCTACCCATCTCCTCTGTGTCAGCTCTCAACAGGGACATGTGGCAGTTCTTGTGCAAAAAGCAAAATCTCACTGTGTCCTGTACTGGAGCAGGGGCTCTGACACAAGGCTGGGTCTAGGTAAATGTCCTTGCTGCAAGCAGTTCTTGCTCTAAATACCAGGCTGTATTTCCACTGCTCAGTCAGTCTCCATGCACTGCTTCAGTCCCATGGAAAGACCAGAATTAACAGAGATTTAATACGTGTATCAGAAGAGCTCAGATGTACCTGGCAGGGGGGGAAGAAGGGAATGACAAGATTTGCAGACACAGGAATCATAGCAACTCTACCACAATCCAGACTAAATCCAAAGCATTGCAGCAAGAGCACAACACAAGAGCATCTTGCTTCAGGTCCAGGAGAGTCAGCAATGTCATCATGAGGAATTTGTGTGAAAAGGTGGAAACGACAGCATTTAGCACTAATTAGAACATCAATGGATCCCGAGTGATGAAACAAAAAGTCTTCAGCCTGTACATGTTAGGTCATCTGATTATTATTAACAACTCATTTTTTAAAAAGAAGCAGTAAGAAGGTGAAATTTTCCACGTGACAAAACAGAGTTGGAAGGTGCCTCTTAACACCCAAACATTCCAAGAAAAGCCTTTGCATACTGTAAATAACAGTTACAAGTGAAGGGTAATGACCCCCATAAAGGCTTTGAGAAGTTTTCTACACCAAGGACACTGGAAAAGAACAGGCACAAATCATTGTTGGGTTTTGCATCTCTAACTGTATTTCTATGAGAGGTTTCTTCAGAATTTCCTTCTAACACTCTTCCAAAACCTCTAGTAAAAAATACCACGTCCATGACTGAGACCCACTCTTACACAGTACAAGATTCCCTGCTGTTAACAGGGGAATTGCTAATGTGGTCACATTCTTCTGGCTTAGTGTAAACATTTAATGAGTGCCCTAACCTTTTTCCTAAAACAAGCCCTAACCTCCCCTATCTTTGATATATAGAGACATTTACAAGCAGGACTTCAACCAGTCACCAGCAGACACCCACTGCATGAGCTCGTTACATAAAAGGTGGAACTCCAAGGGATGCTTTGTCTGGAGCAATCCACAGCACCTCATGTGTCCCCAAACCGTGCAAATCCCAGGACACTTCTCAACTCCTCTGAACAAACTTCAGACCTTAATCACGAAAGTCAAAACAAAGCAATATCCCACCAAAAAAAAAAATCTTTTAATATACCACGGGAACACAGGGAAAGAAAAGTCAAGGGCACTGCCACTGTCCTCCAGCCTTGCAATAATGAGGAATCCGAGAAATGCCAAGATGATTGTCTGAAGTGGAACACTGAGAGCATGTCAGACACACAACATCTCTCCTCCACAGCTGAATGAGGAGACACTTTTTAAACACAGACCTCCCCTATTCCACTCAGAAAAGTGACCATGTTACAGTGAAGAGTGATGCTTATGTGTATGACGTGGTTCTATAAAATCCTTCAGGATGAAAATTGCAAAGAAGCAGCAATTTATTATTTCTGCCACAAGAAAAATAATATAGTTTGAGGATGCAAGATAAAGTTCTTTTTCACCCGAAGAATTACCTTGCTTTTAAGACAGGAAAGTACCCATAATGACAGAGGAAAATCTTTGGAAGTAGTACCAGAAAAAGGCATTACAAGTGGCAATCACCATGTCAGACACACTACACTGCAGGGGAAGGGAAGAATGACCAGATAATGAAATTACAGGGCATTGAAAATGTCAAAGAGCGACCCTGCTCTACCATCATTCACAGGTTATATGAGGCATTAACATGCTGATATCCCATTCCAATGACAAAGATGGCAACAAGAACAGAAAATAGTCCAAAATGAATCTGTTGCTGAGACCAGGAATTTAATGAAACAAGGAGATGAGCAGAAAATTAATCTTACTTTCACTGTGCAGCCTTCAAACTGAAAGCTGCTGGCCCTGTTCAGGAACAGCAATAGCTCAGGGATGCATTATTTTACTTTCCTTATCTATGATCTCCCCAGACTTATGAGTCATCATCACAAAAAAGGGTATCAAGTCTTTCAAACAAGGACCAGCCTTCTTGGCAGGCAATGGCACCAAGGAATTTCCAGCAAGGTATAAAGGAGAAGAAAAAGTCCTTCACAATTAAGCTGATTCACCACTAAATCAAGGGCCCAGGGAGGCTGGGTATTGCTGTACTTGGAGGAATTCAGAACTTGACTGGATGAGGCTCTGAGCAGCTTTATCTAACATCACTGCTTCAGCCTTTGAAGCTGATCTGAGCAGGAGCTGCAGAAAGACCAAAAGATCTGCAAAGCCTCCCCCTGCAAACCCAATCTAAATCACTCCACAGAAGAGTTCTGCTCCCTTCAATAGAAGCACCACTGATCAATATGGGAAGCACACACAACAGTAAAGCCAGAGGACCCTGTGTCTATCCCATAACACACCTTCCTACCTTGCTTGAGATAGTTCATCACTACAAAAAAAACCCTTCTGCCCCTATTCCTCATATAAAAAGAAAAAAAAAAAAAGAGAAGTCACGGTAAATCAAAAAGTACAGTCTGTTTATGGAAACCCCCTTCTGGAGAGAGTCTAATGGGTCATAACACAGCTTGGGGCAGATGCAAATGAACTGTCAGAATCCAGAGAGCTCCATATGGAGCCACCTCTACCCATTCTCTCCACATATGGCAACCCCACGGGGCAGAGCAGCACCATCCCAGCAGTATCACCCAAAGCAGCCAAGGTCATGCTGGGAGCACTTCCTCTGCAAAGTCAGATGCAGCAGAAGTTCTGCACCGTACCCCAAACACCCACATTCTGATGTTCTTCCTAAATCTGGTACAGAAATGGTCCTTTTTTAAGCCCAACCTAATAAACTCTCCTATTGGAAAGGCTGAAAGCAAGATTGCTTCAAAAGGTTTGATAAGGTCAGTGCTAAAGAGTAGCTGATAAGGCTATCTGGCCTCCACAATGGTTTCTTATGGAGCTTGAATTTTCTATTTCAGAACTTTATTTCAAAACCAAATTCACCCAAATTTAAACTGAACATGTCTTTGAAAAATAAAAGCAAAGTGAACAGAAAACCCCATTCACTTAACTTAATCCGGAAAACATAAATAAAGCAGTTTCCTCATTCCATCAAGCAGATGCAAATTTAATTTCAGATCACTCAGTTTGTTTTCCTGTAAACAAACAAATTGTTAAAAAGCAGGGGGAAAGAAACCCTTGGAAACACTAACTCTTATCACATACAGTATGTGCCTCTCTCTCCCTACTAGCCCATATCACATTCAATCCTACAATTTTCAAAGGCTGCTGGAATTCAATCTGCTAAAGGTGTGTAATAAATGAGGCTTTGCAGAGCAAGCAGGAGTATCTGGACATCTGTGCACAGGGATGATTCAGTGAGAGATGTGTGTAAGACAAAAGGCTCATCCTTACCTATTTCAAGGCCACATTTTCACCAGTTTATTGGCAACCAATCTGCCAGACAACAAACTTAGCCAGACTGTGAATCAAAAATCTTTCCACCCACAAGACCATCATTCTTTTACTGCCACCCAAGTGTTTTTTGCATCATGCCTAGAAAGTAAAGATCACCTGCTGCTCGATTAAGGTGTGAAAAAGATCTATCACCCCAGGGCATTCTTAAATACAACCATCTTGTTCATTACAAGGGCATAATATTCTTCTCTATTGACTGAGCAATAGTCATGGATCATGTGGCAAGAACCAGCCTTGGAGATAGCTAGATGGATGTCCAACCACTGCAGGCTTCATGGTCATATAAGCCATGTCTTATGGAGATCTATGGAGAGACAGAACAGACCTTGGCAATGTCTTTGTGACTCAAAGCCCATCTGCCACAGCAGCAGAACAAATGAACAATAGCCAGCTTTGAACTGCAGCCTACACTCCTAAATATACCTGAAGTGTCTCCTGGCAACATCCAGGACTGGCTGAGATAGCACTTACCTGTCAAAACACATTGGATTCAACAAACTGCCTCTTTAGAACATAGAAGTGGTTTCACATTCCCTCTATTCCAACTCTACCTCCCCTATAGAAGTCCTGCAATCTGGAGAACACACAATTTTGTCTGTGTGCTTTGCATTTACAGAGCCCAAGAAGTGACTGCCTGATGTAGGCACCATGTCAGGAGAGAGTTCTGTGTTCAGACTGAAAAAGGTGAGTTTGCTTTAAAGTCAGATCAGGCTTTCTTTGCCACTGTGCACTTAAAAGTCATCAAGATGTACACAATTTAGGATTATTCTGGGGCTCCCCCTAAGGAATGTAGCACCTAAAGATGCAGAGTCTGACACTTCAACATAAGTATAAAGAAAATATGGTGCATTGACAATTTAATGCAGTTTCTAAAAGCTGTTACTGGAAGGGGAATGTGAAGTCCCCTCTGTCTTGGCCATATCTGATTTCTTACAGCTGTTTTCAGTCATATTTTAAATGAACAGCTGAGGAGCAGCCCCAGTCTGCTACCAGCCAGTACTGCCATCCTGCACAGAGCCCATCGGGGCTGCAGGGACTGACTGACCTCACAGGAACACCAGAGAGCAGTAACACAACCTGGACATTGTGGAACTACAGCTTTAGGAGGAGGAGAGATGGTGGAGTATGCCAAAAATGAGCAGAACTGACAAAGAAGGGAGAATTTCACAGTGCACTGTCACTGTTCCAGCTTCATTACATCTGAACGTCGGGAGTGAGCTCTGGCAACAGACACCTGAGCAGAGCTGAGTTAAGCAGCTTAGAGAGTTACCTGCAACAGCCACAAGCTGTCACAGCTCAGACAAGTTAAGCAGCTTTTACTTGCCCCAGCTACAAGGTGGTCAGATGAGCTGACCTTCAAGCCTAGAGTAAGATACTACTCTCCCAGAAAGTGGAAATACATCCAGGAACTACCCTATGCTTCACAGAATCAAGCACCACTGGGAGGGCAGAATCAGAGCCCATCTGACTCCATCTCCAGTCAGGCTGACCTCCCTCCCTGCTCTGCCCCCCCTTTCTGTGCTGACACAGCTCAGCTCTCCCACCCAGCTGGAAATTCAGTCATGCCTCTGCCCCCCACCCAGGCCTTGTTGCCTCTCACCACCACACAAGAGCAATCTCCATTTCTCCCCCTGCCACACAGAGCTTTGACCAGTCCTCACTGCAGCTTTTCCTGCACAGCCTACAGACACTTGTTTTCTTATCATTCTTCCCACAGTCTGAAGTAAAGATGTAATCACCACAGCTGCAGTGTTATCCCACAGAAATTGCTTTTTCACAAGGAAAAGTGCAAAAATACAATTACTTGCTTTAGATACAGTGGCTTAGAGGACACAATTTTGAAGTGCTTCCTATTTTCCATGAAAAGACTGAAAACTTGTACCTATATGTATAGCAATCAGAAAGTACTCGTACCTTTCCCTAAAGAAAACCCATGAAAATGATACCAGGCCTCATCTGATAGAATTATATGGTATTTCTGTCTCAAAACCCTGCATGCAGTTGTGTCAGAGTTCTTCTTATTTAACATGACTGAAGGAAAAGTCAAGCTGCACATTGATTCTTGCAAATCAAGATTTTATTGACACTCACAGAGAGATGCAACTAGAACCAAAACCTGCTGCCACTGCTGCAACAAATGACAAACCTGGAGGATCATTCAGGTTTGGAAGTGTAGAACAGCTAAATCAGTGAGCTCTGGAGATATTGTCTAACCAATCTCCATTCCCCAGGCAGGATGTAGCTCCTCTGAACCACTCCCAAGAGATTTTTGCCTGTTCTGTTTTTAGTGAGCTCTGATATAAGAAAGGACACCTCCCAGGGAGCTCTATCAGGCTTTACTCACTATAAGCTTTTTCATATGAACTAACTTTCTCTGTTTTGCTGTATTTTAAACATATGATTGCTCATCCAAAGCTTCACAGAGAGAAGTAAAAAAAAAAAAAAAAACCAAACTATTTACTTTAAACAAACATTTTATCATCCCTCTTCAGTTTCCTCTTCAGCTGAACAATTCCCATCCATTCAAGTTTTCCTTGTAAGCCAGGTTACCCTGTGTTTGAGTATCTCCATTTTTCTCTGAAAGAGTCTCTTAAAATGATCTTTATCTTTCTTTAAGTGAACTTAGACTGACCACAGAGCTAATGCTGAGGCCTTACTTGCACTGAGTGCACTGCAAGGATTACTTTGTGTATCTTGCAGGCTACATATAATCCTGCTCATTGAAGCAGCAGAGGATTTTCTTCCTGGAAACACTCTGCAAGACCTATCCGCAGTGCACTGTGGAGCTGAGTTTCTAAGGAGTGATTGACAAGAGTGAAAACATGTTAGGGCAGGGGGAAAGTTGGAGTACATGTTTGTGTATTTTCAGCCAGGACAGAGAAGGTAAAGTTGTCAGGATTGCTGTGCAGCAGGAAAATGACTTCTAGGAAATAATGGCTTCCCTTGGAAGGAAAGATGAGCACATCTCTGGGATGGGACAAAGAATAGAACAGTTTAGTAAAAGCTGAGAGCATGAAGCAAGACCGTAGTAGTCAAATAGCATGAGTAAGAATCAAATCCAGTCTGGGTTTGTGCCCTAAGAACATGGCAGGAAGAAATATTTCAATATTATCTATCATGATACAGTGCCCCAAGGAAAAGCAGAGTCAAGTACACTGCACACACAGTACAAAAGGGCCTGACCCACAAGCCTCAAAAGCAGGAAGCTCACTTCTTAGCATTCCGGGTATTAAATTCTGATACCCCTTTCAAGCAGAGTGAGGTTGGATTAGCGTCTGACCTTTGTTTCAGGAGTAAAAGATGATACAATAAAGTGTGCTGGTCTAAGTGGCCCAAAAGAAAATGCAGATGACACAGCAGAGAAGTTTACAGGTTCTCATGCAAGCAAATGAGAGCCCATCTAGTCTTACCTTCCTCTTCTCCCTCCTCCAGACCATCCTGACTCCCTTCCAGTCCTCAAGAAATATTTTAGTGAACAAATCCAGTGCTACATGGTTGTACAGATACTTCAGCAATGGGATTAAAAGAGCCCCTGTCAAACATGCCACACATCAAGACTCACTGTCATTCTACCCTCACTTGGAAAGGAAGCAAGAAGACAGGATGCAAGAGGGAAACACCATCACTGGGCAAACAAAATAATCAAGGACAAGATGACAATGCTGGAGAAAGAACAAAGAAATAGCTGGATTATGCTTCAAGATGTCAAGTTCTGGAAAGACCAAAGCAACTTTGTCATGAGCAGAGAAGAGAGTTCTTCCTGATATACAGCCCTTACAAATCTGTGTAGTATAAATGCAATTTATGTGGCCTATAATGCAGTTAATTTATCCCCATAAAAGAAGGAGACAGTGTAACTTGCTAAACAGGTTCTGGCTCTTACCATCACTTGGGGTGATAAATTTAGCCCAAGTCTCTGTACCTGACTTTTCATTTTTAGGTAGCTTAAGCTACTCAGACACTAACCTTATTGTGACAGTGTCAGAAATGACACATATCTGGCCACATTTTTTTTAATTATGGTTCTCCTTTTTTCCCCTCCTTCTCTCTGATGCCCACAGAAAGCATTAGCCTGACAAGAGTAGAGAACAAGTCATTTATTTTGTGTCACAACAGATATGCAGCACAGAACAAGCTGCCTATGCATCACTCCCTGCCAGTGTGCATCAGCCTTGGCTCAGGGAGACCCATCTCCAAGAGTAAGAGCAAAAATCAATTTTGCATGACCATTCAGGGTCAGCCCCTCTGCTGACACCACCAACTGAGCTGGTATCGGTAGGTTCTGCCACATGGATGTCTGTCCACTGGGAAACCCAAAATCTGCATATGAGACACTCCCTTACTTCCATTTCCACAGAAACTTTGTTTTCATCAGCAAACATCTGAAGCTGGTTTGGTTTTCATTCCTCTCCATATGGATCCTCTGTCCATTCTTTCACCCCCCAGGCTGCAGCTACCCAGGGCACACAAGAGGGACACACAAGTGGGACACACTAGAGGGACACACAAGAGGGACACACAGAGAGAAGATGAAATCCATCAACAGGAGAGGTAGACCAGAACTCTTAACTTATCCTTTGATTTCCATGTACATATTGGGGCTTTTTAAGGTATTGGATTGTACAAGAATATTTCTATTATTACTTAACAAATACACACCCATCTAGGGTGGAAGATCCCAGGGCATATACAACTGCATACTTAAGTATCTGCCAAACAAGGCTGCTCAGAAGAAAACAAAAAAAAATCATATAAGTAGACTTTAAAAGGACAAAAAAGGAAAGCAATATAAGAGAGAAATCCAAAGGAATAGCTTGTAGCTATGTTTTTCCAGTTTTTATGAAGGTAAAGTTCCAGCGCAGGTTTTGGTGGCATGTGGGTTGTTTTGATGGGTTTTTTGGGGAGAAGCCTGTTTTGGGTTTGTTGATTGGGTTTTTTCTTCTGATAAAATATATAATGAAACTAGAAGATGTTATCACATAAATCTGTAATGACAACAAGCCTGGAAAATGGTATCATTGTAACAGAGTCTAAATACATATTTAAGAGCATAATTCCATAGGATACTTCTTGCACTCTCCTCTTTTGCCCTGTGCTGCAACTTTCCCAAAGGCATGTAATAGCATAGCTGATGCTTTAGCAAAAGCCCCTGCTTTACCAGCTGGCTGAATTTTACCCTACAAAGAAGGCAATCACATCGGAAAGCATTGGGGATAAACTCCAATTTTCACTGTATGTAGCTTCAAGCAAAAGGAAATTGCAATCTCTGAGCAGCAAAAGGCCACAGTAAATAGGGGACACAAAACAGTTACTGAAGTTCTCATTTTTAACATCTGGCTCTGCATGGAGCATGCAGAACAGATTTACTAATAGATCAGGCTGCTCAAAACCCTGAGGTTGGTGTCTGCTTGTCTGCATTAAATTGAGTGTATATGCAGCATTTATTTGGTACCCTGGCCATTAAGAAATATAGTTTATAACAGAGGGAAAACCTTCCTGCATCTTTATACACTTCTTTGCTTCATATAACGGAAAGGGATAAATCAGGCCACGTTTAGCTGTGTGAGCTCCCCCAAAAGCTGCAGGGAGCACGAGCATGTTTTAGAATGGCAACAGGCAGCAAGGCAGCAGGTACTTGGCAGCAGCAGTGCCAGCCTGTGGGAAGTCCTGCAGATTCCCTGTGGGCACGTTAAGCTGGTTTGCCCTCCTTTACTTGGCCATAGCTTTATAACTTTGCTTGGCTGCTGCTTTATAACTAATTTCTTACCCAACCCTGGCCCTGTGAGTGGCTGTGGCTGTGCAACTACAGCTGAACACGAGGTGCAAGTGTGACCCCCAGTTTGTTATAAACAAGGGAATGAGGGAGAAGTCCATCTCCTGCACCACAGCACTGTCAGGTGTTACACAAACCTATTTCACATACACACGCACAACCTGTGCCTTCCAACAAGCCAAAGAAAGCATAAGCTGCTCAACTAATTGCTCTGACTGCTTCCAGATAATTTAATTTTACCTTGATTGCAATTAATTAGTTTCAGCAGAAAATGGGTCCTTCTTGACCAAAGCTGTCTGGCCTGTGATATATTTAAAACCTCAGCCTCACCAGTCAGGTTTCTATCAGCAATTAAAGAACTGCTTAGTTGCCTACTGTGGGGGTCAAAACAAGTTCCTCAACCCTCCACACCAAGACTTGGTGTCATCCTGTCCTACTGACAACCAGGACAAACTTCTGACTACCAGGGGCCAGGAATGCAAGGTGACAGTGTCTTTGGCCACCCTTGCTCAACAAGATGTGCTTGCAATAGAAGAGATAAACTGGATCTTTCCAGGCTTCTGATTCTCTTTACTTTTTATCTCTGTTCAAAGCTTTGACATTAAGCCTAGATTCAGCATTTTCTCCTGGACTGCTTTGTCCTACCTTTTTGGTATAATGGACTGCCAGTTCTTGGCTAATGGGTTGTCAACATTCATTTAAATGCTCTTCCCTTTTGCCTCCAAACAGAGAGGAAAAAGAAAACTCCTCTTTCAAATTGCTACTTACAGCACTCCACCAGAGTAAATCCTCTCCATCCCTGTACAAAAGGATAAACACATGCCATTGTAACAGAGTTACAGGGTTACTTCCTTGGCTAAAATTATCAGCTGTGTCCAAGATACCTGATGTCTTGGGTCAGTTGTTTAAAAGAATGCCTAGAATAAGGAGGGAATTACCAGCAAATCCGACTCACAGCCACCCAAGTTCATGGTTGTTTCTGCCCTCCCTAACTCACATGATCTGCACCAGACTTTCAGTTTTATTACAGATACAGAGCTATACTTTCTTCCTGGCAGTTAAAACAATCTTGCTGCCTCTTACCACTCTCAGTGTTTGGTTACACTTTCCAGTCCCACAAAAGAGGAATTTGCTAGTTCTTGCCTTAATGTGGGCATGGGTGGCATCAGGAGAGTATCTCTGACTGGCCTTGGATGGTACAGGGAGGTTGTCATACATCAGGCAAGAGTTTATCCCCACCATATGAGGGGGTACTCGCCCACTAACGTTTCTCTTTGTGTATGTAGCCACAAAACCTTCAATCAACAGATCACATGACAGCAAATCCTTCTAGTGCAGCCAGGCTTGAGTTAGAGGTTTATTGTTCTGGTCCAGTGTTAATTACAACAGAGACTGGGACCAGGCTTATTCACCCTTAAACAATCACGTTTCATGTAATCAAGGCAAGTCTATCCACACATGGACAATTCAGAGCAGAGGTTTCCATGCAATACATTATTTCATATCCTAGAGCAAGATAGACCAACACTGTAAAAAAAAGTCCTGGATTCTGTCATATATTATCTAGTTAATCCATATCCCATCTAACTAGACAAATTGAGAACACAAATGATCATCATTATTTGTATTCACAGAATGTTCTGCATGGGCTTTATTTTTCCCTAACTATTCTGCATTTGCTGTACTAAAGCTACATGTATAGATGAGCAAAGTACCCAAATATTTCTATCCTGTGCTACACAGGGCTTCCAACAGGATGACTTCATGACTCAACAAATTATCCAGGTGTTTTTGCTAAAACTGTCACTTGTGAGTCATTATAGGTGCTTAATTGGTCATCTGCAAATTTCAGGGTTAACACCTCACTTAATGAACAAGCTTGTTCAAACCTCTGAAAATTATTCATTCTGGCTGCCTGAACTCCTGGGGAGACAGCTAATGCTTCAGTTCCCATTCTGACATTTCCTGTATAATCAGAAAGGCTAGGAAGATGTGCATTTGTGTGTTTGGGCAAGTGAATAAAAATGCACATAAAATGAGAAAGAGCTCAAGCACATACTCAGATTCAGGAACAGGAGCTTTGTGTCAAATGATGGATGTAGAGGACCTTGACTATTAAGTGAACATTGTATCTAAGGTAATTCATTTCTTGTCAGGTTTTGTCCCCCAGAAGTATTAGTCAAGCATGAACTTTTAGAAGTGTCTGCCCCAGGCACAATTACCTGAATTCCAGCCACTGCAATATTAGATTAATAGCAAGGGTAGCTCTCATGCCAGTTTAACTAACCTAATAACCTTAGTATTTGCCTTATGGAAACACAATATGGGCTGGTTTCCCACTTCATCCAGGCTTGCACTGCTTCCTGACTTCTCCCACTACCATGATCAAAAAATGGATTTCTGCCTTTCCCCCCACACACTCTTTCTTTCTTTCTCTCTCTTCCTTCCTTACTGTATTTTACTTCTCTTTGTACAACTCACTTCTTAGGAAAGCCAGCTCTCTTCCTACACTCTTCTTTTAGAAAAGGTCAACATTTGTAGAACAGAAAGCTACAAATAATGAATAAGGAGCTGACAGATAGATTGAAAACCCTAAAGGAATGAACAGACCAGGCACTGGAAATAGCATTCAACACAAAGCTCACCAGCAACTTCCTAACCTGCTCTAATTACAGCATTTCATGCCCCCTATGCCAAAAGAGGATTGCTCCAGCTATTTACACATTAAGGGCCATGGGAGCTGGTGAAAAAATAGAAAAGTCAAATTTCCAGCTGTTCTTCAAGCACATTGCCAAGGATGACTTTAAAGATGTATCTCAGATCCTGCAGAATATCCCAAAGAGACCTGGATCTACCTGCAGCACTGGATGTCACCCCCCCCNCTGTGAAAGGCAGGTGAAATGCCATCCTGTGTGTCAAGGAACCCAAAACACCAGGATACAACGGCCAGAAAAGGGCTCTAAGCAGTTCTAAGGCAGAAGGGTGCCATGGTTAGTTGTAGGTGTTCCTGACACCACAAATAGGATGCAACCATTATGGAAAGACTACTGGCTCCTAATCCTTCTGCACAACAGCAAGGAGAGATGCTACCCTGAACCAGAGCACACAAAGTCTCTTTGTGCATGAAGAGTCCAGGCTAGAACTGTCAGATGCCCTCCATTGTTGCCAGCTGGAACTGTGGATGCTCATCACCTTGAAAACTAGATATTTTAGTACACATTTAACTCACAAACAAAATCATAGGTACACACAAAGTAATACAGCTAAATCACTCTGCAGACCTGCCTGGTGCTATAACCATCTGGGACAACAATAATGTAACCTTGGTTGTAGATAATGGCAAAGAAGATAAAAAGAGTTGTTCTCTTGATCATATTCCTTTCTTCCTCTGGATCTCAGAGTGACTTTTGCAATTCAAGCCATGCCATGGTCATTAAAACAATAAAAGTGTATTTTATTACTTCTACTTGTAAGAAAACTCAGCCTGAACTCTACCTAATGTCCAATTCTCTTTAATGTTTCATATCTTACTGAGTTTCTGAGGCCTTTTATCCTGCCATATGAGGCTGACCAACCCCCATCTGTTCTCTTACAAGCAAACAGTTAATACAGCTGTCAGACTCTGCTGTGGGCAATGATAGGTTAATGATGGGCACAGACTGCACATGATGTGATGTGCATATGATGTGATCTCCATCACATCATATGTTAATGATGTGATGTGCATTAAATAATTCAGTATCCTAACAATAAGGCAACTCACTTATTGCACTATTCATTTTTCCTTTTCCTGGAAGAAACTTGCTGTTCCTGAACATGCTCTTGTCTAGGTCAAGCATGGGTGTGTATGTGCCCAGGGAAGAAGTAGAAGAATGTACAATTTCCCATTAAATAGCTCAGTGCAGGAAGAGCTGTGTAAATGCAGGACCCACTCATGAGGGGTTAAGATTAGGACTCTCAACCATTTTACTCCTCAAGGGTGTCTTATTTCCCCTCAAAGTCTCAGTGAACAAAACCTTAACCCTAAGAAGGGCTCTAAGCTCTGGACAAGCTTCCTCTCATCAATGCTGTGCCACACCACACTTCAACATCCTGAATTAGGTGATCTTATGTAGACCCAGATCCTTTCTCCCACAATGAGCATGAGGCACTGCCACAGTCTTTTTTTCCACATATCTCTGGTAAAACCATCTATGCATCTGGTCCCAGTTGAAAGACTGCTGTGGAAGATCTGTGCCACAGGAGTCACTTTTCCAAAACTCAACAGGTCTCCATTCTGGATCCTGCTTGATGTCTTCAGCAAGAAGAGTGGAAGGGGTTTACTTCTTTCATGCTCTTAAAAGAACAAGGTAGCATCTTTCACACCTAGACACAATTAAGGCATGTGTTCTCATTCCCTTCCCACTCGAGAAAAAACAAATGGGTCTCATTAATATCAGAAAGCCAGCCCAAGAAGAGGTCCAACTCTGCATTATTTGCTACTGTCAGGAGACATAAACAATTTACATCCCCTGAAACTGGGTCATGCACTGCTCTGCCACAACAAAAATTAGCTCATCTGTCCAAAAGACATTTAATGCTCATGAGGCCTAAAGTTGTTTACATCTGCTCCAAGGGAGAAATAGGGGCCTTTATTCTGCTGTGATGAAAACTATAAAGTGGTCTTCAGCATGGTTTTAATACATGGATTATAACAGCGAAGGGCTTATGATTGTTTACATTTTTGCCTTCCAGTGATGGCCATAAAGCAGAGTGTCACGCCCAGGGAAAAGCAGCACTGATTCAATGTGGCAGCAGGTCAGCAGGGGTGAGACAGAACACCTCTGGAAACTACACTCTTTGTATGACCCCTTGCAAAAAACCCCGGACAGCCACAGCCTGCAGTCAGCTTGCTTTTGTTGGCCTACAACATCAGCTTCATCCCATTTACTGGAACAATAAATCTTGTCTGAAAAAGATACCAGCTATTCTCAAGAGAGCTTCAGCAGAGTCTTTAGATACCTTTGCCCTTCTAGTTAATGGAGGAGAACTGAGTCACAAAGTCCCTTGAAAGTTTGTAGTCAAAGATCATAGATGAGCCTGTTGGACTCTGTAGATAGGGTTCCCCTATGTACATCCATTCCAGATGATGTAATAAACATTTAAAGCCCAGAAGAATGATAACTGAAAGTTGCCTTCTTTAGAGTTTATTAGAGCAAAATTAGACCTACTTGTGCTGATAAGTAACTGCTTAAGCTTGGTCTGTTTACATATGTGTATGCACACCTGTTTCACATCTGCCTTCTGCAAAGTTGGTATCCAATACCTGAAACACCAGCTACTCCTACTCTGACTGAAGGAGGAATTCCTGATCTGTCCAAGAACACTGATTTGGGCATTTCATGACTTTTCATCTTCATTGTATCTGCATTCCTTCTATGTATAAATACTCTTACTGGTCTTGACTCAACTTTTCCCTGTATCCCAAAAAGTATGTTCATTCCTGGTTTAGAGTGAGGAGGTGAAGTATTTAGAAACCCACAAGATAGAGCCTGAGAGGACTGAAATTGCTTCCTGCTACTCTTCTGTAAATGCCAAGTCCCTTTTGAATTCCTGCCCCAAAATCACACGGGAAGTCAGCAGCCAAGCCAGGACCTGAACTCACATCTTTTGCATCCCACAGAATAACTTCTCAATTCTTCTCCAATGCAGTTGCCAGGTTTTTGGACTCAGTGGATTTCACCCACATCCCTCAGTACCTCACCAACACACATCTTCAAATCATCAATCATTCAGCTTCCCAGATGCATCCACTGTAGTTAATTCAACCAACTTTTGCTGGTGCCAGCCGCCAGCACAGGCTGTGCCAGGCCTCCTGATTACGGTGAAAGATGTATTTCTGTGCTATGAATTGTCACATCATCTTTTTTGTTTATTAAAAGGGAGAATATTTTCTGAGCAGAGCATCCTCTGGATCCAGGATCCAACTCTGCAAGCTGCCAAGTAGGTGCTTAGTGTTTCTCAGTTCTCTGCAGAAGGCATTTGTTCACTCCTCTCCCGAGAAACTTTGTCCATTAATAATGCTCACAGACTTCTGTCACAATGCCACAAATATGGCCCCAAGCACTCTGCTAGCAGAGTAAGCATCTACTAACAAACAGCCAATACAGCAGCTGCAGCTCAGAATTGTCCAGCAGCATTACATCTTCACTATGCATTTTAATGCTCTATACCCTAAACAATAATGCTACCTCTGAAGACAGAAGACAGCTCAGAATCCAAGACTTGCAAACCTCAGCTGCTCTCAAATCTCCAGCACCAGCTTTATTAGAGTCCAGCAAGCCATTCTCCCCAGAGAAGCTAATGCAAGGAAAAATACTTGCTGGTCTTGGCAGTTCAATCTGCAGCACTTTTGCTAAGGAGCAGAAGATCTAGAAAGTTAGCTACAAAGGGTTTTCAGAGACTTTGACGTTCAACTCCCTTTTGGATATTAAGTTTCAAGACTCCCACAGTATCTAGGCCATTTCATTTATTCCTTCTGAGTGCTGGATTTGCCTACACCAAGCTTACAGCCTGACACTCCAAAACACAGCAAGAGGGAGTAGAGGAAAGTGCTGTGCAGCAATTGGCCCCCCTTGTGTGATCAAAGCTAAGTAACTCAGCACAAGAGCGTGGATTTTGGGCTGTATCTTGGTGAACAATTACTCACACAAAAATAGCACTTCAAGACCCAGATAAGATAAAACTTCTGGATTGTCAGGTCTTTTGTTAAGAACATTGCCAAACACTGCCCCCAGAAGATCCTACAACCTGAAAAAAATGATGGACAATCTCTATTTTACAAGTTGGGAACTAAGCTTATGAGAGACCCCAGACTCTGCACGGGAAAGCTAGTGCACGAAATTCAATCTTAAATAAGTGTGGCAACACCTCAAAGGACAAAAACTTATTTTGGAATCGTTGTGTTCAACAAAGGTGTTTTCACAAATAATTGCAGCTTCTTTGCAAGCCACCTCTGCTTTACACTAAGCAACTTTCCTGGGGCCTGAGACACCAGGATCACACATTCCAACTCCCATTCAAGCACTTGGCAGCCACTGAAATTAAGCTGGCATCAGGCACCTAAATCTTCCCCTTGAAGGTGTGAGCCTCGTGTCTTGCTCTGTGGCACAGAGGAAGTCTTGGCAAAACCAGGTTTTAGAGGAAAATCTTTATCTCTCCTTAATGAAACCAGTCCTGAAACCCAATAAAAAGTTGATCCTTCATCTTTATCACTTGTATTGCATTTCCTCTCCAAATAATGCACTCAGACTAAGCAGGTCTTACCATTTATAACAATTCTGAGCAGACAAGCAGGTTATTCTGATACCTGGTACTAGTGTTACACTCCAAAAGCACCCCAACAGCACAGACTTCACAGTCCTCAGCAAACTTCACATACTTCAGCAAACTCAAACTGACACACTCTATAGACAATGTGACACTATATTTAACCTTATCCACCCACTTTAAAATCACGAATGTCTTTGTCTCCTGTTTCTGCTTCTCTTGAGGTGGAAAGATACAGTTCTACAAATCTTTGCAGTCTAAAAGCTTGATAGAGCAAAGATGACCATGCCATCCAACTGAGGCTTCCTTTTTTGGATTGATATGGCACAAACAATCGCCCATGTTGAAGCCTGACCAGTACCAAGAACCCTCTGCTAATAACAATGGCACATTTCATGTCTGCTGACATGATGTTAAGGCCAGCTAAGTAACACACAGTACTTTTATTTGGAATTTAAAGGAGTAACAAATGGGACATAAGTGCCACAAGATACACACAGTAAGCACAGGGTTCATCATAATACACAGGATTTCAGGCACGTATTTGTGTGTTAAGACCACAGCAAAGACATGCTGTAAACCACAGTCTAGATAATGCATCCAAAAGAGGAAATCTTCAGCAAAAGTCACTGTTGACTTCAAAACTGAAGTCTCCCTCTCCTAATCACCACCAGTTTCTCCTGCTTTAGTCTAGCAGTTTCTCTGCACCATCTCAGAAAATAATTAGTCTTAACCCAGTTTAACACACAAAATCAAAGCAGGAACTTCTCAACTTTGATATCCATACTTCTATGCTAAATTTTGAGGGCTTGATTTTACAAAGCAACTTTACCACCCGTAGGCAAGGCAGTATCACAGCACACACCACGCCAAGTGCACAAGCAAATGGGTTTGAGTAAATGTTTTCAGCTGATGGTCTTCTGTAATACACAATCAGCCGATTCTATGCATGTAACTGCAGCAAACATACCTCACACATCAGTGAAAACTGACCCCATTAAATGGTCAGTATATTTAGAGCAAGTCTAGACTTTAAAAAGAGCTGGTTAATTTTACTGTCAATAATTGTAGCAGCTAAGATAACAGTAATCAAATCCCATGCCTCAGAATGGGAGTTAACTGCCTTGAGGGTCAGAAAGATATCTGCTTCTTTGCCTCTAGATATCACTGAAGAACTACCATAGAGGATTATATGACTCAAACATAACACCCATTTATTGCTCAGTGCCATAAGCAGGGGAATGCATTTAACAGGTAAAATGATCCACTGCAGCCAAATCTCTGCCACAACTTATTAACGTCAACTTCTACTTGCTACTCTCCCACTGCCTCCATCCTTCTCTGTAACATGATTTTGTTCTGCAGAAGGTCAAATTTTGTTTTCCTAGCTTCTCTCCAACAAATGCATGCAGAATTACCTAAGGGCACTTCAAACATGCTTTGATAATTTTTTGTTTTAATTGGGCCAACTATCTATTATCAACATTAACACTGAGAGAATATTGAAAACTACAGCTAAAACACTGATTAGCTGCTGTTCAGGTCCTTAATTCCCTAGGAATAGCCAATAGACAGGCATTTCCAGCTTCCCTGCTGTGCCCCAATGCAACAGAAGAGCTAGGCAAAGGGAAATTAAGCAATTAATTTGTCTTAAAAAAAAAAAAAGTAGTTGAGTAAATAATTTAGTTCATCGGAAAACTAATAACAGTAGCCAAAAGACAGGCAGAGCAGAAGCAGCATCCCCTCCCTCCTGAAGCTGCGTGTTGCCCTCTGCTGTTCTCTGGGTCGGCTCCTGACACAGCTCAGTCAGTGCTCCTCACTCAGGACCTTCTGTCCTCACCCACTGCCAGACCTGAGCTCCAGCACAGATCAGCTAAGACTGTGCATATCCCTCTCTCGTGCACCTGTAAAAGAGATACAATCTGCCATAGTTTTCCTAGTTTAATCTGCCAAGATATTGGTGAACTTTGAAATACTTTCCCTGCCCTGCAAGGCTCCTAAGGATTGCTCCTTTGTGGCGTGCTTGCACACTGCAGCAGGGGAGTCAAACAACTCTTGCTATCAAACACCTTCTTCACGGGCACAAAATCAGCCCAGGCTACATCAGACACCTGTCATACACAAACAGCTTTTTTTCCTTAATGAGAGGACCCTGTGCTGTCCTGGTATCCTGTTAATTAGTGACAAATATTGAGGAATTTCAGCTTCCAGCTGGAGAAAAAACACAGGACACAGCTGGGAGGACAAGCCCAAGGACACACTTCATTGGTTCCTCAAGCTTAAAGCAGTGACCAAGGTAAAATGGCCAGTGCCAAACCCCTTAAGTCAGATGTCATGGAAAGGTGCTCATGCAAAGGGCTGGTGTATCACTGACACAATTTTCCCTGCAACAAAACACACGCCTTTAGGAGAACCTAAGAGAATGCTGGAGATGTTCACTTGGGGGAGCTTCAAGAAAATTTGCCCTTCCTCAGCTCCCTAGATGCTCTTTCCATAGCTTTAAGATCAGGAAACCTGGCAGCTCACCCCACTTCTGATTTTCCACTGATCTGTGGAAATACCAGTATGATACAAAATATTTTTGTCACAGAGTCTCCTTGTCTATAACCCAGTGACCATGACACATAACAGCTGGTTTTGGACACCTGCAGAGAGATAGGAAGCTTAAGGCAGGAGTCAGGCTACAATATTTTTAGTGCTACTAGGGAAATAGAGACATTGAAAGGCATTTTGAAGCAAGTTTAGACATGAATATGAGGAAAATAATGAATGACTCTCACTCTCAGCCCACTCTTTTTGAGAGACCAGTTTTCAGTTCCAGAACAAACTCTCAGTCTGACCCCAAACAGTCACTAAACATGACCTGGTTCCTGATAAAACAGAGATATCCATTCTTCACCCACTGGTACAGTGGAAGGGTGAGAGCTGTGAGATGACCAAAGGACTGTGCAACCGCAAATCCGGAAAAACACTTTGAGTAACACATTGCAGCCAGGATACAAGCAAAAGCATGCCCCAGTCTAGGCCAGCCTTAGCATATGGACAGGCCCTAATCAAGAAGCTTTTAGATTTGTCTAATGCTCACAAGGGGAATAATGTCACCCTTTCACCATGATCAGGCTGCTGGGGCACATGGGGGCTTGTGCTGCTCATTTCCCTGCTAACAATGTGAGAAAATTAAGCTTGAAAAAGGGGAGAGGAGAAACAAATGCTGCAGTTAAATCAGCTGGCATGACAGGCTACAAAAAATGGCAGTGCGAGGTTGCTCTCACCTTAATAAAGACATTCTGATTCTATTTGCTCACTGTCATCAAGACAACCAGACTCACTCACTGCACAACCTCCTCCACCCTCCCATCTTCACCACACACAGCCTGCTAATATCCACAGAGAAACAGCCATGCATTCATAGCTCAGAGAACTTCCAATTATGCAAAGAAAACACCTCAGGGCATGAGTCTGAATTAAGATTATATCCATTGCTTAAAAACAATGACAAATCAATTCTGCCCCTGGGAAAAATATTTAGATGCAAACAAAAAGGGATGGAAGGAGGGAATGATGGATCTTCACTACTAGCTCAGCAGACACAGATACAGCAGTCACAGGGCTTTCCTGGAGCACTTGCCTTTGGTGGTAAGAAAATGTAGACAGTAATCAGCAAGTGGAAAAACTCTGGACTGAATCTTGTATGAGAAAACCAGATCTCTTTTTTCCAATTGAGATAAAAGGAAAAAAATACCAACAGCAACAAAAAACAAATCTTATTTATCACTCAAAAAAAAGGTCAGTGTTAGCCCTTCAGGCAAAGCTGCAGGTGTTATTTCCATATGCTTCATGTACCCTGAACTCCAGCTCTGGAAGCTTTCAACCTTTTGTATAAGAGCAAAGAGAAACCGTTAATATTTCATGTGTTGCCTTCGCTTACTTGCAAGTTCCTTGGAAACTATCAAAGTGCAAGCGTAATAATGTCATCATTTACTTGTCATCTTCCACCTGCTCTTTGCAAAGAAAAGAAGAGAAGAGTACCTGCACTTCTGCATTCCCATCCACAGCCAGTGCAAATACTGTGCCCTATTCATTGGAAGACAAATTGAGGGTTCTTCTGGAGAGAGGTGGGCTAAAGAGCCAAGTGTCCCAAATCACCTTCTGGATGTCCAATAAACTTTTTACAATTATCATTCTCTTCTGAAGGGGAGATAGTTTTCTGCCACAAGTATTGCTATTTCAATCTTCATCACCATCTCCTGAAGCAAGCACCTGTTCCTCAAGTTTCCAGGAATACTCTTCACTCAAAACTACCTTCAAAGCTGACATACAGAATTATCCAAAAGCACCACTTACACCTTCCACAGCTTAAAATACAACCTGTTCTAGAGTGAAATGAAGCTGCTGTTTACACACAGCAGCAGCATGATCAGCTGAAAACTGTTGGAGGACTGGACTACTGCCAGGTAAATTCATCCTAAAAAAATACGGTGCCCAGAAAGCAACAGAGTGTCCCACATCTTTTGTCTAGAAACACACAAATAGCAAGACCTCCTGTGTGTCAAAGCCTTCCAAGTATCATCAGCAACCACCTCTCATTAATAAAATGCTGCATTTCCTTCGTGGTACCTCTGAGAAGGCCATTACCCAGCCTCATTGCTCCACACAGAAGCCTTTTTTTTCCACTGTACCTTCAGCTCATTCACTGAGTTAACAGCTGATTGTTCCTGAACCAACACTGCCCTCTGTTTTCATTAGCCCTTCTTCCTCCCTACTATTTGTGACCTTAATGCATTTAGAGAGAACAGGCACTTCCCATCTCTGTCATCATTTCCACCAGTTTTACAAGCTTTTAGTCTCCACTTGTAAGAGGGGATCTCTTTTCCCCAGTCATCTCACTAGCCCATCTCTGCCTGTCTTGTTTCATTTTCAGTTCTTCTTCCTTGAACATGGCTGACAAGAATTATACATCATTTTCTAGATGAGATCTTCCTAGTGCTTATAAATTATTGACAGGGGTTAGTTTTGCAAAAGGGAACAGACTCGCTCAAGCATTCAACACCAGCTCTAAAGCATTCAACAGCAGTGAAGATACCTCCTTACCTGTGCTGGGGATTACACAATGCCAGGAGGATGTCTGAATGAGACTGGAAAGCAGACACTGACAGCAGCTCTGGACTGGCCAAGCCATAAAAGTTTGTATTAGTCAGGCTACAGATCACTAAATAGGAAAACAAATCATCAAAAGCAGTGATGGCAATGTAAGTAATTTCCTTTCCCATGTACACACAAGTCATAATATCAGAAACCACCTTCACTCCACAGGCAGGGTTGCCTCTCCTGACAAGAGGAAGGGTCTGCACCTCATACAAAGTCACATATCTACATCCCAGGCTTTTCTTCTGGAAGCAAGCCTTCCAAATTGAATATTAGAGTGGTTCAACCACAGCTGCACATCTGAGTCATGCTGGGTATCTCAGAGCTCTCTGGGAGATGCTGGGCTCCAGCACAACTGTGGCTCTTTCCAGGCATTGCTTTGCCCCATTGTCAGAGCAGATCGTGTTGGCTTCCCACCTGGTACACTCTGGCTCCAACAACCTGCTCCTAATGAGAGAAAAACCTGTTTCTCTGGGTGCTGTCATGGCTTTACAACTCAAATTAAGGTTCCTCAGCTCCTTCTGGAAAAAATTAAATACAGCGCTAACTAAGATTTAATAAAGGACAAATGTAACATGTAAGCCCAAATCTCTCTTTTGTAACCCAGAAAACAGGATCAATATTCAGCAAGGAGAATTCAATATATAGAAAGTTCAGATGTACTCCAGAGATTTGTCCCAAGAGTCAGACTTCTCCGAGAGTAAATGATTGCTGTGACTTTCCACCAACACAGTTTAAGACAGGGGAAAATCACTTTAGAAATCAGTGATTTAAAACAAAATATGCCTTGAAGCCCTGTCCCTCCCACTTGCTCTCCTTTTCCAGACACTCCTGAAAGCAAAAGGATGAGAATAAAACTTATTCTGAAACAGAAAATATCCAAGATGTATAAAATATTCCCTTACAAATATACACACAAAAACTTGGCTAAAATTAAAGGTTCTAATTACAGATGAGATAAAAGAGTATTTTTAAAAATTAGGAGAAATAAGGAAAAAAACTGAAACAAAAGGGGGAAAGGAGCTAACTGCTTAACAAAACTAAGTATTTGACAAGTGACCTGCAGAATCTGAAGTGCAATAGTCAAATTGCCCCAGGTCTGTCATAAAGCCCACTCTAGCAAAAGTTTTTTGGCCTCTCCTGATGTTTCAGAGTTCAGCAGATCCTGGAAACTCAGTTTTCTTGCAACTACGGAGAGCATCACAGCAACTGCAGCCAGCTGGGTGGCAATACTCAGTACTATTGGGGAGTTTTAAGTTTTAAAAATGCAGCATCCCAATAGACTCAATCAATACAGGCCTTGCCAAGTGGCTGATGGCTTCCCTCAACCTGCCATTAGTTTGTTTTCCATAATGTACCTCTGGTTCTTTCTTGGCACCCAGTAACACCTTACCTGCCTCTCACACAGCCCTTCCTATAGCACCAGGAGAAACTTGGAAACGCTGCCATACCCTCCCTCTTCACAAACATATGCAGTGCATTTATCTGCCAAGGAGGCACTGTGTGGCAGCATGTACTGCCTTAAGCTAAATGTCCTTGGGTTTGTAAAGGCTTCACAGAAAGTGCAAAAGAGGCCTTTTAAAGGGAGCCACAAAAGCCAGAACACAGACCTGGGGTCTAAGGCAGGAACTTCCACATATGGGTTGTGTTTCCTTGGTGTGTGCTCCTGAAGGGGGAAACTATCCCTCAGTTTCACCTTTCAGTGGTGTCATTTGACTTTGAGAATTTTTGGCAGCCAAACTGCCACCGTCCTTTTGGCTACTGAGAACAAAAAAAAGCAAACAGCATCTCAGCTCTACAGGCCCCAAGCTCCTGACCCCCAGAGCAGAGCACAGAGTGTAACTCACACTCTACACAGGCTATCTCCTGGCACAGCACAGCCCCAGAAAGGCACACAAACTCATCATCCATTAAAATGCCACTGGCAGGTTACACCATGACACACAGACCTAAAGCATCATGCTCCTGGGCCTGTCAACAACCCAGGGTGAAGGAGAAACTTCCCTGCAGCGTGTGTTATCACACTGATGCCAAGCATTTTTCTGAAGCATCTGGTATTTGTCACAAGGTATGGGGCTGCACATTTCATTCTTCTGATAGCCCACCACAGTCCCCCATGGTGATGCCTCAGTTTCCAAGCCGTGAATCACCCGGAGGAGGCAGGGGATGCTCTCGCAGGGATGAGCAGGGGACGCTCCCGCAGGGACGAGCAGGCTCTGCCTCCAGGAGAGGGCACCAGCGGTGTATCCTCACCAGACAGGCAGGGAGCCGCTTTCTCCCGGGAAAAGGGAAGCGCTCAGCCACACAAACGCGCAGGGTGACAACGCCGGGTGATAGATGAGGGGACCAGAATCCATCTTCTTCCTACAGCTATATCAGCTCTGCAGAGCTCGCAGGAGCAAACAGCGCGCTGTCACGTCAAAGAAAGAGGCTCAAGGGCACAACTGGAAAAGTGGATCTGCAGAATCAGAGGGTGCTGTGCTCACTTCAGTGTTTGGCTGTAGACAGTCTCTGGTAAAGGTAGATGAAAAGCAAAATTTAACATGAACCATAAAAGGCATCTAGCAACCAAGGTGCTTGGGCTGAATACCCTTTGGCCCCATCACTGCCCTTCCTGTGCATCTGTAATCCTCCCCTTCCCTAGACTGTGCTCATTTTTACTATTCAGGTCTTTTGAACAGAAATGGATTCCAATAAAAAATTAATACAAGGATGGCCAAAAGCCAGCTAAAGAATCCCATTTGCCCCATTCCTTTCACTTGTCTCTTGCTTATCCATCACCCCTGCAGCAATAAAGCTAAATTAGAAAGTCTTTAGGCTAATCCCAAACAGCCATTTTCACATTTAGCCCTGGTCACTCATGGCAGTGGGAAAAACTCCTTGGCTTCAGTCTCCTGGCATGACAAGAAGCAAAACATGGAGGAAACTCTAATAACCAGACACTGCTCCCTTAAAAACAAATTACCTGGTCCCCTCCCAAAGAGAGAAAGTAGAAGCATGTTCTCCCCAAGTTGTTTCTCTCCAGCAGCCTGATTTTAGGGCTGGATTAATCAATAAAGTATGGCCAGGCAGTGCTAACAGCACTGCAGAGAACGCTACTTTGCACAGTGGTTAATTACTACAGAGAGTTTAATGAAGTTTAAAGAGACTGAAACCTTCTTCTTATCAATAAGGAGCAGGGTTTGTTACCTGCCACCCTGATTCAATTAGAAGATGTGCTCACCACAGTCTCACCTTTGCATGCTAAGGAGCAGTGTATCAATCTGCATCTTTGCCCAGACAAAGCCCAAGGAGAAGCTGTCACCACGGCCACCTCTCTGCCCCCCTGTGAACTCTGCTTGCAACAAGAAGCCTTAGTGTCACTCTTTCCCCCTTTTCCAAAGAAACACCATGACTAACAAAAAAGCTAAAGGACTGGCAGCCCTGGAGTCCAGCCAACACCAAGTAGCTCCATTCTAACAAACTCAGCTTCTCCTGCCACGGCCTGTCTGCATGTCCAAGCCCAGGCCTAGAGAACCAAATCCATAAAGGTGAGAGGGCTGTTCAGTGCTGAACACAATTTTTTCTTTCCCTCAATGAACACATTTGCATTTCAATCTGGATCTCCTTCTTTCCTTTCCCTCCTGAATGAAGTATTATTCTTTGGACTACTGGGATAAAGTATTAAAATCAGTGTATCATTTGCTCACCCTGGCAGCATTCACCATCTAAGCTGATAACAACATCCATCAGCACTGTCACAGATAAAGATGCCTTACTCCTGTTCCCACTGCAAAGCCTTATCTTCACCCTTGCCAAGGGTTTAAAATTTGGTGGGAAAATTAGCTTTTGCCAAAACTCAGCACACAAGCTTTCAGAAAAGCAATGAAATAGGATGTTTGGTGGGGGTTTTTTTTAAGCTGATTTATTTCCCTTCAGCCCCATTACAGAAGTTGCAGAAGTAGGAAAAGCAAAGATGCAGGTTCAGATTGCTCCATTTACATTTCCATAGCTCATACTCAGCTCTTATTACAAGAGCCCAGCAGCAAGCTCACAATGTGAACTGATGCTTTTGATAACTGATGAAAATCACAAAGCAAGGGACAGTCTGCATTTTTAAGTCCACTGCATTGCACTTGCTTATTTTGATAATATAAGGCATTGTTTGCTAAATACACAATTTCAGACCAAATGGCAGGGTATTTTTCTTTTGCCTATAGTCCAGCTTATTAAAGATATACAGGACTTGATGCACTGCAACTTTCAAGGATCCAGAAATTTCCGGTACATTTTCATTTTGAAAGGAAAATATTATATTCTCTTATAGTTCCTTTCAGTTAGTCAAAATTTATTTCCTATGCAGCTACCTCAGGGGTAGCACAATGAAGTGGTTAAATTGCCAATAGAAATTATACATGAAACCTGACAAAAAGGGAGAAAGAAAAAAAAAGAAAGAAAGGAGAGAAAAAAGGGAAGAAAAATTCCTGCTGTCTTTTGTGAAAAAGAATAGGACAAAAAATTGGTGGGGAAAGAAATGTAATTCAAGAACCTCTGGGGTATATTGCAAAGAGCAAGAAAGAAATTAAAAGCAATAAATAAATAGCTGACAATATCCCTTTTAAACCACAAAAAACAGTGTTTTTATGTCCAAAGTGAACATTAACAATTGTTGTGTTGTCTGGATGGCTACAAAAACAGACAACCTTTGTGAATCTGGATCTCACATCATTATCCTTCTCCCTTTCCTGTCACCCCAACAGTAATTTCTGAGCTAATTACCAGCCATGCCAGTAGAAGAATCTGGCCAAAGCAGATGTCAGGATTTACTTCCAGGTTCAGCACTGGTCATTAGGAATCACACATTAGGAACATGCTGTTACTGTTTCTGAGATTAAAGCTACAAGCTCCTCTTCAGCAGCACAGTGAGTCACCCGTGAGATAAACCCACAGCTGGCTGGAAGTTGATGTGTGCTGTTCTTCAAAGCACAGAGAGCTCCCACCTCACCACCTTGTCCTCTATCCCAAACTATCCAGCCATGGACACTTCCTGGGCTGCAGCCAACACTTCCACCCTCTGCTGTGCCACTACCTCCTAAACAGCAGGAATTCTTCCACTGCAGACACCCCAGCTCCAACACCTCCACCCCAGGCTTAACCCATGACACACAGCGAGTGTGTCAGGGCCATCACTGCCTGCTCCTTGGAAGACCCCTTCTTTGGGATTCTCACCACCCACCTTCTGCCCTGTGCCACTCACTCCCTGAGCACAAAGCTGTGTTTTGCTTGCTTTCCACCCACAGCCTTGGGTTCTTTTCTATTCAGACTTGTAAAATACTCCTGTGAATGAGGCAGAGATCTGCAAGCTTCAGGCTCACAACACAACCAGCCCCCACCATCCAGTTGTAAGAGCAGAGAACCGACCCCAAGGTGCTGAGAAAGAAGCCAAGGTCAGGGCAAAGCTCTGCTCCCTGCTGCCCACTGTTTCTCAGCTCCCAGTGCAGAGAGGTTCCCCGGTCACTGAGGTGCCCGTGTAGATTCCCTCAGCATGACAGGAGCTGCCATCCCAGTTCAAAGGTGTCTCTCCCTTCTCTGGACACCTTAGAAACTGAAACTTGAAAGGGTTTCTAACATCAAGGCCTCTACCTTTTTGTCAAGCATGGCTGAAATCAGCTTATGTGTCTGCAGACAAAATTTGAAAAAGAGAAAAAAAAAGGAAGTAGCAAAAAGGATTAGTATACCCTATAAGCATAAAAGTAAGTTATCTCCTGGGAAAGAGCCAGACACAGGCTGATGTTCAAAAAACAACAGATCCTTCCCTGGCTTCTGTGTAGCACTCAGTGTCTGTGGACAACAGTTCAGGCCCTGACCTAGCCACAGACCATTCTGAAGCACACAGAAGGTTTCACTGCCAGTTAAATCAGTTGAGCCTCTCTCAGAGCCTAAACCTGAAGCACCAGAACACAGGTCTCAAAACTGGACACATGCATCTATTTACACAGATGTAAGTGCCACAGCTGCAAGCACTGCTGAGGCAGCTTAATGCAGCAAAGGAACAGCACACGCCTACAACTGCCTCTTCCCAAATGCCTCTTCCCCAAAAATCTCAGAAAGCCGGCAGATTTACAACTGCTTATCCATGACTCATAGGCAGTGCCCTCAGCAGATTCAGAAAAATTGGTTCAAGGGTCTTGTATTGAATGACCTCTGTTTTCCCCTGGAAAATGAATATGCCAAGGAAGCCCCAGGATGAATAAAGCAGATCTCCTGGGATGCTGAAAGAAATGATGGATAAGAAGCAGACAAATGTTATTTGGGAAAGTGATGTTTTGCAACAGCATCATGCAGTCATTATCAAATGGATTTCCTACACATTGGTTTTTCCTACATGAGTTGTTGCTATTATTAGTGGCTGATGTCTGGAAGGCTGGCCATTATACACAAATGTCTTCTAAAACTAGGACAGCCATTAGGTTCATACAGACACAGTGCTGGCCACAAAACTATTTACACTGTCCTGGAAGCAAAATGTATTCCCAATGAGCTGCCCCCCAGCAAAACCAAAGGTATCACAGCTTGTGACCAAAACAGAGACAGGGACATGCAGTCATGTAATCAAGAACAGCAGGCTCTAATGAAGCCACATGCTGTCACTGCTTTTAGACTACAAATAAAGCTTAACCATTCTGCAGCAGAGGCAGAAATCAGAGTAAACCTCTGGCCTCTATCACAGGGGATATCAGGTTGGCAACCCTGAAGAACATGTCTGCCTTTGAAATCTGTAGAGACAGACTAGGTGAAACATTTCTTCTCTAAACACATCAACCTTTTCTTTTCAACAGGTTGTACAGAAGACAAAGAGCATTTCTCGGTCTCCAACTAATACCAAACACCAAGATCTTGGATTAATTAAAGTGTGGGATGGGATTCCAAGGCCTTTTACCCAAGAAACATTCCATGGATGGTTTGTTAGGGCTTCTCTCAATGTGTTCATTACTTTGCCATCGTTTTTGAAGGGCTACATTCTATTTATGAAAACAGGCACATGAAAGAAAATACACCCTTCTTCCAAGATGTCTTTCAGTCATCCTTCAGACAAAAGAATTAAGCAGAAAAAACAAGCACATGCTTACCCAGCATTTCTTTAGAGTTGCACAGAGATTGGCACAGCTTTCACAGAGGTGAGAAGCAGGAGGAGGACAGGCCTGGTCATTGTATTTGGGATGTGGCTGCATAATCTGAAAGGGTACAGCAGAGAAAGCCCTACAGCTGGTTCAGTCCACACATGTGCACAGCACTTTGCAGAGGCACAAGCTGTACCAAAGGCACTTTATCTGCAGTAGGTCAGGTGTGTATCTGTGTAAAAACAAAGCTTTTCTGTATTTTCTCCACTATGATCTCTCTATAACAGCATCAGCATAGACAGGCAGCTCCCAATTCTCCCATAACTAGGTCTCTGCACAGGACATACATACCTAGGAAAACAGAATCAATCTTCATTGAAACCAGTTCTTGATGAAAGAAGGAGGAAACATCAAAGTTATGTCACTTGAATAGTAGGGACCACAGCTGTATTGCAACCCTACTTTTGCATAGCAGCCAAGGCTCTAATATGCAGCCTCTTTCATTTCTACTCTCATATCTGTTCTTTGTTCATGGAATAAAGCCTGATCTACTTACAGATTTATACTTACATAATAATGCTGAAGTGGTGATGAGCTTTAATAGTGTATTTATTATTAAACAGGTGAACTAGAACAATATCCACCATGAATTCAGTTTACCAGGATGAGAATAAATCAGCAGAATTGAATCTATGTAGGCAGCAGAGGCTGGCAGAGAGGAGGAGGGATGTAGTGAGTCACCCACAGCATTTGTCTGAGGCAAGGTTCTGCTAGATCTCTACATCAGCTCTTTGGCTTTTCTTTGCCTAATCCCCAGGGTTAAGTGAGACCACACAGGCAACAGAAAGGATGAAACAACCCCTTTTGGCACTTACAGAAGACACAGTTAATGTCACAGTCCAAACAGATTCTCAGGGACAGAAATCACACCAGTGTCTCCTGGTCCTTTTCCAGGACTTCAGCCACTGGCTAAGCCCTAGCTCTGTTCAGCACATCTCTGGAAGCCTCACATATCTATTTTCCTGGACCAGCACCCACTGGGGAACACCAGTTGCATGAGAGAAAACAAAGTTTTCAACACAAGCAACGCAAGGTCTGGGTATGCAGCTACTGGGATACCAGAGCTGACTCCCTCACTTCCAGCAGAATACTCCAATCAATAGATACAACTCAATAGAACTCCAGTTCCAATAGATACAGCCAAACATTTCAGCCTCCCCTTGCCCTGCTACATGAGATCACAGCCTGCAGAGACCCTAAATTCATATATGACCAGGAAGGACTTCATCCTCTGGGGTTCTTCTGAACACGAGGCCCTGCTTGGCTTAGTGGGACACTCCTGATGCTTCTCCCAGCAGCCCCACAAAGACCCTCTAAAACAAAGACAACTCACTGAGCGAACGACAGAGGGAGAGAGTATCACACAGAAGGAGAAGAGCTGCTGCACCACAAATCTTTCAGATCCAAACCTAAAGCCTTAATCAGGAACAAGAGAGACAGCAGGGGAGGAGTCACCCTGGCAAGCCAGAGGAGAGTGGCAAAGGCTCTCTATGAACTCACTGGGAAACTACGCTCAAACACAGCCCCTCTGTCTTCCCCCCTATAAAGCAGCAACATTTTGATTGTCTCATTTTAAATTTGAACTTTTTAAACAAATTACAACAAAGCTTATGTGAGGTTAATCATTCCCCGTTTCCTCTGGCATTCATTTTAATAGTACTAATTGCAATAAACACATTTAAAATTAATATGCATGTTATATGCATATATCAATGGCATTCTAATTTACCTTCGACTAACATCCACAGACTGAACGTGCTTTCAATAATAAAAAGCTCTGACATAGCTTAACCAACCTCTGCCTGCCAGACTGCTCCCCCAGCATCAGGAATCCATGACAGATGAGACTGATGAAGCAGAAAACACCAGCAAGCCACCAGCAGCAACATGCAGATCCCAGCAAGCTCAGCCAAGGATGAGCCTTTTCTCCATGCTAAGCCATCTCCACTGCCTGTCATTTTGGAAATGGGCTCACCCTTACGATTCCAGAGTACACTGATAGAAGTATTTCAGATCTGTTTGCAAGCAGGGAGGATTTCATTTTCACTAACACTGTTGGTTTAGCCATTATCAGCCACCTCCCTCTTCACAAGAAAATTCCTTCCAAACATCCATCAGCAAGGCTCTGCCAGGCAGGGCCATGACAAGGCACAACCCCAGCACGACCAGCAGGAACCTTCAGCAGGGTCAGAGGCCAAGAAACATTTCTGCCAATACCAGACACAAATAGAATCAAGTGTATTGACTGAAGACTCTTTAGCTGAGATGCTGCAATTACTGAGCTGTGTCCCATCTCACAGTCAGTTTATGCATCAGTTAAACAGACCACAAATGAGTAAATGGGCACTGGAACAATTTCTGCAGCTCTTACACATTCCCTTCTCTGAGCTGCTTGTTCTGCCCCTCTGCCAGAGGACATGCTCATTACAGCAAAAATAAAGAGTGTTCCTGAGCACCACAGACATATCCACAGATTGAAATAATTTTCAAATTCATGCGCCAAGATGTGAAACCCAACCAGTGCTGGGTTTGCAGATGACAGCATAGCTGCCACATCTCCTTCAGAGCAGACTGCCAGGCTGAGGGAGGAGCAAATGAGAAGATCTCAGACATCCACTCCTGCTCTCTGCTACAGGCACAACTCCACACTGAAGGAAGGATGACAGAGAAGCTCCTGGCTGTGGCTAGCACTGGTGCTTGTCTCTCCAGAGTTCAGCAGCAGCACAGAGGGAGGATGTTCATCATGCAGCACTGAACACTCAGATGAGAGGTACCAAGTAAAACAGCAGCATGACTTGACAGCATCCCATCCCACGCCTGTGCCTACAGCCAGACCTGCCCAGGCAGCAAAAGGGAAGGTTCAATAAGCTGTTGCTGAAGAACAGTTTTTAACATTCTTGATGAGCCATCAGAAAACCTACCACAACAGACTGCTAAAGATTTACTCCAGCAGTGCTATCCCATCTCCCATATCCTAGTCTGGCCCTGGTCTTCCTCCAGCATCTTTTAATGTAACCTTTCTTAAAACACTTTCAATGAGAACACTTCTGTCTAAAGGTTCACAGAAAGAGAAAATTTATACATATATTGGAGCACAGTTCCATCCAATTGATCTGACCTCTGCTCAAGGACCTCAAACCCAACATTTGGACTTTTCCAATTGGACTCCAAACCAATGCCAAATGACCTATGAAGCTAATTCAAATTAACTGGCACACCAAATGCTCATATGAAGGAGTTCATGAGTCAGCTGTGGACAGAGAATGAGTCACAGGAGATACATAGGAGATAATTTTGAAGAATGAGTAAACCGGAAAAAAATCCCAAATTGCCAATGAACAATATGCAAGTAGAAAAACATGTTCAATTTACAAAATAAGTTAATTGCTACGAATTAGTCAGATGGCTCTAGTCACATAAATATATCTATTGTGGGCTGCTGTTGCAGTTTATATGTCACAGTTGAGCAATTTGAATCTCTGTTAAAGGTGTCTCTGACTTTAATGAGAGTTACTGCAATGTATATCAACAACACCCTCTGGAGATACACAGAAAGGTACACCAGAGAGAAATCTAGTGCTACAAAAACGAAGCTGCCTTAGCTTCAGCAACAGAGGATGCTTTCCTGAGCACCTCCAGGTTCCAGCCCCACTGCAGGCCCCTCAGGGAAAACTCACACTCATCTATATCCCTCCCAGGGCTCCACACCATTGGAAAAACAGAATTGCTGATTCCTATTGACCACTGTCCTCAAACTCACTATTAACTAAGAAAGGAGATGGGAAAGCCTAAGGATTTAGTCAGCTCAGAGAACACAGCCAGTCTCTCCTTTGCTCCTGCAGCTGCTGAAACACCCCATATCCCCAGTCCATTCCTAATGAATATGGGAGATCACTCCCCAACACCTTTCCACAAAGAAAAAGAAAACCAAACAAAAAACAATTTATCTCCTGCCCATTTAAGAAAATCCTTTATTCATACATTTTGCTCAGCCACCACACACACCACACCACTTCTGTTCCTTAAGATCACATCCCTCTGTCTGCCTCACCAGAGGGAAGTACCAGGACAGTTCCAGCAGCACAGAAAAGGCAGAGGCTCCTGCAGCCCTCATGTCAAACCTGCAAGCCTCCTGCCCACCTGAACCCAAAACTTAGAATCTCCTAAAACAGCTTTGCCACTCAAGGCATTTTAACATCATATCCCTCATTCCATATTTCTGAGTCTTTTTATATCTAACCCTGCTTAAACCAAGTAACCAAGTCTTCTTAGAAAAATTCAAGTCTTCTTAAAAAAAAACACAAACCCAAATCATGAAGTAGATTATTACAATCAGTTTTGTTAACAGAGCTGAACAAAATTAAGCCAGACTTCCAAATGGTCCTTATGACCTTCATTTTCTTGTACAGTTTTAATCAACCTGTACACATAAGGATGGATATGTGTGCAGGAAGGTACAGGTTTTTTCTTTAATTTTTGGTCATGTTTGATGCTACACAGTGCATTCACTGGCAGTCAGACTGCTGTCAAACAGTTTGGAAAGGAAGTGTTTTAATTAACTAACTTCCTAAAGCTTGCAGTCATTGACCTCAGTTCTGCCAAGAATATTACCTGTCTCAGGATAAAGCACCTACGTTTTATGACTACCTGCAGCCACATCAGAGTCAGGGCAATATCTCCCTGCAGGATGAAAGTAAAATAAAGCTTTTCAAGTAATCCCTGTCTGCATGCCAGCACTGGCACCCATCTCCTAGGAGACTCACCAATCCATCTAGTGTTGGACCCCATATTTGTAACCAACCCTTAAATCCCAAATGAGTAACAAAGCAGGGAGCTAAAGGCCCCCATGATTCATGGGTAGGAAATGTAGTCAGCATTCAATAGCCCACATCTCTTAATAGACCAACTAATGCATAATGCCAAATGGATCCGTTTCCACAGCACTGCTTGAAATACAGAAAATTTAGTCAGTCTGGAAAGGACTTTATAGTTATTGACACACAGGAGGGAAGAGTATTTATACCCTTTCAGACCAAGCTTTCCCATCTGACAGCCATACAGCTCTAAGTAGGACTAGGACTTGGTTCCAAGTCCAGCTAAAATAACAGTAGTCATATAACCCTCCCACCCAGGAAAGGTCGGGAAAGAGATCCTCAGGAGGCTAGGAAAGCCAAAAAATATCTGAATAAAGGCATAAAAACCCAAAAGGAAACTCATCAGCCCCATCAAACATGTTAAAAAAGTAGAAGCAGAAGCAAATCTGCAGCCACCGAGCAGCTGTATAAACCCAGAGCAACACTTAGTGAAATCTAAAGAGCTGATCTGCACTTAACCACCTCTGACCAGCACAGCTGCTAAATTGTTACCCTCAAACTCCCAAGTGTTTTACTGGTTTTCCTTACAGTCTGTGCTGGATCATGACAGGCAGGCTGAGTAATGTAAAAAACTACCCGTGGTGACCAGAAATTCAAGTAATCACCTCAGAATGACTTGTAAGCAATTTTCGTGAGTGCTCCAAACTTCAAATAAACACAGAACACAATGCAGCAGCATTTTGGCCTGAAAGACTCCAATCCTTCCAGCCTCCAAGGAGACATGAAGTGTCAGGAATGGTTTTCTTTTTCTCATTTCTCCATTCCCATCAGCTCTTGGCTACATAGCACTAGGAGAATGCTACCTTTTGAGACATAGCATGTCCCAGTCAGGGGGAAACACCAGGGCAATCTCATCCAGAGATGCTTTGGCTCAAAAAGCATTACATCTATAATCTACATAGATCTATAAAGGCAGCCAGGGAGAATAAGTTTTGAAATATAATTACACCATAACTAGACAGCCCAAATGGCTGGTCAGTGCAGAAATAAACCAAGGGCTGGTTATGCAACCACTGTGATGCAGCACAGACCCAAAGTGCTGCCAGAAACTGTAGTCATATGCCACTTGACCACCCCCAGCTGTTCATTCCCACAGCAAACCTTGTGCCAGCCCTGATAAAATGGGTGATGAATTCTGGGGGAGGAAAAGTCTGTCTGCACAGACAAGCTTGGAGTCTTTGAGTCCCCACCTGATGGATCAGCTCCTTGGCAGGGCTGGCCCAGGGGAGGCCATGGGAACAGGCTGCAGCACGGCCAAACACAACAGCCTCAGCTGGCAGCACACAAACAGTCAGATGGAATCACTCTGTGGCTACAATCTTTTAACTTCTCCATTTAAGAAATGTTCCTGTCACAGAGCCTTCTGCAAAATTGATTGTAATTTTCCTGAATGCACTATTCTGCAGGATGGAAATGCTATTACTGTCACGTTACCACCTTGTAACTAACAGAACTAAAATCCAGCCCATGACAAAAAAAAAAAAAACATTCCAGATAAACACTGGATTCAAATAATCCAAGTTTTGCTGAAGCTTAGTAAATACATGGCTTGTAGACACTGCCAAATATAATGGAGTGAAAATGGGACTGCACTATTCATTCTGCTTTCAGGTTCTTTGCTGTAATGCTTTACAAATGTATTTGCCCAAACCTAAGTTATACGTGAAGGATTTCTAAAAGGGATTCAACATGGAATGTACTGCCAGACAAGCTGCTGGAAGAGCTAAGGTTAGAGAAAGTTCAAGTTATCAATAAATGGGAGGAGCTATAAAGCACAGGAAGCACTTAGAAACTTTTCAGTACCTAAATATTAGAGCTTTGTTGATAATTTTTCTTCCAAACATCTTTCTAATAGCATATTCCTTTAACCAAAAGCAAACATTTCTCTGCCCTTTTGATCTAAACATTTTGTTCTTATTCCAGACCTGAAAAACCAAAGTGGTTCCCCACAACTGAATACAAAAGAACACCTTTGTTAAATATTATTTTTAAGAAAACAACCATAAATAAAGCACACACAAAAAGAAAAAGAAATCACACACACACACAAAAAAAAAAAAAAAAAAAACCCCACAAAACTAGAAAAGCTATGGCATTTCAAAGAAACTTTCATTTTTTCACACATTCTTCCCCAAAATAATTTTAGTAGAATTGGTCAAAGAATTTAAGAAAAAGATGTAAGAAACAGCAAACAACTCAAACACATGGGAATAATGAATGGTTTGTGAAATCAGTGTATATTTACCAGTCCAGTCTTTTAAAGTCCCTCCTGCCTTGCAGAAGAAGAGCTTCTTTTCAATGAGAAGAAAAAAAATGTAAGAAAAATAAAATCTTGCAGAAAATTCTCCCTACCTGGCTCAAAAATCAACTGCAGGACAATACAAAGAGGAAAAAAGTTATAACTCCTTCATGGTAAGGAGGATTGCAAACCATAAAGCTTCCCACAGGTGTCTTTCTTTTTTTGAAATGATACAGCTTAAAAATCAGAAGTCCCAAGATCATACATGGCTGATGTCTCATCACCAAAACACTCAACTTCCCTGAGCAGCAAGGAGACAAAATCTATTTGCATTTATTCTTCTTCCAAAGGAGGAAGCTGAGTAGGAGGCAAGACCTGCTTCTGACTGCATAACAGCACAACAGCAAGAGAAACAATTGCTCACAAACCTTCACGAGAGCTTGGGTCCCTGGCTGCTCCCATTCCAGGTTCAGTGCATAAGGCATCACACAATACTACCCACATCAATGGAAGCATCCATTCTCTCAAAGATTTGGATACCATGTGGAGAGTCAGAGGCTGCAAGACTCTACAAAGTTTTCTGGGAGAAATAACCTCCCCATCTGGCAGGAAATTAATCACTTTCCCTCACACCTTACCATCTTCCTAAGGATTGGAGTGTGCATGAAGGGCTGTGGAAGAACGGGACGGGGCAGGGAGTCATCACCTCCTCAGAAAGGCACTCACCAACAATACAAAGTGAACTGTGCTTGCAGGGATCTCATTTTCTGCCATTACTCCATCAGACAGGAATGACACAGCCCCACAGCCCTGTCCCCACTCTAAAGAATGTAACTCAACTGGTGCAAGCAAAGGGGAATCAGATGTGCTTGGACACAACAGCCAAGTAGGAAGCTGCTGGCTGCAGCAGTCAGTACAATCACTGCAATCTCAAGCAATCTACAAATCATCAAATATTCATCCAATTAAGTTTCTACAAATCATTAATTCTACCAAGTGTCAAGGTTAACAAGGCTCCTGTCGATATCAATGGTTTGGCACAGAGGAATTCAATACTTAGAGATTGAACCACCACTATCATCGAAACATGCAAGAGATAAGATGTGATTGCCTCCTTTTCACCCACACTCCTACCACCAGGCAATCCCCACCCCACGTGCAAGCTGCAACTACAGCTGCTCAGAAGTTTCTGACAGATTTCCCCCAGAAAAGACACCAACTAAATGTGTTTTGCAGAAGCACATTCATTCAGTGAGCCTTCTGCTGAAATGCAAGCTCCCGGTGCTCGGCCAGCTGCCAGGAGAAATCAACTGTCATATGGCACAATGCAAAGTGCATGATGCAGCTGAGTCTTCAGAGCTTGAACCATTCAGGCTTCCAACATGCACAGCTTTACAGGCAGCATTTCCATTAACTTTGCAAAACCCAACCATGTTCAAACCATGAGAGAGTCCCATCAACTCCATGCAACCTCCAACCCTGTGCCACTTGGGAGATGAAGGTGCTGCAAGTCCTCATGCAGCTTAAAAGCAGGGTTTGGCCAGAGCTCAGCCTTTCACACAGTAATACAGAAATACCCCTTTTGCAAAATTAGTATTAACAGCACCATAAAGGATATCAGTGCATTCCCTGGAAAGCTTTTTTAATCTCATGTTTACCCCCTCTTTATTAATCATATTTATTCTCACAAAACCTGAAGAAACAAGTCTTCAGGCTGTTTACATCAGAGATTAAGCTGGCCCTTGTTGGAGCAAGTAGATAGACTCATAAGCAAGATACCTCATTCTTATGCAGACATCTTCACAGCCAAAAATAAAAAGAAGAAATATCGAACACTCCCAAGATGGCAACAGAATGCTTCCTAAAACACTAAGGTTTTCTAACTTCCCTCAAAGCATCAGTTAGTTTAACAGTAATAAAAGTAGACAATAAAATCCAGCTTTTAGGATTCCCAGTCACCAAAATCCCCAAACAAAACAAATTTCTTCTTTTCTTATTTTACTGCAAACATGTTTTAGGTTGTAGTCCCTAGGAAGAGGCAGTACAGGACACTACTGCACCAGCTGTCCCATTCCAGAGGAAATAGCACTCTCACAATTTTTCCCTCATACCTAATGTTCAGCTAATACATCATTTTCCAAACTTGAAGTCAAAGGACCATTCTCAACTCTGCCACCCTGAGTTACCAAGAAGCAGCCACATCAAACTGACAAACTCATTTAAATGATCAGCAGGAATCTTCAAGCAGGTACTGTGCTTTGGAGACCACCAGTGTTAGGCAGAGCAGTTTAGAAAACACAAAGGGAAGTTGGCTAAACATCACACAAGTGTTAATTAGCCAGCACAAGAACTCGTCTGACGTCATGCTGAGTTAGGGCAAGGTTGTTCCAGCAAAAATACTTTACCTTGACTCTGCTGAGGGATGGTAACTCCTTAAACCACTCAAATCTCATTGTAAGATCACATCTTATGACCCTGGAGGTCTCAGTGTTCAATAACCAACCCATTGCTAAAATTCCTGAAAGACTGGGAAAATTGTCTTCCTCTGAGGAAATAGTATAATGAATCAGCAAGAACATAACTATACCAATCTTCTAGAGCAGAAGAAATCTCAACTGTTTAAACTGCTATCTCTGAGACTCTTTCATGCTAAATGTCTTCTCTTCTTGCAGCTCTTTGATCCCTGTGGGTACAGTAGAATCCAAACAGTGACAGAGAAATGCAAAACAATTGTAGGCAGTCACCCATTTGAGACAGCATCAATGTCATAAACCCCCTGCTATCAGCGAAGAAGGAAGACAATGTTCAATACTTCCTAAAATTCTACATGTTTGAGATTCTAGTTTTGCCTTTTTTTTTTCTTTTTTTTTAACTTTTTGTTTGTCCAGGTCTCAACACTGACTAGTTTTGGGAAGCTCTGCACTTGGTTATGGCTTCTCAAGGGAGATGAGGCACTGTCATGCCACAGGCTGAAGTGGCACTAACAGCACACTGAGTACAGGGCTCTACACTGCTCCACACAACAACCTTTAAGTTAGTTTTGAACCAAAAGTTGACTGGGAATTTTTGCTCCAAGTGTCAGATCTTGATACTGTCTAAATATCCAGAAGAAGACAGACATTCAGGTATGAGACTCTCCAACCTGTCTGCATCTTCTTTTAAGAAATCCTGTCCCCAGAAAGACCTTTCCTGGCATTCCAGCCTTCTTCCACCAAGCACAGCAGTCAGGCCAGCCAGCAATATATATGAGTCCAGATTCTCCTCAGAGCAAGAATTCCATTAAGGCAAGAGACTGGGCTGAGGATGGACCATGAGCCTCTCATAAGGATGGCTGCTTAAAGGAGAGGATTTGATTCACTGAATGTCAACTGTTTTAAAATTATCTCACTAGTCCTGTTGGAAATGATACCAAGTTTAAAATTTTTTATATAAATTTAGTCAGGGGTTTTGTTCCTCTTTGCTCACGGGGAGGAGAATTGAAGTTTCTCCTCAAAAGATTATTTCACCACTTGAGGCCTGATGAACTTAACACCTCAACAAACTGGGAGTAGCTCAGAAGACGCACAGAAGACAATGACCATCAATGAACATCAACTCCAAACCTCACCCAGGCACCCGATCTGGGAAAAGAGAGATAAGAGAATGAGAACCTAATTAACATTGAAGGCAAAGGGATTGATAACCAAGGGGAAACCAGATACTGAGATCTCTGTAAACTGGAACTGATGAACATTGAACCAATGAATTCCTATGGGTTTTGACTGTATAATTATCTGAAAAAATCTAATAAAAATAATGTATGATGGAATGATTTTCTCTGCACAACCTGGGTAATGCGTGGATGAAATTATTTCTGTTGCACATCCTGGCCAGAATGAAGCAATGCCTTCATTTGATTCTCTAACACTAAAAATGGTGTTGGAGAGTTTTTGTTTTTCCTGCAGCTTTGGTGACAATGCCACAGAAACATAGTCAGAACAAAGGTCCATTTAACCCACAGTTCTGCTTTGCCACAGTAGTCACTTCCAACACCTAAGGCAGAATGAGGTCAAGGTAAGTATATGTACCATTAACCTTAATATTCTCACAGTATGTGGTAATTTTTCATCTAAAGGGATTCATTGAGTTTTTTCTCATGACTGAGTCTACAAAAGACCAGCATGGCAATTTACTATAGGTGAGCAAAAAATGGCAGGGTTTCACCCTGCAGTGGGGCTTTATTTTTAAGGCCACAAATGCCAGGAGGTTTCCTTGGCTCTTTCCCTAAAGGACAGTTGGCTTATTACATTGTCTCCAGCAAGTAAAGTGGAGTCTTGCAGTCTTACAGGAGTCAGTGTTCTCTGTCCCCATCCTGTCCAAAGCAGATAATGGAAAAATATTGTACATCTGCATAGATCTGGCATGCCATCTATCTGCAAAATGCACTGCTGACTGTCTGGATCACATCTGCTTAAAGATCCATTTGAGTTTTTCCATCTATCTGGTGCTTTGAAATCACAGGGTACAGAAAGGCCAATTATGAACAATTAAGTTACCACACATAAGAAATTACTGTTTCTCAGACGAGCGGAGGTAATTGGCCATATGCAAACTCACAGCCTACTCCCAGTGGCCAAGAAAATTGGTTTAACTTGTATTTTGTTGTAACACATTTTGGTACCTGTTTGCAAGGAAGTAAAAGAACAACCATAATCAGCTAGCACAGCTCAGGACATCAGCTTTTATCTGTGTTTTAAGAAGGTACACACAAGTAACCTGTTCATTCCTATGGTGAAACCTTTAGAGATTGTCAGTGTTACTCAGCTCCACCTCAGCAAATAACCCACACTTCACAAACAAAACCATTTTCATTCAAAACAGAAGCAAAGACCTTGTTATTTAAGTAAAAACAGAGAAAAAATGCAACATGGGAAAAAACAGATTTACTTGCTACTTGTTCCTCTTCTAGGTAATTAATTCCGAAGCATACCTTAAACTATGCATTTTCTTTCAAAAACACAGAAATTGAGCATATGAATAGCTTTAGTTCTTTGTCAAAATAGACTTATAACTTCTCTTGCTTGCAGTAAATTACCTGGGAAAAAAAATCACATTATTGAGGAAAATTACCACAAAACAACCACAGTAGAGTTGGCTACAAGATGAGATACAAGCAGGGGGAAACATCCTCAGAAATACCGGAGTTGCATAATTTGAGGGTCAGCTCTAATCCCAGGAGGGTAAATGGGTCACAGCAAAACATGAGAAGAACTAACTCTACAGAATTTATCACTCTACCATCCCGCCTCTGGCACGCATTAATCAGGCTGCCAGGAGAGCCAGGGAAGAGGCAGGGATGCACATGTGGTTGCTATGGAGTTAAAGGCTTGAAGGAGATACATGGAAACAGCACAACTGCATCGAGCACAGTTAACTCTTAAACTGCCTCTATCTAAGCAGCTCCCTGGCCAGCCAAATTCATCAATACCCATTCTAAGAGAATCCTTTTAAATACCCAAGAGTTCCCATGAAGACTCAAAGCCCAACCAAAATCCATCAAGGTAAGCTGTCCCGCATGAAAAATCAGGGAGCTGGACATGGAGACAGGACCATGGTTGGCAGCACACAGTCTCCACCAGCTGTCTTTGTAATTTAATACTTTGATCTGTCACACACCAGGGAGCAAAAGTCACTGTTAGAGATCCATGCAGAGAATGACTTACCCCCAGACAAAAGGTAGGGGCATCACGGTAAAATTTAATACATCCATGGTTCTGGAAAGTTAGAAGTATGCTGAAGTCCTAAGAAGCCCAGACAGATCCCTTCCCCAAGAACACACACCTTGAAAGGTTTGGACTTTTTCTGTCCCTTGGCATCATTCAAAACTGTTCGAAAAAGTCACCACACTTGCACACAAGACTCTCATATAGCCAAGGATTGGGATGAGGCTGGCACAGGACATGCTTCTTGCACAGACTAAACAAGGAAGAATTTCTTGGAAGACAAATTCCTGAAGCTAATGTTTTAGGGATGGGAAAATGGTTCTGGGAGACTAGGGAAATGAGGTAAAAAATCCTGAAGACAGTGACAAACATGTTGGAGCTGATGACTGAAGTAACAAAGCACATTTCATGGATAATCCAACCAGATACTTCCAGATCACAAGAAGCTGCTGCACATCCAACTCCCTGCAGAGTTTCCTAGCAGGGGCTGTCTGTGTGTGTATATATATATATATATATATGTAGATAATCAGCAAAATTTCTATTTTCTCCTCCTACTTAAGGGAGTCTTTTAGTGAGCAACCTCCTACACTGCTATTTTTACCTGCTCTTAATCAGTGTGTTCTTAAACATTGAGAGACTCTGAGAAGAGCAGTTCAACTCCTCCAGTGCACAGCCCACAACACACTGAGTAATATCTGAGTGGCAGCTCTTCTTCCATCACCCAGGAGAAAAGAGGTTTTTTTTCTTCTTTTTTTATGTCTTGTAGAGCACTAGGGAGAGCTGGTGGTCAAGGTCTGGGGGATCTCTTCTCATTCACAGGATGCTGAGTTTGAACTGAAGGTTCTTTGAGCAGAGATCATTAGCACCACAAGAAGTAAAGCAGAGAGGACTGGATCCAAAGCCTGAGTTTTAAACTACTGATGTAGTAAATAATAATACTGAAAATAACCCAAAAAGCTGGGCAAAATCTTTTACTGCATTATTTTCTCCTCTTATTTTTTATCTCCTTTCACCATAAAGTTTCAGTTTTGACTTTCAGTGAATCATGTTTCATTGCCAGACCCAAAAATGCCTGATCTCAGCCTCAAAGTAGGCACTAACCTGTGAACATAATTCCCAAAAGACCAGGGTGCCTCAGTCCTTACCAGGAGTCCCTGAGATTTATGGTAACAAGACACCCAAGAACAAGTAGATGGCACCAAATCCTGATGCCAGATGACAGCTCACTAAGCAGTGAGCTGCACTCTCAGCTCCTCTAAAAGTCTTTCTCAGATGGCTGTTTGTTTAAGAGGGGCCATTTTCAAATGCCCAGCGCTGCAGAGGTGGTGGTGGTGTCTGCATGGGCTGTGGTGTCACCCTCCGAGCTCGCACAAACCCTGATCATGCTTTGCCTCTCCTCGTCCATTCGTGCAGCTTTGCTCTGAAAGCAGATGCTGAATTCTTTCTTGACTTTCAACAACAGATAGCTCTTCCTTTGAAATAATCATTAATTCACCTGGTTCCACAAGTCATTTCCTCTCTTGCAGCAGCATTTAATTTAAAAAAAAAAAAAAATTCCACTAAGGCCAAAACTCCCAAGGGCAAAGCTCCAGATGAAACATAACAGGGAATCAGCTCCAGTGCCCCAAAACACAATCACAATAAGAGTCTTTAAGGACAGAGCCAATTACTTCAGAAATGTTGCCAGCAAGACTGACTGGCCACAAGCATCATGTTTGGGAAAAATGGCATCTTGGGCTGCACGAGAGTGCTCTGAGCAAATCTCATCTTCCTGTCAACACGTACATTTAAACCTCTGACATTTTAAAAGTTGACCCCATGGATTGATTGTAGGCAGTTCAATATAAGAATTCAGCACATGATACTTGATATTTAAACTTCCTATTTCAGATTATAAATGTTGACAGATTTATCTATGACTGCAGTTGACTGGAAAGTATCTGTCGTCCTAGTTCAAGTTTCAACCTTTTCCCTGTTTTTGTAAATGTTTATCACACAATTTTAAAAGTTGCTCAAAATATTTAAAATATTTTTTCTAGCACTGAACAAAAAGAAATAATCAAAGCAATTTCCTAATCAAAGCAATTTCCTAATATTTTTCATGGAGTACTTTGTCATAAAGTCCTTTGATTAAAGCTAAAACTTTTCAAGAAATTTTCAATTTTCTTGGAGAATTGATTGAAAACCATGTCAATAGTAATTCTATAATCACTCTCCTCTCCCATGAGTCTTATGCAGACTCATGATATTGATTTTATTCTCACTTTAAAAGTAGAAGTATATGCAGTTGAATTCTTTAAGTAAAAATTCTTACACAATTTAACATTTGTCATAAAACTAGTAAACAGCAATGTGAAATACTAAAAATTTTTAGCAGGGCTAACATTTTTCAATGATGTCACTTAAACATGAAAAAAATATTCTTTTGAAAGCAAAGTCATCTTACATAATACATTAATAAAGCATTTTGAGAAATTTTCATTCTGCTTTCCTCTATATTGTCTTTCTTCTTCCAGCTGCAAACAGAGTACAAGCAATTTTGAGGAAAATACTTTAGTATAAATTTTCAATACATAGCTCCCTGACAAAATAATAACACTCCTTATTGCAGTTGACTTCCTGTGAGCATCAACAGCAGTAATGATTAGAACATGACCAAGGAAGCTCAGACTCACCCTGGGCTCTCTTGCCTGGAACAAAACAGAGACAGTGGTCTGTATTCTTCAAATTCTCTACAGGCTGCAGTCCATTAGTATTTATTTAAGTAACAGTAGAATGACACCACTGAAAGAGAATGCTTAACTCAGAGGGGAACAGCAGCAGGAGTCACACCACAGTTCTCTGGTGATTTTTCATACCCTGCATCCAGGGCTTGCTGCAGCTCCACCACACAGGAAGGGAACCACACAGGAACAGAGTCATCCCCCAGACCTGATCCAGATCAGGCCCAGCTGGATGCACACAAAGAATGGGCTGGTGCTTTCCCCTCTTCCCAAGAAATTCATGCCTGCAAGCAGACCATTTTATCTTCACAGTTTAAGCAGGGAAAACTAGAAAGCAAAAATCGCTTTGTTTCAGTCACATTCACAGCAACATGCATATCAATATGTAAAACAAACAAGACATTGTCTGGAAATGCAAAAAAAAATGGATGATATCTTTGCTGAGACAATCATCACATAAATGCATTTCACAGCCTAAGACTACACAGCAAGTGACAGCTAAAGAAAGATAAGTCAGCTCATGTTTATTTTTTCAGGCAGCAGGGCTTCAGACCCAGCCTTGGGTCACCACAATTACATCACAGGATCTTGCAGTGGTAAGCAAAAGCTGTCTTCTAGCACGTGGAAGCAGGCTGCCAATTTCTGGTGGCAAAAAGTAAGCAACAAGCACCAGAAACAAGTGTGCATATAAGCAAGAAGGAAGCTTTTGCTCTCTGGAGCAGTTGTAGGAGTCAAGGATTGTATGTTCATTCAGCACATCATCTGCTTAGATTCCTCTATTTATATTCAAGATAGATTACATACAATTACTATGTTTCTATGAAACATAATTAATCTATTTATTGACATAACTTTTCTCTGACAACCCCCTGCACAGAAGTGAAAGTTTGTTTACTACAAAGTTTTGCCTGTTTGAGCTGGTTTCCTTCCTCACAGTGCATTATTACACTCTGCAAAGCCAATGAGACAATTCCAAGTATCTGTGTCGCTCCTCTGTGCAGTCACTGTGGTACATGTCTGATACCATCAGAGAAACTTCTCTGAGGTTAAACAGGGCGTGACTTTCAGTATTTCTCCCATGATAATTTGTAGTGAGAGAAGTTCAGTACTCCAGAGCGGATTTTGATGGCTCACTGCCAGTGCAGTTAATGGGAGAGTGGCACCCAGCAAGAGGTGGACCACGAGGACCTGAGAGGACCATGGCCTCACCATGGAGGAACATTTACCCATGCAGACCAAAGGTGCACCACAGGACCACATTCCTCCCTCAAACATGAAACTCTTTGGGAAAGAGATTGGCCAAAAAATTGCTAACCTGGGGAGCCTTGATGTGGGCACTGCTTTCTGTAGCACTGCTTGACTCGGTCCTCACTGTCATTTGGCCTCCCCACTCCCATCTTCCAGCTTGGTTCCCAAGTGTTTCATCTCCCTGAACCTCCCAAGCCACTCTTCCCTCCTGAACCACTACTAAGACTCCAGCATCCTCTTCTTCCCTTCCCCATTACGTCTCCCCTTGTCTCACCAGAAGGTGGCAGATAATTGCCAGAGATCATTAGACAGGAAATTGTATTTTCCTTCTGGGCTGAATACCCAAAGGAGCCTGAAGCCCCCTCTAGCCCTGCGGTGCTTTCCTCCCCTGTGCCTGGTTCTGAGGTAGGCCTGTTGTAAGCTGTCTGAATCACCAGCTAACCCTCTGAAGAACTTGCCTCCTCTCACCCCTGCAGCATTCCACCAGCCCCACTCAAATCCCCCAGTGATGCAGGGCACTCTCTCACCAGCAGCCAGGGAGCCCAGCTGAGTGCACTGATTGCTCCCTAGACACTGATTTGAGGCTCATCCACTCATCAGGCACAAGAAAGCCCTGAGGAAGCTCCCAGGAGCCATCCTTGGAGAAAAGCCTGCAATTTTCTCTCACACCAGCTCCCCAGGCCACGGCTACAGACAGCACAGCAGGGACAGAGAAGGAGCCTGCAGTAAAAAGGACATGTGGATGGCAGGACTTACGGGATTCCACTGCCTTCTCAGCCCCTCACCTACCCCACTATTGGCCTTTTGGGGTGGGGGTGAGTCAGCAATAGCCAGAACTCTGTGCTTCCAACACCTTTCCAGCTACAGATGCTCCTGCACAGCACCAGGAGTGCTGCCTTGGGAAAAGTTAACTCCATCCCAGCCAGACCCAATACAACATCTCTGCCTGCAGACTCACAAATTAGACCCTTCAGTGTACCTCAGGATAACCCAAATATTCAGAAAGTCTTCTTTTGGACAGACATCTTCATTTGGAAAATCAAATAAACTAGGAAAGATGCTGGGGAGAGGAGGAAAACACACTGGTTGCTGATAATAAACAAGAATGTGTTGCAAAATTTCCCCAGTTCCTTAGCAACCAAAAAAGTCACCCAAGAGAGCAAGGGGCAATTGGACAAGGGGTCTAACTGGATGCTTGCAGAGCAATAGCTTTAGGTGGATAAGGGAAATCTTTGGTATATTCCCACATCTTCACCATCCTCTACTGGTATTACAGACCCCAAATAAAATCCAGGGAGACTTCAGACAATTTGTATTCAACTCAAAGGAAACAGTTGAAAAACAAGAGCTCAGATCAAGAGAGACCTTTACCTTCATGTCACTTTTGCTCTTCATTTGTTATGCCCATATTAAAGTAAGACAGGTTAGGGCCTATTTATTGGTCCAGAGACCACTTGACACACCAGGGTCTGCCTCCATCTGGATGAATTTCCTTTCTCCCTAAGACAAGGTGCCAAAAGCAAACATTCTTGGACTACCCAATCCCCTAAACCAGGTCTGAGTTTGTCTGAAAGTGTTCCTTGGCATGGACAACGCTGGGGGACACCAATGGCCAAACCATCACACTCTCACATCAGGCCAAGCATCCAGGAGCAGGGAACATCCAGGAACATCCTGGACACCCCGTGAAATGAAACAGGTAAGGCACACCCCCCCTGAGGAGGGCACTGGGGTCCCACAGACAGAATTTGCCATCATTCATGGGGCCAGCACCACAAGTTTATTGGAGAAGAGTCACTGGCTGGAAGCCCAACCTCTGACAGATTCCTGTCTGTCCTGGAGGCCGAAAATCTGGTCCACAGAGATTAAAAGTGCTCTATCTTTCTTTGTCAATAACCTGTGAGGGATGGATGGCATCTCCAGACCATGCCTGGGCAGCAGGGGAGGTGGCAGTGGACGAGGCTGTTTTGCTAAAGCAGCAGTGCTGTCCCTCAGCCCTCTGCCTGGCTTTCACACACGCCTTTCCTTTCCACTGCAGTCTTTCCATACAGGGAATCTCTCTTTGCACACAGGCCTTGTGCTGGCAGAAAGAAATAATCTTTGACACATTTCCTGGGGGGGCTTTGATAATGAAAAAAGAGTTAAACAGTGGCAACACCTGAATGGCCTTCCTGCTTTCTTTTTATCATTTTAATTAATTTTTTTTTTTAATTGCTTGGAAAAAACACCCAAAAAAAAGCAAAACAATGGCAAAATATCAGTCTTCAGATAAAAGCAATTTTGAAATCTGATGCTTATGTAGCTCTGTAGGCACAGTGGATATTAATAATTCAACAAAATATTACAGTCATTACTATATTTGGCAGTATCACAACAGTGCCTTTTACCAGAATTTCTCTCCAAATCTCATTGCAACAGCCATTAATAAATAAAATGTAATTCACTGCATTAAATGTGTTGTTTAAAGGCTAAATATTTCATCAGAACTAATTCATTTTAAATAATCAGACTAGGGCTCTCCTCCCAACACCAGGACAAATCTGGGCTCCACACACTTTCTACACTTAGAAATGAAATTATGTTTCAGAAAGCAAACCACAAATTGAATTCAACTGGAACATCTATGCAGCAGCTCTTGGGCTACAACCCACTGCAGACAGATGGGGTCACATCCAAACAGGCCACAGGTCTCATAACTTTGTTATGCTGTTTTTGCCACCCAAGAAAATTCAGATTGAAAAAATCCAGTAGAACTGTTTGCATTTATTGCCTGCCCTGAACAGTGGCCAATATCTGACTCCCTGCGGGAAGGAGAGGCAAAGGCAAAGGTTGGTCCAGACCTCAGCTGCCAATAGCCATAGATAACAGTGCTCATCCAGGGCTTCCCACCAGTCACTCCCCCAGGGCTCTGCAGAGGACTCAGCTGCCTCTCACAGGTGAGAAAACTGAGGCACAGAGGCACACAACTTGTCAGTGGTCAATGTAAAGCCTACAAGTTGAGCTCCCACATATTTATCCATCCTGCAGGACTGAGACACATGAAAGCTCTACCCCATTAGCCCTAAGGCACTCATGACTTCCTTTCAGTTGCAACTTTCTGCTGGCAAATGCTATTTTTTTCCCCGAAAGTTTTTTTCTTATACCTCAGGAAGGCGACTAAGTAATTTAGACCTGAAGTGTAACTCCCATTCTCAAACACACCCAACCTACCCAGCCATAAATTGGTGAGTTTCTAAATCAGGATGAAGAGGAGAGAGTTTTGTTTTAGTTTCTATCAACTGGTATTAGCAAAACAATGTTAAGAAACCCACATTAAAAATTAAATATTTTACAACCAAAACTAAAAAACCCCAGATAAATAAACAAACAAAAATCACATGTGTATTTCAGTTTGAAGTTTTCAGTTTAAAAATCTCTTCAAAAAAACCAAACCAAAAAGCCCCCAACAAACTAACAAACACAACCAAAAAACCTCTAAACTACCTGTCATTTTCTGGCCACCTCCAGAACAGTGTGTGAGTATCCACCCTGCTGACTTACAAGCTGACGTCAGCAAGGTAATTCCTGTAATTAAAACAAAACAACATGACCTTACAAGCAGACCTTGCATCAGACACCATAATCTCTATTTTTACCCACAGAGCTCACTGCTTTCCTCCAACAAGGGCACAAAAACCTGCAACCTTCTTTTCACTGACTTTATACCAAGACAGCATAGCACAAAAAAAATCACAGGAGCAGTATCCTCAAGCGTGACTTTCTCCAGTAAAATAGCAATTTAATAAGGCCAGCATATTTTGTATCTTCTAAATTGTGCTGAGTTTGCTTTCATAGCTACATAACAAATATTTTGTTTTAACCTTTTAAAATAAAAGTATCGCTTTTCCCTTAAAAAGAATTCTTTAAACAATTCCTTAACATTTAGGTAGATGTAATTTTTATTTTGTTCGTTGGTTGTGGTTGTGTTTGTCTTTTTTAAATCAGAATGCAAGTCTGTGCTTGGTCCAAGTCAAAACCTGGGGAGACCTGTCAGGGTGGTGATGGGGGTTAGGGATTAAACCCAAATTATTTCCCTTCTGTCAACCAGCCCACACACTCTGGAAAACACCAAGGCAAGCAGTCAGTTATTTACAGAGCTCTCTGTATTACATATTCTTGATTTCAGAGAGATGCCAGATACAATTCACTGCCAGATACAGCTGTGCTACTGAGCAGTGTGACATTGGGAATAGATGGACTTTTGGTCTCGTCCAGCACATCTGATCTTATGATCCTGGGCACATGTCCAAAGCCCATTAAAGTCAATAGAAATGCAAAGGATTCACTGGCTTTGAGTCAGAACTTATATGACAGTGGACAAGAACAGCTAGAGATATTTAACCTGTCAAGGAGAAGAGTTAATGGGAGCTGGCTCTAATAAATACACCACCTTTACTGCACTGCCTGTTTGTGCTTTGAGTCGTTCATCCTCAAGTGCTAAGGAGCCTTAACTCCTGAGCCAAAACCCAGATAATTTCTCTCGGCTTTCATCAAGGCCCCATAAAGCATTCCTGCCCCAGTCAGACAAGCCAGCAGGGCCTGAGCTAGAGGGGAACCTAAACCCAGGACCAGTGAAGGACCAGCACAGCAGGGCTAGAGAGCTCACAGCCAACAATGGAATTTGTGAAACTGATTCAGAGCTCAGTTAATAAGCAAAGCAGTAAGAGAACACGCCACACCACAAGCCAGGATGGTCTCTACCAAGGCAGTAAAGAAGCCTCATTTTTGTTTGATGTGCTGTTTGGATACTGCTTGGTGGAACTTTGCAAGTGAAGCCCTCATCATCACTGGAAGCTGCTTCTAAAGGACTGCATTCCTGGATTGCTCAGCCCCTCCAAGAGACACCTCTGCTTCACCAGGCAGCTCGATGGCTTCTGACACTTGGTAATTTATCACTGTGTTAATGCTCTCCTGGTTGCTGTCTGCTCTGAAACACAGGTAGAAGCACAGTCTTGCAGGTGGGAGAGGCTTTCAAATTCCATCCTGTCCAAGCCTGCCAGCTGCCAGAGAAGGGGAATGCACGTGGGTCTAATTCTCATCTTACTGACATTTCATCAGTGTGTCAGCGTTGACTTTGAAGGTGTTACTGTTGCCCTACTCAGCATCACGAAGAAGAAAAATATGCCCTTGAAATAAAACATGCTGCTCTGACAGGAGCTCCTGCTTCATCAAGCTAAGGTCCTTATCAAGGCAAGATTTTATTGCAATAGCAAGGATTTAAACCAAGCACAGCAGTTTCATTAAAGAGAGAGAACAAAAAACCAAAGGGTTCCAGTGACAAGTTACTCCAAGCAGAAGTGAGGGATCCAGAACACCATTTCCAGTCTGGCAAAGAGATCACTCACAGCACTTGGTCTGTCTGGCCAAGTCTGTGTACTTTTTATTTACCCAGCCAAAAAAAGAAAATTTCCTCATAGCAGCTGTTTCTACAACAAGCACAGAAGAGGCTGGCAATCCTAGCTCATGGCTACAGCATAGCACAATGTTTAAAAGCCTGGTTTGCTGGTTTATTACAAACGGTTCCCTCCCTCCAACCTCCATTTCGGCAGGTGTTTGTGACCTCTCAAAACAGTAACCCCCAGAAGCACTGGAGATATTGAGCTAAGCAGTGAACTGAGAGCCCACAGTGGCACAAAAGACTTTGAGAGACACCACGTGCACTAGGAAGGGACTCCTGTCTTCTCCCAGAACAAGCCCAACAACATTTAGGATACAGTTTAACACTGAGATTTTTATTCTAAATATTCCAAAAGAACAGAGACTTGGCAAGTTCCAGCTTGCCAATTGTCACCCTCAAGTGTCCAAATCACTGGTAGGCAATTAATATTATTATTTTTAGTGCTAAAGCACATGCTAGTGCTCTTGAACATCCAAGTTTCTCATCAGTGCAAGAAAGAGAGGAAGATACCTGCCCACACTATGGCAATACCTGAGTCTTCCTTCCTTAAGTCACAGACTTAGTAATGTGCCCCACAATCAGATAACTTGTTTTCACTGTCCCAAGTTCAGGACAAGAGAAGAGAAAATACAAGAGAAATGAGGGGGAAAAAAAAAAATTAAGGGCACAAATTGAAGGAGATACATAAAGACACTTAAATACCCACACCAGCAAAACTAAGGCTGCACACAGAAATATTCCCATTAGGGTCCTGCCCACACTAGCAGAAATCAAGCTCTACTAGAGCAACAGCGGCATAAAATCACCACCATAAACCAGAGTGGATTTTAGAGCACTAACATCGGCTGTACAATACCCCTTGAAAGGCTAATATGCATTTACTGACATCCTTCCTCTCCCTGCAGTTAATGGCAGGACAGACCATTTAGTCAGTGGTCTAAAGCTTTAGCTTGCAGGACAGCAAGTTATGCACCCTGGGAGGTGAGAATGACCCATTCAGCCTAAACAAGGAGAAAAGCCTTCTGACAACATTTCTCTGCCCAGTTCTTGTCTGAGACAGCTCCAAGTCTCATTCAGCCATGGCTCGTCTAACCCAAACTGACCGTGCCCCAGACTCCTGGGAGTCAGATCCCCTGACTTCAAATAATCACTTTCCTCCCTTCTTGCCCAGCAGGACTGAGGCACAAAGCAGTACATCATCAAAACACTATTTAAGTTCCCATTGGCTGTGCATGCCTTGCTCAGGGGACTAGTTTTTTTTTTTCCTCTGGTGCTAATTCCATCTATTAGGTTCATTCTCTGTCCGTGCTCTGGGCAGGAGCTGCCATAGGAGAAGGATGCCCAAGGGAAATGCATCAGGACAAGTCAGGCACAAGCATGCCTCTGGAGGCAGAGAATTTAAATAAAGAATGAACCTGAAAAAGCTACCAGCTTCCCTGTAGCCAGCACTGTTAAGAAAAATTCACCACAGGGGACTATGACAGGAGCAAACCCTTCTGGTCCCACACTCAGGAGGGAGAAAGCAAGCACAAAACTGACCAGTGTGCCACCCCAGGGACTGGCAGAGGCTGGTGTCAAGAAGTCAGAAACAACACAAGAGGCCACATCTGCCCCATCACAACTGATCATCTGTGGTCTGTAGAAACAAGCTGGCAGGGAATGCCCATGCTGCCTCCACTTCAGGGAATTCAAATTCCATACACGCAGGTGAAAACAAATGGCAAGGTTCTGCCTTCTGTATCACAGACATCATCCTTTGAAGACAAAAAATTTGCACAAGGTGCTGTACATACAGCTGGGTGGGGAGAAAGCCTCCCCTGTTCCAAATGTTTATCATTAAACACAGTTTTCTACTTCTCTCTTAAAACCCTGCAACTCCACAGGCGCTCTTTTCCAGAAAAATAAATGCTTTTAGCTCAAGACGGATTTAAAGGACAGACCCCAACAAATTGCCAGCTCTTTTCCACCTTGCTACCATTCCCTCCCATCTCCTGATCAGTGAGATCTGCAGATGAGAGCAGAGCAGAACTGAACCCAGGGGGAACACGTGCTTTAGGAGAGCTCCAAATTCAGCACACCAAAAACCACGTTCAGCCTAAGGAATCTGGTGTGTAACTAAGGGTTGCCAAATCCAGCTGTGACAGGCACAGAAAAACCTTCACCCTGACTCACACCAAAGGCTGTCCAAGTCACTGCCACTGTGCTAAGACCACAGCAAAGGAAAGAGGAGGAAGGGACCTGCAGTTCCATACAATAGCATCTGAGCCCACAGGTTACAGCAGGGGTGTAGAGAGGGAACAGAGGAAAACCAGGAAAAATCAGACTATGGCCCCAAATCATCCCTGGTTACGTGGTAGTTAGGTTTTATTCTATTTATATAGTTATATACCTAGTTCTATAGTTATCAGGTCGCATATCCTTACACACATATAAACATAGGCATTTCAGAAACAATTAAAAAAACAAAAAGCACATAATGATTAAAATGGGACTTTAAAAGATGTAAAAACACCCAGGAAGCTCCACTCTGTCCCCACCCATTCTACTCTGAGGTGTTCCCATGCAGCTGATTTTGACAAACACAGGTAAAAGCAGGCTTTGTTTTGTTAAACCTGTTAGGTACCAGGGGCAATAATGTTACAGCCAAGGCTCTTGGATAAGAATGCACAGCATCAGACCACGTGTTTCCCCATGAGCTGTGAAACAGAACACTCTCACACATATATTGGCTCACTCCTGTGTCCTGACATGTTCCATGGATCAGCTCTGGCCTCTCACCCGTGTCTCCTCCAGGACGAGCCCATGAGGAGAACTCTGGCTCACTCCAGCCTCAGTCTGAGCACAGCATCCACTAGTCAGTGACTTTCATGACTGCTAAACTTTGTCTTTGGGAAAGAAAATAACAATCTCCTCTTCTACAGAACACATAGCATTCTCAAATGATTCAATGTTTTATCATCTAACATTTGATCTCATTCTGCAGAGTTAAACCTCCCTACTTTCCCTTTCTATGAGTCGTTTCTCTGTCTCCCTAAACCAGTTTATTGTCTGTTTCCAGGAGCACTACAGGAAGCACAAATAAATAAATTTTTTAAAAAGCCACATAAAGCTGAGAGCCATAAGAACAAAACCTCAGTGCAACCCAGAAAGGCAGGCTTTGTTACTTGCAGTATGTGAGGTGGAACAAGTAATGCGGATAATCTGAAATTAATTAACAGGAAAGGTGGGTACCATTGAACCTGCCACAAAGAAGTGCTGCATAAGCAAACTGAGAATGCTACACTACCAGCAGTGCTGCCTTTTGATTAAAGGAACGAAGTTTCCAGGCAGGATAGCAAAAACCAACATGAATACTTAATTAAGAAAATTAAGGACTCCTCAGTGCTGACGCTGTAGCTGTGGTTTAGGTGCCTTGAAAAATAAACCATTTCTGCTTTGGATCAACAGACCAAGCTACTGATGAGTTAGCATTGGAGAGATAACTTTGGAATCTTTGGACCAATTTGAACAGAATTCAACTATTTTACCCCTTTTTATTCAAGGTCACAGAGGTGCAGAATTCCTCTAAGCTGAGCAGAGTGAAGAAGCAGGCCCCAAAATAATATCTGGCCTGAACCATAAGGCACCCAGTGTCCACTTTCATAGCTGGCAGGGCTCCAGCTGATTGATGCATCAATCACAGCGAGCTCTCCAGCACATCTGCAATGCTCAGCCAAGTACACCTTGTGCCACTCTTCACCCCTCCAAATGGGCAGCAGAATGAGGGATCATGACAGAGATGATATCAAACACTGAGAGCGAGAAGAGTCCTGGGAGGGCACACAGTTAAGTGATTGCAAACTTCTGCTGCTTAACAAAATGACCAGGCATTTTGCTCATTTCCTGGTCCTTCAGAGAGCAGCCAGCTCTCACAGAGCAGATAAAGCATTCAGCATGGCTACTGGGGCAGGGCCTCAAAAACACTCAGCAGAAATCATAATCTGGTGGGTTGCCCTAGCCAGATCTTTTTCTGCTGTATTCCATACCCCACACTTTTCTAAAAGCCCTTCTGTTAAAGGCTCAGCTACCCATCAAGTCTGACCATAGACAGCTGAACAATCTCTGTGATACCTCTGTGACACCTAATAGGGACACTGTGACTGGATGGGGCTTTGTGCTGATGCTGCTCCAACAGTTGCCAAAGTACAACTGAACAAAGATTCTTTCTTCTGAAATACCAGCTCTCTCAAGTAGCATGGCTATCACACTGGTTTGCAGTCTCACTGTCTCAGGGGCAAAGCTCTTTTCAGGCCAGGTACCAGTGTGTTTTTCAGAGCCCAGCAGGCAGCTGTGCATGTCTGCCTCTCCCACCACACACACGAGCTGACAGTGCTTCTTCACATGCAGGCTCACCAGTCTTGTGTCTTGCACTGGGGCTTTGGCAAAACAGAAGCAAAACCCTGTCCCACTGCAAACACAATGTTTATGCAAGTTCAGAGAGCCAGTCTGCCTGTCCACAAGTGCCAGCCCCTCATCTGCACTCCTATCCATGCTCCCACTGTAGAGTCAAGTACTAACAACATTTTGCTGGTTGGGAATAAAAGTAGAAAGACATTGTGGGTGACAGAACAAGGATATATAACAAAAATATATACAGCATCTAAGCTGTGGCAATGAAGTAAAGTAAGTCCTTTGTTATTAAGTAGCCACATCAACATTGATCATAGTCCAGAGTATTTCCCTCCTCTCTTGCATGCCTCAGTTTTCTCAAAAAAAAAAAAAAAANCATGCTACTGACCTTCCTTTTAATAACCTTTGGAATACATAGCTGAAGGAGGCAGCAAAAAACACTTTTAAGTACAGTCATGTCTGCCATTCTGCAAGCATAAAATTGGTAGGATTTGATAGTAAAGGACAGGAAGACTGGAACAGTCTCCATATGCACAGCCATCCACCCCACTGCCTTGTGCAGAAAGAATTCACCTCCCACCTCTCTAACAGAGCCAAAAAAGGCCACAGACCAGCCAAATCTGCCTACACCTCATGGTATTGGTCACAGCTGAAAGGGATTTTTCAAACAGGCACCAACTGCAGGGAAAGGCTAATAACCAATTAAAGCTCCCACTCCATCCCCCCTGCACCCATGAGGTCCTAAAGCACTTCAGCAAGAGAGACATAATCATGGTTTACACATTCTCTTCCAACAACAGCTTTTGCAAATGTCCATCCATTTCAAACCTCAATGACTGCCCTTCATGTGAGTTAACTCCTGCTTGTAGATAGGGAAGCCAAGACATTTCAGGCACAATGGCAAGACCTCGAATCATAAAGACAACCTGCATGCACAGCCTGCTCTCCTCTGGTGCCCGAGGATGCACATCTGAATTCAACCCATACATTTCTCTCTGCCTTGAAAGACAGCAGGAGCTCTGTGCTGAGTCTTCTGCTCCATTAACCCCTCACTGGGGGTTAAAATCAAATCCCCAGCAGAGCTCAGCCCATTTCAGGAGCCTACCAGCAGCACCACTGAAGATGTACTTGCAGCACTCACGTTACAGACTGAAGCAGTGTCAAAGCTGCTGCTTCCAGCATCCAGTTCTTCAGCCCATCACTGACCTAAGTGATTTGCACTTGCTCACTCCTAGTTTGTTTTTTTTTTAATCCCAAACACACATTTTAGTCCCAAAGAGATCAGCTAGTGCAACCATGAAATGTTTCTTTGTCCCACAATGCAGTGGCTGGTAAGACTTCCAATTCTTTCTGCTCCTCCACATCCACAAGAAAGGCAAGGAGGAACACAAACCCTAAGATTTGTACAACACCCTCAGCTTGTTCAAAAATGTTAAGAATGCCAAGTGGCAGGGACCTGTCAGGGCAAGTGCATCCTCTGTGGATCAGGCACAGGGAGAGAAATGATGGAGCCCAGCTCTCCTGCCCTCCGGAGAGGGAGCAGATCGGCAGCGAGGTGCACCTGTCAGCAGTGCCCTGGGGTGACAACAGCGGGGCAGGGCAGTGGAGGAGATGGAGGGTGCAGCCAGGAGCGGCCCCGCTGCTTCCCGAGCCGCCCGGCCGAGCACAGCCGCTCCCGCAGCAGCACCGCCCGCAGCTGCAGGGGGAGGCTGCAGGCACCACTCAGGCTGGAGGGGACGGAGCACATGAGGGACCCCGGCACAGGGAAAACCATCTTCAGGAAAAAGCCAGGCAGCGATTAGAGACAGCACAAAGGGAGACGGCAGCAGCTGCGCGGGATGGCAAAACGCTTTAGTGTCTGGTAGGACTCCTCCCGTCTCTCGCAGAGGGAACCCCAGACAGCAGGAGTTTCCCAGAGTCAGTGACTCCGAGCGGGTTTCCTATCAATATTTCAGCAGCCTCTGCCTTCCCAGCACGCAGTCCCGGGCTCCGGCAGCATTCCCAGCCTTTCTCAGATGCCCACGCTCCCTCTAGCGCCGGCTCCGCTCCCCTCAGCCGGGCCGCCCGCACCCTTCCCTCGGCCGGCGCCCCGGGATCCGCAGCGCCCCGGGCTCAGTAAAACCGATGCTATTTGGGACACGCAGGCCCTGTAGGGCTCTGCAGAGCTGCCTGCCTGGCGATTGTGTCGCATGTTGGAATACGAAAGGGAAAAAACACCGTGACAGCCTCAGTGTCGGGGCTTTGCCGCTCGTTTCCGTGGGAGAGCAATCAGGTCTCCTTCAGCACTGAGAGGGAGGAACAAAAGAGAGATTTGATCACTCAGCATCAATCTTTTCTTACTTTTATTGCATGCTGTGACTCCGCTGGTTATGAAGGCTGGAAATTGACCCTAAAGTTACCATGGCAGATTATTTATCAAATATGTTTACTCCCACGCAGCCACGTTCTACAAACATGCAGCAAATTTTCTTCAGTTCCCTCAGTCTCATAACACCCCATAAAGGCAGAAAAGGAAACACTTCCATGCTCTCCTTTTTGCGTGGAGGAAATATTAACAACAATGATGCAGTTCCCTCTGAACATTAGGAGAAGTTAGGATTAGGGAATTTGTTTACTTTGGATTCCTACATGGAGTTTAAGCAAACCAGGAAGCTTGTATGCAAAGGTGTAATTCAGAAAACGTGAAGTGCCCACAAGTCTTGCTGTACTGCTCCATGTTTCCTCACCTCCGTATTCATTTCTCAATCTTACTTTCTGCTGCTTTAGGATCCTGCAGGTTGAATTCTCTGCTCCAGTAAAATAGCCTAGATCAATCCTACATCAGTTTAAACTGAGGATTCAAACAATACTTTGCTGCTTTGGGGAATTTCTGCAATTATAGCATTCAAGGCTTCACAAGGAAAATGTCATTTAATTTACTGTCTTGACTGAGGCAGGTTGGATTCAACACCTTCAAACAGATTCTCAATGGAAGATAAACTTTACCAGAGCCCAACCAAACCCAAGCATTAACTCCACAGCTGACAGGTCCCCTGCAATGTCCTGAAAGCAGCCCCAGCCATGAGGTCAGGCACGGCCCTCAGCTCTGGAATTGTGTGAGTGCTGATTGACATGACCAGGTACTGCTCTCTGTTCTACCCACAGACATCCAGGGAGCTCAAGGAGCACGATACTACAGCATGACTTGAGTAAATTCTTTACTGTTTGCAAAACTGGTTTCCAGTATTCTTCAGTGCAAGTAACACTAAAGATCTTTGCCCTTAACCTGTGCTTTTCCCATCAGACAGCACTGTTCTCTTATGTTTTCTAAAACTTCTACTACAAACACAGCTGTAAATTTGGAAACTCTCAGAAAGTTTCATCTTCCTACAGCCTTGCCTTCAAGAAAATATTTGTTTCATCTCACCTCCCTTTTGAGAAGAATCCCTCCTGCCTAACATAAATTATCTGCTCAAACCCCTTTTCAAAAGACTTCATCATCTAATTGGATGAATGTTTTCCATTATGAAAAAAATAATTAAAGAATCACATAGCTGTTTCTATTTGCATTTAATCCACTCTGAAAGCCTAACCACAAGTCCTAGGGCACCATCCCTGATCATGGCAAAGTCTGAGTACTGAGGTCTGAAGAGAAACTGCTGACAGACACCTCAGACAGGAGCAGTTCTGTTACTGAGCTTGGAACTCCAAGAACATCAACAGTTTGCTGTGCCAGGCAGGAAAATGGCCCAGGGAACCTGCCAGTTTCCTAGGATCCACAAACAATACCCAGGTCCAAACATCAAACTGATTTTGCAGTGAAACCATTCTGGAGAGAAACAACACAAAAATTATTTTCCAGATGCCTTCTCCCTGGTCTACTAACTCAACACAACCACAAAAGTAGTTGCCATGTTGGTTTCATTTTTATTTACAATCTTCTATTTAAACATTAATTAAAAATGGATTGGCAAAGTCCTGGAGAAGGACTTAGTCCTTTAGTAGCAAGCTGCATTAATGAAGGTGGAAGAAAAATAGAAATGCATAAAGACATTTTGCCAGAGTTGGCCTACCTTCAATGGCAACAAGAGCATAGCATACTCAAAAGCTATCTGAGAACAAAACAGTCTAGAACAGAAATAAAAATATCTACCCAAGGCAGTGCAATTAATGTGGTTGCTCTCTCACCATTTTTGCATTCTAGAAGTAAACAATTTAGACTGAAATCCAGCTGGACTTTTAGAGCAGTTACCCGTGGCTGACAACTAAATGCAGCTTTGCCTGGCTAAAGATTTCCCTTTCTCCCTTCCAAGCATAGCAGTCTATTTGGAATTGCAAATATTGCCCATCACACACTGCATTGCATTGCAAGGCATCTTAATGAAAAACTACCTGGCACAGAGTGATCCCACTGGCCTCCCCAGCTTGTAATGCTCCATGGGAGTGAGTAATGTCTCAGCATCCAACCACCAGTACATTAGCAGATCACACCAGAACCCTGCCAGAAGCATTCAGAGGAGTCATTCCCGGAAGAGACAGGCTTCACTGTGAGAACTTGCACAACCTGCTTGTCACTGCCAGCCCCCAGAACCTGCAAGCAGAGTGGTTCCCATCAGATCATCATCTTTACATGAGTCTTGAAAATCCCCAAAGACCTTCTGGCACCTTGCTGAAGCACTTCCTTCAAGAAGACACTTTTCCCAATGTCCAATATGACATATGTTGGGGCTGTTAACACATATTAATCCCCCTTCAACCAAAAAATATAAGCTGCATCTTCTAACTCTACTTCCAATGTCTGTAAGCTACTGCAGCATTATTAGCCTCCTTTTTACTACCTTGTCCCAAAGGCATCTCATATTCCAAGCTTTGGAGTGAATCTTGAAACCATATTAACTTTGGAAATGACAGTCACAGGTTGACTGGACAAAATGGTGCAGCATGGCTGCCAAGACAAACCAGGCCCCAGGCCAGTGTCTCACCAGCTCTCATCCTGCCTTCCCCATTTTTCAGGGCCTGGATCACGCTGTAAGCATCAATGCAACTGCATGGTTTGCACAAGCAGCAGCTGCATCATTGAAGCACACCAGACTTCCAGTGGTTTATCTTCTGCACTGTTCTACTACAATGAGATTTTAAAATTGCACTGCTGACATTTTTCATATAGTATGAAAAATCCAACCCCTAGGATCATGTAGGAACTTGGCCTGGCTGCAGCAACCTGCAGTATACACATGCCTTGGACAACTGCCCTCTCCTGCTCTTACTGGGGCATTACAGTGCATTTCTCATCTTCATTCCAGAAGTCTGGGAGAATTTATGTCAGAATCTGGGAGATGTCCCTGCCCATGACAGTGGGCATTGGGACTAGATGATATTTTAAGATTCCTTCCAACCCTTAATATTCAATGATTCTGTGGAGCTTGCCTCTGGTTACTGAAAAAGGCAAAGGCATACATACATGGGATAGCTAAAGCATGCAGTGATCAGAGCTGCAGCATCTCCACAGATAATGGCTTGAAAATGTCTTCTAGAGAAAGCTAGAAACGTGTGTCTTTTCTTCTCATAGCCACAATGCCACAGAATTTGTAGTAATTCCATCATAGAAAAAGCATGGACAAAATTAAATACTTCCTATAAACAGCTACATTCATCAGAGGGACAACTCTGAAACCTAACAAAAACAGTTCCCATTTCCCATTGCACCAGTGATCATACCAGGAGAGCAATCCTAGTAAGTGTGTTTTATTCACTGTAGCTTCTTGAAATCTCTTGGAAAACCTACTATGAAGAAACGAGATAGTGAGATTTAAAACTAAGAGCATTAAAGGTGCTGTTACCTTTTTTTGCAGGTCCTTATCCTAGAACTCAGGGAGAGAGGAAGGAGGAAAAGATCATATGAGGAATCAAATCATCTTCACAAGAAGGTTGGAGAGAGCATCTGATGAGCAGAACAAGGAAAATTTCGTGCACTAACATAAACATCTAGAGAGGGAAAACAAGTGCAGAGGGTACAACTGCTCACTGAATGGCACATCTGTACACAGAATATGTGTTCAGAGGGGAATGGTTTTGGGAAAAGAATGGCTTGCAGATCTTTTGGGAATAATAGTATTTTTTCACTAAAATGTCTCATTTCTTTAGAAAAGCCTTGGCAAGAAAACATTTTATCTGATCTCTTCAAGGTCCCTCAAGAGCTTCATGACCTTGCTCAATAAATGGTTCTATTAGGGCAGATTGATACTTGAAGCCCAAATAGAAGTCTGCTTTTTCCAATATCAGACCCACTGAATTAAGCCAAGTGCCCTTCATAAGAACACAGAGAACACAGACCTCACTTCTACACAGAGTAGTATTTTTGTATTTTTCTAACTATTTTCACTTCAAGATCCTAGGTATTGTACAAAGCAGAAATTAATTCTGCTCCACACCACCACTTTGTGGTAGCTAAGTAGTACTATCCTCATTTAACATGGAAGAGGAGATCCAGAGAGGTTAATTGTGTTTCCTAAGGTCACAGAAAAAGCCTCTGGGCAGGACAAAGCAGAGAACCCAAATTCCCTCATCTCACCAGCTTTTTGCCTCTATCATAATCCTGACCTCACTATCTGCAAATACAGAAAACAAAAGTTTGTTGCTCGGAAGGGATTATGTTTTAGTAAATGAAATTGTGATTTCAGAGACATGTGAGAAAAGAGGGATAGGAGATGGACAGACTTGCTTTAAAAAAAACAATAATTTAAAAAGCAGGGGGTTTAAACCTTCTAGGTAAGAAGACATCCAGCAGCTGCAAAGACCTCCCTTTTGTGGAGTGTCTGCAGATCTTCTATACATCCCAGTAAAATCCCATTTTTTTATTACCTTCCTCTTCTTTGCAAATCCATCCACTAATGCACAAAACTTGATTGATCATGTTTTTAGTAACACATAAGTGACAAAAGCTGAGGTTTTGAAGTCTGTTCAAGTAACAGAATTGGTAAAAGCAAGCTGTTTGCCTCTTTAATGCTTTGGGAGCTGAATACAAAAACATACTGACACATCCTACCTACTCTACCAGGGCAACTGGCATAATCATGACACAAGTTAATATCTACTGTCCATTTCCAACACACCTTCCTGCTGCTTCACATCTCTTGTGACCTAAGAAAATTTATGCTTTGTGATGTGGGGCTAGGGACCAATGTGGCTGGCAGAAGAAGCCACACTGTTTGCCCGAGTGACCTTGGACAAATTGCTTCATGTTCCTGTGCCATGGACACACCAACAGAAGAATTAGGTAAAAACTGAGCTGCAGCAGAAAAACAGGCATTGGATTCAGCCTTATCTGTTAATTAATGAAAGAACCCAGGTTCAAGCATATAACTTTCCCTCTACACAGTTAAAAAAAAATCCAATTAATTACTAAATGCAGTATGTTTTCTGCAAAAGACAGGAGAGAAAAAATCTCAGAATGCTAGACCTCATATTAGGAAAATCACAAAAATATACTATTAAAATTTATTATCATGCTTGCTTCTCATTCCTACAAACACCACACTGGCAATAAACACCAGTCTTTTGCTTTAGCTTGTGCTTTTGAGTTGGAAGCTTTCAATGCATGGTATCCTGAGGTGCAAAATCCTAATGGCATGCCATGAACAATCAAGACATTTTCTTTCATTACCCTTCTCAATCACCTAAAGAATAAGGAATATAGTTATTTAAATAGCATGTTTCTGTAAAAGAAACCAAAGAGAGAGAATTTTGTGAAAATCGCTTTCTGAGCTTGTGCTTTAGAAAAAAATAACCTTTCTTTCCCCTGCAAATGCCTACAGAATGAGTTTTCTTTGCTACTTTAAGCAGAAATACTGAAAATTATTGGAAATCCGTGCTGGGAACGCATGGGGGAGGCATTTAAGCTTCTTTTACTCAACACCCCTTGATTCAGCATCAAAATGAAACAAAAGAGAGGGCATATAGGTTGTTTTCTTCATTACATGGCATGTTACGTTAAAAATAAATAGTCCTAGAAACAAGTGTTAGTGCTGAAATATACCATACAGCTGCTTTCTCTTCAATGTTTGCTTTCATCTTTAATGAGAGTGAAATTCATGTCTGGCAAGCACAACTGCCTTTAAAAATTGGTTAAATCAAAGTAACATCTACATTGCTGTCAGAATTATTGCCCAAGTAGCAATAAATAGACAAAAATATTCCAGTAAAAAAAAAAAAGATAGCTGAATTACACATCAGAACCTATAGCTAATGCACAGATAGAGACACAGATAGATAAGTAGGTAGACAGTTTGGTTTTTCATCCCTAGTAAGTTCCATGAAGAATGTATCTGAAACTGCAGCCAATCTGTTTTATGCTGTTAATTGCTTTATACTCATTTCCAATAGTGGCAAAACAATAAAAGAGGCATTTTCAATGCAGTGACAAGCTATAATCATCAGAATAATGGGAATAACGTCACCAGATATAAAGGTTTCCTAGAGTCCTTTAAATTACATCTGTCCCCAGACTACATGAGAGTAGAAATAGCATTTCTGATACCAAGTCAAAAGAAACTTGAAGTTTTGTCCACAGCCACCTGCCGAGCGTTGCAGAGCGGGTGTGAGGGAGGGTCCTGCACTAACACGGCGCAATGTGGGGGCTTTTGGGACATCCGCACACGCACACGCGATCCCACAGGCTCTCGGGGACACCTCAGTGACTCGTTATTATTGCCATGGATTTTTTTTACAAACTTTTCACTCTGCTTGCACTACGTGCCTCCACGCAAAGCTCCTTGACGTGCTGTGCGGCTTTCCACCCCTTAATGAATTAGCGGGATCTCTCCTGCCTCCAGCACTCACAGCGGGGCACGGGAGGGCTTTCCCACCACCCGTGTACATCATACATCCCAGGCAGGGAGGCGGGGAAGCGTGCCGCGGTGTTTGTTACATACGGAGAGACTGCGAGTGAGGGTGGCCAGGGGAGCGGCACCCGGGACCCGCTGGGACGCAGGGGAGCGGGCAGGGGCCGGCCCGGGCCCTCGGGGCGCTGCCCGGGGATCGGCTCTGCCTCCGGGTCGGGGGCAGAAGGCTGCTCCCACTCGCCTCACCTTTCCCCAGGAAAACTTTTCTCCCGCGGCCACCGCTCCGGGTGCCACTCCCGATAAGGGCACGGTGCCCGCCCAGCGCCCCTCTCTCCCCGCACCCGGCCGCAGCGGCGGGCTCAGCCCCGTCCCGCCGCCCTCCCGGTTCCCTCCCGGCTCCCTCCCCGCCAAGCGCCGCCGGACCGGACCGGGACGGGTCGGGTCGGGTCTCGGGGGCGGTACTCACGCTGCTGTTGTGTCCGGACCAGTGCACCATGGCTTGGTTGTGCGCCGCATCCCCGGTGAGCGCGAAGGTGGTGCTGCTCAGCCTGGGTTCCTCGGCCCCTCGCAGCCGCGCCGCTCTCCCGTCCTCCGGGGGCCCGCGGGGCTGAGCGCGGCCGCCGCGCTGCCCCTCGGCCGCGGGCACCCCCCGGACGCCGCCGGCCGGCACTGCCCGGCGCCCCTCGGTGCTCCGGCGGGTCCGCGGCGCCGCCG
>VWZP01001962.1:178890-330982 GCA_013396995.1 Dicaeum eximium
TCTCCCCGGTAGTTGGATTCTGTTCCTCACTGTTGCTGGATTTTTTTTTTTTTTCCAAAAGTGCTTTTCAGTGAAACTGTTCACGTTCAAGGATTTGATCAAGTGAGAGGGTACCACCACACGGGGGGAGGAGCCCCGAGCCTTGCCAAGCCGCCGCCGCCGCTGAAATACACCGCCGAGTCACCCGCCGCGCCGCGCCGCGCCGCCGGGGGCCGGGAGCGGGGCCGGGGGCGGGAGCGGGACACCGCGCTGCACCGAATCAGCTGGAGCATCACCCAGCCTTTTCTCCTGATTTGGTATGTGTGCTCCTGGCCGAGATAAAGCAGCCGTCATTGCCCGTTTCTCCCGATATATGTGTACACAGACTCGTGGTTACAGCGGTGTGGGTGCTCCTCGCCCTGTGTGTGCGTGTGCGTGTACGCACAAAGGCTGGATGGCAGCCACGGTACGGGGAAACGAGGGAGCGCGGATGGGATGAGCGGCTCTTGGGTGCCTCCCGTGTTTAACAGCGCACCCACGGACCCGGCCACCCAGCAGCATCCCTCCGGAGCCGGCTCCGTGCGTGTGGATGAGCCCGTCCCAAGCGCAGCCTCCCGGCCGTGGGAACTCACGCGTGTGCGTGGGAATCCCAGCAACCTTGCCACCGTCCAGCAAGGGAGGCTGGCAGGATTTGTGTGGGGCCAATAGCGAAGAAAGGGCAGTGTCTGCAGGCAGCTCCCTGCAGCAGCATCTCGGGACTGTGTCGGGAGAAGGAGCGAGGGGAATGTATTTCTTTAGGTCACGGCAGCGCAGCGCTCCCGCTCCCATCGCAGGATGCATTCCCCCCGGCCAGGACACCTGTTTTCTGCGGGCAAAGCTCAAGAAGCCTTTGCAGCTTCAGCCCCCGGACAAGGTGTGAGTAATGGCAGGCTGTGAAGGGGAGAGGGAGGCTGCTGCCGCCTCCCGCGGCTGCGGGGCGTCCCTGTGGGTCACCCTTGTCATCGCCATCTGTGCCATTGCCACGTCCCTCCGGACCGATTCATTGCAGCAACACGTCGGCACTTTCTCTTCGGATCAAACCCACGGTCGACCTTCTCCCGTTCTCCTCCTCCCTTTGAAAAGTGTCGATAATTAGCGATTTTTTAAATCGTCCCACCCTCCTGCTTCCCGCATCAGCCATTCTTTGCCGTCCAAAGACGGATCCACCAACTACGCGGCTCTCCCCGCGGTCTCCCCCCTTCCCATCGCCAACAGAGGCGGCTCAACAGCTCCTCCCGCCCATCGCGGGTCTCAGGGAGCGGGGACAGAGGCAGGACTGGAGCTGGCACTGCCCGCACTGGGGAGCGGGGAGGTTTCTGGCCAGCTGCTGCCTGCTGCAGAGCCCGGCTCGGGATGGGGGGTCCGTACAGCCCGGCTGCTGCAGGGGAGCGAGGAGAGAGCCGGAGGAGGAAAGAGGGGCTGCACACATCTGCACACATCGCTGCCTGTTGCAGACGGAGGGAGCGCTCGCTAAAGGGCTGTCCTGCAGGAGTGGGGAGAGGGGCCGGGATGGCAGCCGGTGCGCACAGAACAGCGCTGACAGCCTCGGGGGGGCGGCGGAAGGGGACTCTACCCACAAACCGGCCCCTTATTAGCCTCAATTCACGACGCAGAGAGGGAAAGTGGGAGGTGGGGGTAGGGGAAGCGAATCACCCACTCCCAACGCAACGGATGGTATTCCTGGCTTGGAATCGGCTCCCTTTTGTGCTGTGCTGCCAAAACGTTTAGATGACATTTTATTTGTGTGGGAGCAGTGACGTGGGCCTGAGCCAGAGCTGCTCCATAAAACCTCAGGCGAGGGGATTTCACAAATTGCACGCAGCCGGGGCAGGCGCTGCCCTGCACGCACAGGGACACACCAGCCCCGAGGCTGCACACTGCTGCTGCTTGTAAGCAAACAGCAGGGTGTGGGCAACAGCAAGGACCCCAGTGCCCCCCAAACTCGACTGGTGTAGGAACAGAGTCCCCAGGTACGTGGCATTAACAGCACATGTGCCACCCCGGTGCTTGCCATTGCTGTGCCCTGTGAGGAGAGGCACTGCCCACCTAATGCCGTCCTCCAGCAGTGAGGCTGCAGCTGTGACAGGCAGAACTTGTTCTTAAATTATAATCAAAGTTTCTGCAGTCCCTGTGGACCCAGCAGCAGCTCACTGCTGCTCCTGAAGATCTCTGCACATCCAGAATCCCAGGCACAACATAGTAAAAGCTACTGTGGTGCTAGCAATTTCCACTACTTAGCCAGTCCCCTGCAGTGCAGTCCACCCAGTCCCATTTATCTTCTCAGCCTTGCTGGACACTGCTTAAGACCTAGTCCTTGTCCAGATCCTGATCAGTCACTCCTTTGTGCAGCAGCATCCTTGACTTCATGGCCGAAGCCCACCCAGACCAAGACAGGACTTGTGGGCACATCTCATTTCGCAAATCCTGCCAGCACAAGGCATTTCTTTGTGTCCACCACGTCACTCTTTGTCACCACAAGAGCCCAGCTGTGCTGGCCATGGCACAGAATGCAATGGTGAACACTTGCATAAAGCCTAACACTTTATTTAGGACAGTACTTTCACCATTCCAATAGCAGGTGTTTTCTACCCTGCAGACTGAAGAGCCCTTATTTGCAATCACCTCTGTGAATGTCATCCTCGCCTACCACACTCAGGGATAGTCCCAGACACTGAGTGCTGACTATGTCAGTGAGACTATCCCAAATCCTAATTTCTCAGACACCCACAGGAAGCTCTGGTCTTTCTGAAGCAAATTCTAAAATGCCTTCATCAGTACCTGCTTATTGCTATTAAATAATAGGATGGGGGAGTCCCACTGATGATGTGGGACTAGAATCTCCCCACTCTGCCTCAGCAGTGCCAAGAGAGCAGCAGCAGTGCTCGCTAGAAAACAAAGGTAATGTGAGCAACACCCCCATCTCCTGCACGATTCGCGAACTGCGTGCCCATCGCCAGCACACAGAAAAGGGGGCTTTTCCAGCTTGTACCATCCCCGCGGCAGGAATAACAGATTTGCTTCAAAACCCGGCCTCTTCCATGACAGGGTGACAGTGAGGATGTCATCTGACAACCCTAGATTTGCACACTCTATATCCAAGAATAGAAATGGAAGAGTTCAACACAGTATCCATTACTGGTTGTTTTAATCCCTGATCTAATCCATTATGATCTGCTTTAATCCCCACCCAGCAGCAAACATCCATTCAAAGAAGCAGGAGTTGGTGTTATATTCTGTTGGACCCTGTTGATTTTTAATTGATGTAAGAAAACCATATGCCCTAACACCAGGCAATGCAGAGGATTTCTACGTAAGTAAGTAAGTAAATGTTCCAGAAGGCAAATTGTGGCACAAATATAAAGTAGCAGAACATGCCTATAACCAAGGGGGAGCCAAGTTCACTTAAGGAGAGAAAAGCAATTGGGGGAGTTATGTTTGTTTGGAGGGGGTGATTTGGATGGAAGAAGACTGATGACACTATCTAAAGAAAGAAACAAATAGAGCTTGGCAATTGCCAAGGCCTTCAAAAGCAGCATTGATTATTTGGGGTTTTCTTTTTTTTTTTTTCCCTTCTTATTCTATAACTTTCATGTGGGGAAAAAAATAATCATGAAATGCTAACTTCTGTCCCACATACCAATAACTTCATCACTGCCTCCACTGTTGATTGTAGACCTGCTCCCCAGTACCCCAGCCCTTCTGTTTTGGCCAGCTCTGCCTATCATTGCTCCATGTCCCTCTCCTCCTGCAGGATTGCACACAGCCAGACCTCCCTGGAGGCCCAGAGCATGTCTCCCAGTCACTATCTCCCCAGGAAATTTCTGAGTGGGAGCTGGAGCATGAAATAAAGGAGAAAGAGTTAGGTAAGAGATCATAAGAGGAAAATTTAGAGAGGGAGGGAAGAAATTAATGTCCCAGCGACACTGCACTCTTTTCACACACTCATCTCCTCCCCTGAAGGTCTCCTGCACCACTCAATCCCTCCCAAGGGAGGAAATCCCATACACACTAAAAGAAAAATCAATGCTTGCTCCAGTTAACTTTAACCTATTTATTATGTGTGAGACCAGTCACTGGAAAACAAAGCAGCTCTGTGATAATGCTGTCTTGTTGACCAAGGAAAAGCCTGAATCTACCTAAAGAAAAACCATTAAAAGCTGAAGTATCCCTATACCCTCAGACAAAACATCACCTGCAGGCAGGGCCTCCACCATTTTTGCTGGTGCAGCCCTACCCCCATCATGAGCCAGATTTCTCTGAGCACAGCCAGCCAGGGTGTGCAGCAGACAGTGTGGCTGAAGCACAGCAGCCCCGTGGCACTGACAGACTCGCTGCAAAGCTCCTGAACAGGGGCTGCAGACAACTCTGCAGATGCTGCAAGAGGGAGTCTGGTTTCTTCACTGAATGGTGAAGTGGGAGCCCAGCAGCCCAGCACAGCAGCAAGAAACACAGGTACACAGAGCAGCACACCAGGGGAGGTGTTGTACACAGCCTGGATCAAGGGACAGTGGCAGGACTACTTGATCTCAGCTGACCTTGGAACAGGGTCCTCACAAAGTGGATCCCCTCACTGCACTGCTGTCTCTAATGAACACCACTGGCTCAGTGCCCCAGAGCAGGAGAGGGAACCACAGGCACACTGGGACTGCAGCAGGTAGAGGCTTAGCAGAGTGAAGAACCACTCCTGAGAACCTCACCTCGAGCTCACCAGCAGGAGCAGATGTCATGTCAGGTTTGGTGACCAACTTGACTGCATTCCTCCTTTTTATTTTATCTATCTGAACACCCTGGGAGACAGAAGAGCCCCTTCCATTCAGGGATGCTCACACAGCTGCACTCTCTTCACCCACTGATAAGGCTGCCCAAAAGGTGCACAACCTGCACAGTGCAGGTAAGAGACTTGGCGAGACACAGAGCAGGCAGGAGCATTTTCAGTTTTCTGGGGAAATTCAGCAGGTTTTAAATCATGTTTCTAGTTAATGTTGGGTTTTGTTGTTCATCTTAAAGCCAAGATAAGAAAATCCCCTTCTGCTGATAATCAGCATCATCAGGAATGCCAAAGAGCTTATCAGAATGGAATGAGTGCACAGATTTGCAGCATACACTAAGATAAATTGTGCAGCACACAAGTTCACGGTGTTGAATTCACTGTATATGGAAGGTTCCATATGTTTTTATCTTGGAGATTCCAGTCAGAAATACAGGATCCCCCATCTCCCAGATTTCAAATAATTTAGGCCCACAGTAAGGTACTGGACTTTCAGAAGCATTTGCCAAGTTTTTGAAAATATGCTCCTTAGCATTACTTAGAGAGATCTGGATCAGGGCATTTAAACCTTCAGCCCCTCTTTGTCTTCTGAATCCAATGAGCTCATCTAAAAACTGGGTCCAACTATGCCACATATTATAAAGAGGACGAATAATGGCTTAAGATGTTATAATATCTAAGAATACTCTATGAGTATTGAGATACTCCATTTGGAGAAAAGCTGATTAAAACCAGAAATGTGGCTACTGTTCATTAGAGCATTGATTCAGAAAGACTAAATGACTCTCATCTCCCTTCCTGTCCCAAGGTATGCCTCAGTCTCGCAGGTTCCCTGAAGAAAAGTAACCTTCCCTACTGTTAGAAATTTTGGGCACCTGTCATCAGCTTTTCATTTCTGGTTGTTAGTGAAGCCTCATGCCTAAGAGGGTTTAGGATTGGCTTTATATCCACCAAAAGGCAGAGAGCAAATACTGCCTTGCTGTGCAAAGACAATCTTTGTGAACATGAAGTCTCCCCTATGCTTGTTCCATTCCTGCAGAAACAAGACAGGAAAAATTGCCAAGTGTCTTTTCCCATCCCACACAGCACACACTGGGAGAATAGGCTGATGTGGTCAGTGACACAGCAACAGTTCTCTCTCTAAGCCTCTGTTCCCTCCCCAGTTGGCTTTTTCTATCTTCTTCCAGAGAAATGTTTTCTTCTCCCACTCTTCCCTTCCCCTAAGTTTGAGACAGGGAAGGAGCTGGTATTGTTTCTCCTTTATTCAAGCTAAATACAAAGTGATTTCTCTGGGTGTGAGTGCACAAAGGCAGAATTTTCTTAGCAAGCCAGAGAGAAACAAGTCTGGCAGCAACCCCAGCTTTGATGGTGGGACTTCACAGGAGGATGTTGAACCTGCAAGAGCTTGGTGCTGTTTTCTCTCCCACAACAAACAACATCTTTTAAGATTCTCACCTATGGCTATTTCCTTCCCTTCTTTTAAGAAGAACCCCAAACAAGAGAGAAATTGAACTACAGCACTGAGGAAAGACTTTATACTAGTCAACATGAAGGGAAGGTTGTATACTTAGCATGGAAAAAACAAATGAAAAAGGAAATAGAGAAAAATAACACAAAACTACAGCAGTAGGTAGCTGGCTGTAGGCAGGTGTTTCTTACCAAGCCAGTCCTGGCAGTACTCAGATCTCCTGTGCACTGAATCAGTAATAACTAACTCCTAAAAGGAGTCAGGTTAAATCAAATATCATGTAAACAGAGATTAAAACATTCGGAAGGGGGGAGTCTCAGGCAAACGTGTGCTCCCAGCACCTCTAAGACAGCAAGTAGGAGAGAATTAACTGGCAGCTTTTACAGCCTTTGCTAGACTGTCTTGGCCAATAGCTTCAACTCACAGGGAACTGACTGAAGTTTCACACCACCAAAGGAAATTAGGAAAGATAACACTGTCCCCATAAAGAGAATAATGCACACAGTGTAATGAATTCTGGCTGGCAAAGACCAGGCATCACAGCTGTATGTATTTCCATGATAAAAATGCCAATTACTAAATTAATAATAATTTAAACTTTAACAATGCCTAGAATTCCTGTCAGGCTCCAGTTAAAGGCCTGCAAAGAGACAGTCCCCTCTCTGAAGTTTAGGTTATAACTATAAAACAGCATACAAGTTCCCTGCTTTCAAGACACACTGAAAATGAGAACAGTTAAGGAGATTGATCTTCACAAAATAAAAATGTACTGGAGCAAATCAGAGAGTTCATCTGGGGAAGGAGGAGGAAAAACCTGCACAGGGATCTATTGCAATGCAAAACCTGTCACAGGCCAAGGGTGGAGAGGCCAAAAACATGAAAGTTCTGGGAAGGTTCAAGGGAACCTCTTCCCTTGAAAGACCACCTGACCACAACAGTTGTTACTCCAACACAGAGTGTATTTATTCTGTGTTCTACCAAGTGATTTAACAGCTTCCTTCTTTTGCTAGTGGTTTGAATCTCTTCCTTGGCTTTGTTGCAGGTGTCCAGGTTCCAGAGCAGTACTCTCGTCTTTTCTCCCTTTTCTGAATCTACCCAACACCTGGAAATTTTAGAGGCAATCACAAGCAGAAGAGCCATCTCAAAAGGGTTAAAAATTCAGGGACACAAATGAAAGTGCAATTAATACGTCTGCTACATAAAAGACCCTGATGCTCATAAATGCGGTCGGCAAGGGCTGAGCGTTTTTCTTTGGGCTTGCTCTAGCCCATGGCTGCAATAAGGCACGGTGATATCGTTAGCATTGATTTGCTGCAAGGTGTGTGTACTACATCTGCAAGCTAACAGGGGAAATGGAGGGAGTCTCTCTCCTTGAAAGGCTGGAATTACTTAATTATCCAAGGAAAATGACATGCAGATTTAACAGCACGGGGAAGGGTTAGGACTCGCTTCCCCCATTCCGAAAGAATACGGAACAACACTTCTCTGCTACGTGATCTCCATGCAAAGCTGACGCTCCTGGTTTGTTATTATTAATTACCCAGCTCCTATTCACTGGAATTCAGAGGTGTTGAGACTTCACATCACCCCCAGCTATGCTTGCAATTCATAAATCATACTGAGAGGAGTTGCCAGGAGAGGAGAAGAAATATAAAGGAAAGTTGCAAGCAACTCTGAATAGGCAGCTGCTGCTCAAAGAGGCTGCATCCTCTGCACAGAGTCAGATGTAAAGCAGGATTAGTGTTACAAGACAGCAAGAGACACGCCAAAAGTGGGCAGGCAAGACAAAGAAACAATGCATTCAGACAGAAAAGGTAAAGGAAAGCAAATGGCCCAGGGGATAAACCTTTCATCTTCACATCCACAGGTTAGATCAGATCAGATGGTTTGATAAAAGCTCAGAGGCTCTATTATGATTATTAATCTGGAAGGGGGTGACTAGTCCAAACAGAGAGAAAGGTGATAGTTCTAGTGGTCCAACCAGCACTGATTTCCCTTCCCCTGGAATTTAAAACCTCTTTCCCAGTTTTCCATTTGTAAAATAGATCTGAAATCGCCTCCCCATATCAAAGGCAAAGTTCTGAAGAAGGTTTTGGCCATGGCACACCTCCTGCCCCTTTATACAGATACACATTCCACAGGAAGTGTCCACTCTCCTGCTCATCACAGTGGCTGTGCTGAAACTATTGTGTCCTTTTTAAGGAATTGAGAAATGTAAGTTTGATACCCAAGGGATTTCTCTCTTAGGCCAGTTGAGAGATTATTGACCACACCTTGATACTGATCCCACTCAGTTGCCCTCTGGCTGGCAACAGGACAACACCAAATCAGACCTGGATGGAAAAAAATCAAGGTTGGGAGCATCTGGACACAGATTTATCCCTCTTTGTGAATGCTCTCCATTCACAGGGTTGCCTTTTTGGGTTGGTTTTTTTCCTCCCTTTTTTAAAAATCGTTTCAAAGGTTACAAGCAGTTGATCCTTCAAAGCAAGGTTTGTTGGAAAGGAATGGCAGCTTCTTGTAGGACTCGCAAGGTACCTCGAGGAAAAAGAGAAACTTAAAGGCACACAAGGCCTTCATTTGGCCACACAACATCTCAAGTTCCGTTTTCTTATTTCGAGGAAGGAAAAGATTCTTCTTCTCTTTCCTCCTTTCTACATTTTGCAGTTTAACCCAGAGAAACTAAAGATTTTAGGTTGCTTTTTTCTTTTTCCATTGTGGAGTGTATGTGTTTTCCCTTTCCTCACAGTGCACCTCTTCAATACTTTTTCAGCCCTGGAAGCTTGACAATGTGGCAAAAGAAACAAAGTAACACAGAAACAGAAAAATAAAGCAGCTGGAAGTTATTCATTCCAGTATTCTATAATACACTGAAGGAGAAAAGGGACAAAATGGGATTAAAATATCATCTTCAAAGACCATTGATCTGAAATTCTGAAATAACAGATTTCTGGTCTCAGGAAAAATCAGAGAAAAGAGAGGAAAAAAAAATCACAAATACCTTAACAGAGGTAATATGCTCTTTAAATGTTACAATTTTTCTTTAAAGAATTTTTAAACAAGGTTTTTTATTAAATGAAACCCTGAATTATTGTGTAAATTTTAGAAAAAGCAGGTTCAGCCTGACACTTTTCTTTCCACAAGTGGATTTGTCATTACTACCATAATAGCATTTTTATGTTGCAATTAACTTTTCCCCTCCCAGACTGAACAGAATATTTCTTATTCTTCCTCCTAGACTTTCCTCTATAGTCTCTTCATCACTGCATTACCAGCACAGGAGATTCAGAAGCACTTTAAGCTGGCAACTAAAGAGTTTTTCCTGCTTAGGTGTCTCATTGAGGCCCACCTTTATCATACAAGTAGACACAGGAGGGAGCTCAAGCAACCCCGTTCACACTGAGGTTACGTCTTCCTGCAGCAGCTCAAGTAATTTAATACCTCTCATTTTCAAATCAGGGTTCCTTTAGGTCTTGGACTTAGATTTCCACACCTGCCAGAAGAGAAGTCTCCTTTTTTAGGTAGCAAAACAACTGATATGTGCTCCCTGCATACCAGAAAAAGAAAAATCTGTAGCAGTGTTGGCTGAGCTGAGACCAGAGGGATGAAATCTTTGCTCAGTTGCAGCTGCACACACACCTGCAAGGTAATGCTGCTCTTAGTACTCCTGGCTGAACCCTCAGCTGCCTTTTATGTTTGCTCTTGCTTGTCTGCTTCTTTCTCCTTGCTAGACCTCACAAAGAAAACCCCAGGAGTTGCTCTTCTTTAGCCTCCTCCTATTCTGCCTAAGCTGCAAGTCCATGGGTGCAGCAAAAGACATCTCCTGGGGAGCAAGGAGCAGGACTTCCTACTCTGCAGAGGATTTTTTTATTTGTGCAGCCACCAAGGCAAAGCTCTTGAAAGTAATGCTCATTTACCCTTTATAGTCCTTTCTACAACAAACTTCATCCCCCTTATTTTGTCTCCCTGTCCCATTGCCCTTCATAGGAATATTTCATAGAATCATGAAATGGTTTGGATGGGAAGAGACCTTTGAAGGTCATCTGATCCTGCTTGCCATGGGCAGGGACACTTTTCATTAGACCAGCTTGCTCAGAGTTCCATCTAACCTGGCCTGGAACACTTCCAATTACAAGGCATCCACAGCTTCCCTGGGGAACCTTGCCAGTGTCTGACCACTTTCATCATAAAAAAATTATTCTTTATGCTCAATATAAAATATCCTCTCTCAGCTTAAAACTGATGCCCTTTGTGTCCTATCATTACATGTCTTGGTACGAGTCTCTCCTGTCCTACAAATCCCCTTTATATACTGAAAGGCTGCAATAAGGCCTTCCTGGAGCCTTCCCTTCTCCAGGATGAACAAACCCAACTGTTTCAGCCTTTCCTCACAGGAGAGGTGCTCCAGCTCTGATCACTTTTGTGGCCATTCTCTGCACTTGCTCCGACAGGTCCATGCCTTTCCTGGGCTGGGTGCTCCAGAGCTGGACACCATTCTTCAGGAGTGGTCTCAGAGAGCAGAAACAATTGGGCAGGTTAACCTCTCTCAACCTGCTGGCCATGCTCCTTTTTATGCAGTTTGGCTTTCTGGGCTGCAAGCACACTTTACCATCTTATGTCCACTTTTTCAGCACCAAAACAAAAATATTTGAAAGTGTTGCTTTAACGCGAGTTCACAATCTTCATTGAAAATGAAGCAGTGCATGAAAATCCAAAATAAATTCTTACAGGCACCTAAAATGAATTGACTAAAGGGAGAATCTACAGCCTTAGCCCTCAGCAGCTGTCATCACCTGTTTCCACATCACACACATGAGGCCAGGGAGCCCTGGAGGCAGCTGACATAATTAAATTAAGATTTGGACCAAATAATCTGGAAGTCAAACAACTGTGAACAGACACCAAGATTAAGTGTTTGCTCATTTGCCAGACTATGGCCAAAAATAATTTTATTTTGGCAGATATTTCTATAAAGAATGGAGCAGGCACTGACAGTGTGGCCTATTATTCTAGGTTTTCCTTCTTTCTCTAACATCAGCAGTGTCAGGTAATTCTGGAGAGAATGATAGTTTTGTTCTACCTTTTTCAAAAGAGTTTTGGAGGATGTGATTATTTACTGTATTTCTTTGCATTCCTCACACTATGAAGCCCACCTTAGGCATAATCTTTGCACACCAAAGCAACAGTGATCTGTAACAGCTGCAGCACCAAGAATGAACCTGGATGCATTGGAAGGGCCCAGCAGAAATCACTGATGTCCAAGAGGACGTCATTAGATATAAGGAAGATTATTGACTTTTACCTTCTGCCTTATTTCCCTAATTTCTACTGGTCATGATTGATGCAGAAATGTGATTATTGTTTTGCTAGGATGCACTGGCTGCTGCTAGTTGTCATCTTTCCAGTTAAACCCATACAGAAGTCCCCAGCTGGTGCATTATCTTTCAGGCTTCTCATAATTTGCAAGGAGAGATCACTCTTCATTTGAGAGGGAAAAAAAACACTGGCTTTATTTAATTTTTCATTTCTCCATTTCCCTTGTATCTAGAGGCCCAGTTTTCTAAAAGGCCTGTTTTTCTGCATTGAGATGGTGTGCTTTACATCCCTGAAGAGAACAGACATTCCACATTACCATCTGAGCAGACTCAGTGGGGTATTGGAGTGCAGAATTCTCAGTCTGTTCCTCCACCTCACTCATTAGTGAGCAAATACCTCCACAATGAAGCAGTGAGTTGGCAACCCCATCTGCTCTGAATATACCCTGCCATGAGAGGAATCAACAGAATGTGTATGACATTCTTGTCCCCTTCTTCCAGCAGATCCCAGAGGGCTTTGCAAACTGCGTAAGTCTGTAATGGGAATGCAGGTTATAAACAGACTTTTTTTTTCAAATTATTTAAAGGATGTAAAGTTAGAACAGGCTCAGCTGGGCAACTATGACAGTGTCAAAGACAAAATCAGCTGAAGAGCCCAGAAATCTTGATGCTGTTCTGCCTTCTGGTCAGGTTTCTGCACCTTAAATTCATTTCACTCACTGCTCTGAGCAGAGGTCTGAAACTTATTTTTGACAGGGACTGCACTTCACCCCTAATGGGAGTTTCTCCTTATTTATATGCTCCCTTTTCCAATTCTACTGCCTTAGAAGTCCTGTTCTGTCCCAGACCTGCATATTGGCTTTCCACAACCCTCCTCATCTTGCATGGTGCATTGATCTATTTTTGCTGAGACTGAAGGACACAGGTGCCTGCAGGAGTAGCATTTATGCTGGTTTGCATAGCAATGATTATAAAGGTGTACTCAGTGAAAGTATAATCAGCAATTCCTTGCCAATATCTCCCAAGAGAAGCAATATTCAAGCCTAGATTGTTACAATACTCTCCTAACAAAAGGGTTTCATACTGGAAACATCTTTTTAAAATATCTGGGCGCTGCTATTACAAGCTCCAGTCCTAACCTGGAGACACTGAAGACTCAAACACCCAGGATACAGTGTGAAAATCAAGCCATTCCATGACCACACAGTTCCCTGCCACACAAAACCACCTCCAGCCCCTGCTGACCCTTGTTCACAGAGAGAAGTTCACTTATCTCTTCCAGAGACAGCACATCCAGACATGCAAACCCCTGACAGACCCAGCAGAGACTGGTGCACTCCATTTCCTTGCAGAATGCTCCGGGCACCTGCCCAGGCGTCACCACAAGAGTCACAAGGGAAGAGCAGTTCTCTCACAGCCACAACAGCAGGGATATCTCTGCCACCTGACTAAAACTGCTTTCTTTCTTGCAGGGAAGAGATAATGCAAGGGAGCCTGAGGAAGGTGAAGAGGGAGGTGCAAAGAGGAGGTATGGCTCTACTGGCAACCAGAAGCATGAAACTGCTCATTTGATGCTTCTTCCCTCGTCTTTTCTTTCCCCAAGATTTTCTTTTAAACAGCATTCTCAGGTGTTGTCTACTTTTTCCTAGCTATCTTTTGTTTGTCTGTTTTGTTTCTCTAGAAGAGGAAATAAAGCTGTATCTTTTCAGCTAAATTGTATTAGTTGTTGAGTGTTTTGCACTGTTTTTAGCAGAAAGGCTAAATGTTTATTAGAAAATATTTTGACAAAGGAGAAAACTAATTTTCAGCCAGGTCTAGCTGTAGGAAAGGTGAACATGGCTCACTGAGTCTGTGACATTATCAAAGGTTTAAACAGTACCAATTTAAAATCTAATCCCCAAACTCTTGCATGAGTGTTCCTATTAAAGGGAGAACAAATTTACTTTTTGCCTTCAGATTTATACTGGTTGTCAATATAAGCAAATGAGAATGAAAGAAATTCAGAACCACAGCCTGTTCTAAGCTGCACCACTTCAAAGAAACTCTCCAGGAGTCAAAGGATGCGCTTTTAATTAGCACTGGAAACACAGAGTTGAATCAAGAAGATACAGTTTTTAAGTTAAAGAAGGTGGTATCATTTATACACTCTGGTATCTCTGAATCATACATTTTAAAGACAAAAGTTAGGCTGCATCCTTAATTACACACTCATGGTAACTGCTAGGTGTGAACTCACCTTCCTTTGGTTACTGAGGTTTAATCAAACAACTTCTCTTGGTCACTCTACCTGAACATTGCATTTTGTAAGTATCCCTGCATCTTGCTGATGTCTGTGTGTAAGCATCAAAAAATGATTGCTCAATTCTCAATATTCCACCACTTGTGATATTTCCAAAGTAAACAACTCTTCTTCCATTGGGAAATAATATCTAGGCTAAAATCAAATTGTGAAATACTAAAAGAAATCTAGCCTCCTCCATATTTATCTTAAAACATTTATGATAGATCAAGGCATTGAATTTCCAGATCTAATGAGACCTTTTGCTCTGAGGTAACTCCTCAATTTATAAGGGAGGAGAGTAGGTTTCACTACTCCTTGGACACCTGGCTCAGAAAATCCTTCTCATATCGTGTAATTGCAAAAATGGAAGCCAAATTATTGTTTTGTCTGGTCCTGTCTATGCTAAATCTGCTTAAATCCCCTGTAAAGCCTCCTTAGTATGGACATAAATTACAATCACCCTATGAAGCCCTAAGCAATGAACAGGAAACTGGTCTGTGTGAAAATAAAACCTGCTGAGTGACTGTCTCTTGTGAAAACCTGGCTATTGATGACAAGAAGAGATAGAACAGCACAGAAATTGTCTCTGAATCTTAGAAAATGTACTGGTGTGGGCATAATGAGATGCTGACAACATTTTATTGAAGGGTAAAGTAAACCTAGCTTTCACATGGTACAATACTGATCTAAAGGGGGGCAGTATTGGAGTGCATCTTGTATCCATATTTCTGGTCAAGTTGGTTTCTTACTGATAAATAACAATATGGAGGTAAGACCAGTGAAACCCAGAGCAGTAAGCACAGAGTCATGTTTTAAATAAACCAACAGTTCCACTTGAGGATAAGATCCCAGTACTCATGTGCTCAGTCCTTGAGAACAGAAGTTAAATAAAAACAGGGTCAATCTGTCTGCAGTCCTCTTACTTATTCCAGCCAACATTCACATTGCTCCTGCAAACCAGCCTGCACCTCAGTTTAGCACCCTCAGACCAGTGCACTGAAAAGAGAGGTTCATCCTCTACAGTCACTCTCCCAACCACACTGCACCCAGCACCTACTCTGAGCATTTCCAGATTTCCTCTTATTTCCTGTTTCCCCATTGGTTTTAATCCTGCATCACAAATTCACAAAGCTCCTGCTGAGTTAACCTCAGGAAAAGGATCTTAGCCCAAAATGGGGTTTTCAACAGTTCTTGGCAGTGGCCTAAATTCAATTTCTTTGAGCAACTGTGAAAAAATTTTACCAAAAGCTCTTCTAGGCACATCAGATACCCCACTCCAACTCTGTATCAGCACTTTTCGCTGCACTGCACTTTGCCATCTTTTTTGCACTACAAATGACATGGATATTACAAATAATAGGCAGACTGGAATCCTACACCATTTCTTTGAGACCCTTTTCTCCCCTCCACCAAAATACAGAGACAGCTGAAGAGCACAAAGGTGTTTATTCTCTCAGAAAAAGCAGCAGTGCTTTTATTGACCAATGCTGGCTTGGCACAGGACCTCTGATTAACTCCTATGATGTTAAGTCACTTTGTTTGCAAATTGCCTACATTTCCCTCCCTCAGACTCTCCACCAAAAAATCCCAAGAACATCCCACATATTTAAGGAAAAACGGTAGTACCAGCAAAGGAAAAAATTAGAGAAATTTCATTCTCACTTTTTGAAGGGCACATATTTGTTCAGAGGCAGAGATGGTAAGGTTTTCATAATGTTTGCTGACCTGAAAAAAAATACTGTATTTCCAGAAGTGTGAAGGAATTCTGTTCCATTAATTCATTTGCATTTCATCCCCCATAAGATTAGGAACATAACCCCTTCTGTCTCACCTGTCAGCTGACATTCCACATCACAGCTACGCTGAGGCCACTGTCATGCCCCATTAAGCATTAGAGGGCTTTGCTCAGCCAATACAAGTATTTAAAAACTCCCTAGAAAACACATTAATCAAATGGATCCGCAGCTGTGTAAAATCAAAGTTTTTAAATGTACCATATTTAATACGCAATGGACTGTCAAGCACCTCCAGAGTGCCAAATTGCCACAGCTCGTTGCCTCTCCTGGCTTATGGAAAACACTTAGAAGCACAGCCCTTTTGATATGCCTACTTTTTCCATATTTTTGTTTCCTTAAAAAATTTTTAAAGCTCAATTCTAAATATAGAAGCAACAGACAAAATTTAGCACAGAACATAACCTGAGCAGGATCATAAAGCCCATGTCAGATCACGGTATGACTTATTCACCTGTGTGGGAAAACTAACACATATATTCACATGCCCCATAAAATTTATGACTCTCATTTTAAAACAAAGGTGACAAATACTTATGCAATTTAGAAAATGGACCACTTTTCATGATTTAGCAGAGACACACGCAGCATACTGTGTTCCAATTACAAACCAAATGGCACGCATTCACTGGCAAATGGGAAACAGAAAATTATTTGCTTTGAATGTGTTGAATCATGAGAAAGAATTTGAAGTGGCACAGCACAGAAAACATCTCCAGCATGCATTTAATCCACACAGATCAATGCTTGAGGCTTCACACAATGAATTAGTGACCAGCACAACATCAAATACTCCTGTCCCATGTCACAATAATAGCATTACACAGCCCAACAATAAAACATTTGCCCATTCATTCACCACTAGTTGCTCTGTGTTTGCTGTTGCTGGAATTTGTGTGTTGCTCTGTGTTTGCTGCTGCTGGAATGTCTGTGTTGCTCTGTATTTGCTGTTGCTGGAAGCTCCCCAGAAAGATCTGTCACTTCTGAATTCACGTGTGTCACATGCAGGGCATGGCCTTGCCTTTAATGTAACTGCCTGTGGCCAGTTTAAAAGTCACATGAGAAAAATGGGTAAAAACTCAGAGTTTAATGCTGGGGAGAGTTGCAGTGCTTTTCCAGAGCATGTCCCTCTTTCCTCCTTTTACCCTTCTGTGGCATTGGACCAGCCCTGGGCAAGAGGCAGCAGAGTCAGGCTGCAGTGGGGGGTAAAATAGAGCAACTTTAGGCCAATAACACAAGAAAGGCATTGGGACCAGCATCTGTCTCTGGGAGGCCAAGAGCTACCAGAACACTGTTCCTGATTCATCTCTGGCTTATATTACCCTAACTCCATGTGAGAGAGTTGTAGCTAAATAACAGCTCCTCAAAACTCAAGGCAGGCACTCAAAATTTACACTAGGAGCTGAATCTATCGAGGCACATCCAAAGTGTGTGGAGGTAAGAAGAACATATGTGATTACAGGAAAGGCAAACACAGCAAATAGGGACTTAACAAGGTGAATAACGAAGAGAAAGCAGCACTCAAGTTGCTGTTCATACCCTTCTACTTCCATGCAAATGAAACAAACCTGAATGCTTGCCTGAACATGAGGGTAGGAAATGCCATTCATCAGATTTACTCCTCATCCAGCACCAGGTCTACAGCTCATCTTGAAACCTGAAATGAGGTTTACAAAGGTGCTGAATCAAATAGAATATGTATCCTGCAGTTGTGTTTCAAACAGGAAAAGGTGTGCCCATCAGGAAGGGAACTGGTTTAGGAAATCCAAACCCCTGCAAAAAAGGAAAAATGTACATGGAGTCTTCTAGAAGAAAAAAGTAAAACAGTACATTTTTTTAAAATCCCTGCAGAGTCAGGAAGGGGCTGGAATAATTCCACTGTCCTTTCTTGTTGCATTTGAACTGAGAACAAGAAGGGCCTGAGGCAGAGCTACCAGCCAGGAGCACACCTCAGAACACAAACCTGAGGGGAGATGCTGCAGAGGTGGACAGCTTGTGGAGATGTGGGACCTTCCCACAGCAGCAGTGCCATGTAACCCTCAGGTGTGAGGGACAGAGATTGCTCACTGGACTGATGAATACAGGCACATACACAAGATAATTTGGGGGTGTTATTTAGTTCCACATCTCCTTTCATTGACATCACTCTGGAGTTTGGAACCTGACAAATGAGATTGAGCTACCCAGGACTTCTACTCATTATTTTACCCTCAAGTAGAGGCTGGTATCAGCAACATCACAGGAAAACACATTCCCTCCTCCACCAAAGCTCTAGAGCTGTGCCTCATTCTGAAGTGGAAGAATAATGTCACAGTGGTAAGAATCAAACCATACATGATGCCAAAAGGTGAAAAATTCAGCTTTGTATTATACATAATATATATATATATTCATTAAGGGTGATCCATGTATTCCTTCAAATCCCAGTCTCTCCCAAGTTCTGAAAACAAAGTCCCAGACCTCCCTACATATTTTGACAGAAATAGCAAATCTCAGAAAAAAAAAAAAAAAAACCAAAAAACCAAACCAAAACAAAACAAAAAAACCCACAAAAAAAAACTACCCACACCACCAAGATATCAAGAGGGCAAGCTCAGAACAAACTCAAGAAAGCCTCAGTCTTTTCTCTAGACTGCACTTTTCATTCATTTTGTCCTACAGCACAGTACAAATTGCTGAGCTAAAGAATCTCCTGATTTCAAACATAAAAGCACAGAGTAACAAGGCCATGGTCTGAAGGATCACTGCTTTGCCTTTCTCATACTCAGACAATCCTTGCTCTGTTCTGCACAGAGAAGGAAACTGTCCACCCTGTTCACACCACATCCTCCGGGACAGATGAGCACCCAACATACCGAAGTGGCTTCCCCCAATACACTCCCTGAATTTTTAGTTATTTGAAAAGAACAACAGCAAACAAAAGCTCAATTGTGAGTACATCCTGAACTTGAAATCATCTAGAAAAGACCTTCCTTCATTCCCTGCTGTAGCTTTTTTTATCGCTGCCAGCTACACCGCAGTGCCCTAGGGTAAGTCACAAAATTCTGCATTCTTTTGAGACAGGGATAGTTCAGCTTAGAGAAGGAGCCATTGTCCATCTGAGGAGATACATGTACCTGATGTCAGCACTGGATGTGGGAAATAGGAAACCAAGTGGAGAGACAAGAAGAGGGAGAACTTCATTGTAATACAAATGCACCCACATTAACAGGATTTGGTTTAGTACTCTGGCAAGAACTCCTTACAGAGGTAATGAAAATGCACTTAAAGATCACACCACACCTGGGACTCTGTGATACTGGATGTGATGCAGAAACTGTCACTGCCAAGAACTGTTTTCATACCAAGCAGCATATAAAGAGTAGGAAGAGAAATGAATAATTTGTAGCCATCAAACCAGCACTGTCTTAAAAGAGCTGGAGAGCAAATGCAGATTTTATATTGTGCACAGAAGGAGCAGCAGCTATCAGACACAGTGCAAACTACCTGAGAGCCTGTCTCATGCATCCATGCTTAAAGAGCTCCATATCAGCACAGCACATGAGCCAGCACTTCAAGTTAAGAATAAGCATTACACATCACAGTCTTCACAGAATCCTGTGGGGTTGTGACTGAAGTGCAGGACCTGGCAGTTCACCTCACTGAACCCCATACAACTGGCATTTCAATCCAGCATGTCCAGATCCCTTGGCCTTCCTACTCCCCAGCAGATCAACAGTCTTGCCCAACTCAGTATTGATAAGACTTGATAAGACTGCACTCAATCCTCTCCTCCAGATCACTGAAAAGGAAATGAAACAGGGCTGGCCCCAGTACCGAGCCCTGGAGAGCACCAGTCTCTGATTGCCCACTGGGTGCAGCACCACTCACCACCCCCCTGGGCCCAGCCACACAGCCAGTTTTTCACCCAGTAAAATGTATTCCCCTCCCATCCATCTGCAGATAGTTTCTCCAGGAGAATGCTGTGGGAGACAGTGTTAAATGCTCTAGCAAAGTGCAGGCAGACACAGCAAAGTGCAGCCTTTCCATCACCTGCTAGGCAGGTCACCTTGTGACAGGAGAAGAGGTTGGTCAAGCAGGACCTGCATGTCCCAACCCCATGGCTGGCTGGGGCTGATCCCCTGGATGTCCCATATGTGCTGTGTGATGTCCCTGCTCCATAGCACTGCCCAGGGTCAGCAATGCTCCTTTCCATTAGCCCAAACAAACTAGACCAGACCACACAAAACAAGAGTTAAACTCTTTGCCCAGCCAAGAGAGAGAGATGAATTCCCAGCCATCCAAACACAAAACTCCAGTCTTAAATGCTCAGCTCTTACAGACTGATTTCTGATCCAGCTTCAATACTGTCAGGATTGCAGTGGGAGGATCAGACTCCTCAGTTTGACCCCTTTGACAGTGATCCTTGGAGCACAATCAGAACAATCAGGCAAAATGAGGAGCACACATTGTAAAGGCAGGGTATGTGATTAGCTTTGAATCTCTATGTCAGGTCTAAGTCAGCAGCTCCCAGTGCTTGTGGTATCAGGGAAGGCAGATTATTCCAGCAGCAGGATGGGGATGCTGGGCTGGCTTTCCACCATAAGAACTATTTCTGTAATAGCATTTTCAGAAACTGCATCTTAGGAGGATGTTATAGCCTCCCTAGTAAGGAGGGAAAGGGAATATGACAGGAACCAAGTAAGCCTCCTCACATGTTCAAAGGCAGAGAATTACAGTCTATTGCCCTGATAATAAATGGTAACTCCAAGCCTCCAGCTGCCTTCCCTTGCCAGAAGTTAGCAGGCATCTGCTATAAGCATGCACCTCTGTGGCCTGCTGTCACATCAACAAAGGCTGGAGAGACAGTAGATCTACAAGGGAAGCAGAGACACTAGGACCAGGATTTATGCCACTTCCCTCCCTTTTCTGGGGTTAAGGACCAGCATTATAGTCTGCTGAAAAGTCCAAAAGAGGAAAATTAATAATTTATGTAATTATTAATTATTTTAATTAATGTTTCTATTTTATTTGTTGACAATTGCTTGTCATACAGTTTAAAACTGGTTGTGGATCAAGTCAAGGGTAAATGCACACAACTTCCTCTGTGCCAGCCAGCCTTCTCCAGCTCCAAAGATTCCCATGCTAAAAGCATCTCTCTCCACCACAGCTGCCACAAACCCACAGCCAGACGGAACTGGGATGGCAACAGAAGGCAGGAGACTCTACAAGCACCATTTTCCTGTCCCCATCTGGGAGACAACTCAGATTCCAGACTCTAACGTGGCTTCTCATCTTCCCCAGCAGGCTCTGGGAGCTGCTGCTCAGGGCTCCCTGCACTTCATGCTTCCTGCTAACCCACACTATGTTGCTACTTGCAGAAGCTAGATTGCCACATTTTCGCCTTTTTATATAAAGTTTTGATTAAAAATAGAGCTAGTTTGGGGGAAAAGTATTTTCAAAATTTAAAATAAAATGCATAATTTAATTTTTTCACTTCAAATTTGTAACAATCAGCAGGTAGGGGTTTTTTTCCCATAAAGAAGATTCAAAGCTAAACTATGCATGTTTAATAATGGCAATTATTTTACAAGTTTTTCTAAGCGCTTCCATTTTTCTCCTTACTTCTTGCTGTCTGCTCCTATTTATGCAGAGACTTGAAAAAGTATGCAAGTTGCTCATTCCTCCCAGCCCTGTCAGAGGGTTTAAAAGAACCTATTTTTCATAAGATAATGAGGACTTACTTTAAAAGCTTTTATGAAAAGCATTATTGTGTTTATGCTTTTTAGAAAGAACTAAAAATTTCACAAGCAAATTTGAAGTCAATAACCATTCAGCAAAAACTTTTCCTTCAGATAACTTTGACTAGCAGCCATTGAAGTCTGACAGTCAGGATGCTGTGTGGACTTGGATCTATATTAACTCAAAAGCACCTGAGTTCCTCCTCCAGACACATCTTTATTACTATGTCATACATAACTAGAAACTCAGGTTTGGTGTTGAGGCAATTTGACAACACATGCACACCTTAAGAAGTTTTTTGATTCTACAAGGTGTACCAGGGGCTACATATTATTGCACCTCAATGTCAATCTTCCTTAACAATTACCAGAATAACTTTTTCTGCCTTTTTTTCCCCCCACAACTGAAACTGATATCTTTTCCCACTGAAAAGTAAAACCCTTATTGCCATGGGAATTTACTAGTGAATTCCCATAAGACACAGTCTTACTCTGCCTTTCCACTTACAAAATTAAACTTAAAAAGCGACAGAAATTGGCCAAGGGCAAGAATGAACAAATCATAGTGAGTGCACTGAAGGATCACAGACAAAGCTTGCAGTTACAGACTAATAAGAATTGTGGCTTTAAGGCAGGATCTAATCAAAAGAAAATACAGAGCATGTTGTATTAATTGTTCAGCAGATGACACCAACGAAATGGAATGGGGGGGGAAAATAGGTTTATAATACATGAGGTGCCTTCTTTCATAAGAGAGAGCTGTTAGACCATTACAAGAACTCTGCTGGATAAAGCAGACAGTTCTGTCACTTACAGTCACAAAGAGTTACTAAGATCAGAAGTGGTGTGAAATAGGGCTAACAGTATGATCAAGAAGAGAAAAAAAACATCCCACAAGTGGAACCTAGATTATAAAAACAAAAGCGAAACCAACTGTGATAATTCTCTATATAAATCTTCAGTAATTATCACTAAGGAAAGAATTAACATGCACTGACATTTTAGCTGGGGAATATACAATGATTTCTATTCATAAGTGTTGGACTATCAAACAACTTTTTGGTAGCAGGGATTCCTAGCTTGTTTTAAAGTGAGTTTAATCTGTTAGTAAAACAGATTAATGTTTTTGACAGCACAGACCTGGACTTCCTGACACAGAAGATTCATTCCACAAATTTTCTTTCATGTTTCTGAACTCCTAAAGACTAAATGAACTCATGTTTCTATCTGCTGGGCTGAAACATTTGTTCAACAACAATATTCTTCCAACATTTATCATTGTCACCTGTTCATTAAGCACTGGATATGGAATTACAGTTCTACCAAAGAAAGAACATATCTAGGCTCTTCCCATCTAAACAGAATGCTCTTTCATCCTGTTATGTAAGTTTCCTTCTCCCCAAAGGAATCTCAAAACACTTCAATGCCATGCACTGGTTTACTGTGCACAGAGATGTACCAGTTACAGCAGGCAGCTCCTCTGGGGTGATACATGTCAGCTGTTTTAACAGCCCACAATGTAAAACAGACAGCATGTCCTCCTGAACACACAAAGGAGATTCTCTGAGAAACAGGCTGGAACTACACTGAACTACTCTGGCCAGGACTTCATGTCTAACACCTCCAAATGGTTCCACAAGATCTCTGAAGCAACAGGGAGGTTTGTTTTAGGCTATATCCAAATGAGGGTCTAGAGTTGCAGACATCAGGATGGCACATAAATGATCTATAAAATAATTGATAAATTAGAATTAGGACCAAGGACCACTGTGAGGCAGGATAAGAATCTTTTTCCAAATTTACAAATGGTAAACCAAAGCTCCCTGTACCTAAGTAATTTTTACACAGTACCAAAAGAGGTCTGTGGTAGATTGAACTCCAGTTTATACTCCAGTTGTTCCTCCTTTAGCTGCTCTTGAAGCTGTCCAATGCTGCAAAGAATAAATATGAGGTTTATCCACAGAAGTGAAAAACTCCCATGCTTATAAAGTTTTTCTCCCCAAAACCCCAGACTAATTTCTTGGGTTTCAACAACTGCTATTTCACAATTTCTAGTATCTGAAGGATGCAGGTACCCTGTCCTTTCAGGAGAAGCTGCCTCCATATGTTAATTTCCATGACAGCCTTGACACCCATTTGTCTGTGTACCACTTAAAAACAGTAGATTTATTTTTAGTCCAAGCTCTGCCACCAAAAGTAATTAATCCATTTTGTCCTCCATAACAGCTAGAATAAAGTTTTTCACTTTCATGGTTTTACCCATCAGAAGAGCTCTCAATGCTGCACATGCTGATGCACCAGGGGGGGTCCATCAAAGAGATCTACTCCATGACAACAATGTATGTAGACTGTGACTGAAATCTCCCCATGGTCTCACAAGTGGAGCGCTATTTTCAACCTTGTTTTAGAGCTGGGGTAAAAGAAATTAAAGAAATTTGCTGCAGAACAGGGCGTTGAATTCAAATTACTCAGCTCATATGAAAAACTTGTAAGCACTAGACAAGTGTTTCCTTTACCATAAAAAAAAAAAAAAAAACAAACTAGAAAATATGTGTTCAGGTGACAATATCCTACTTCTCTAAACTGCATATTTCTTAAACTAAAAGCTTCAGATTGTTGGAAACATTGATGTTCCCCAATGTCCTTTTATAGCCTAATTCCCCCTCTTTCCTCTACTCCACTTCCAAACTTTGCTGCGTTTAAAAATGTCATCATTCACTTGGTGACACATGCCAGCCATGTAGGGTGGCAGCTGAGTCACCTCCCTGCTGTGACGAGGTGTAATGGTGACACAACTGCACACTCCTTTTTTGGGCACTTTGTGTTGGAGGTTGCTCTATACAAAGGCTGGGTGGGAGGAACAAATCAGCGTGGAAGAACTCCACACACACAAAGGAGAAAGGAGGGATTGGAGGTGGCCCTGGCAATCAAATTACATCTTCAAGCACAGTCAAGCTAAAGGGCACATAGAGAACCAGGCACAGACTGAAAGACCAGGAGTGAGTCAGAGACTCCTTTGGGCTGACATTCTGCTGATATCTACTGAAGGCTCTGAATTAAAGCTTCTCCTCTTGAAGCATCTGTGTCTCTCCACAGACTTTGTGGAGATACTGGGATGTAGCATCACATCTTTGGCATTGATGCCAGCTTAAAATGTTCCTCTCTTTCTCCCACCAATTCTGCGTCTTCCAGCTCATGAGGAGGTTCCCCACCTTCTCAGGCCTGCTAGTAAGGCTGTTTGTGGGGATCTCCTGGAAACTGGAAAAGTAAATTATACTAATTTAAAATGTCCCTTTTCTCAGGGGAAAAAGGACCAGAAATCCCCTCATCCAGCTTTGCTGCTCAAGACAATGGACCAGCACCACAGATCACCCAAAGTTCCCAAGCCTTATTCTGTTTGACTATGCCCTCATACCCATATCAGAGAATGTTTTACAAGGCAGATGATCATACAGCACCCACAGTAAGAACTACTGCCTAAAGGGCAATGGAAAAGCACTGAAAAATCAGACTGTTCAGTCTAAGCTGGATTTTGATGCGTAGGTGGAAGAAAAGTCCTTCCAAACAGGTGACATCACAGAATCCCAAGTGCACAATTTTGCCGTGAATCCTTGAAGGCTGAACCCTCCATCTCTTATCTGTGAGAGGAAAGCTGAACTCATGGTGCTGAACATCCAGAAAAACAGCTTATTTACACCCTTATCCCAAAGAATAAATTTGCTAATGAAGGTTGGCCTCAGCAGGATGGAAGATCAGCTACATACATCCTCTTCTCTTGTTAGTGCTCAGAAGCCTGGCAGTTGGGTTTCCTAGGTTTGAAATCATGGTTTTATGCAAAACATTGTCCAGTGTGGCACCTGGTTAACCAAGGAAACAAACCTGGAACTGACCACCAGACCATAACCTTCTTGCACATTGATTTGTGCCTCCTTTCTCTGAATTAGGAAGTGCATTATGGCAGATGAAATTATAATGTCCTAGAAATATTTGCTGCAAACTTCTGGAAAAGCTTTCCTCTTTGGCCTGCACCATTAAAGATGCATTTTCTCCCACCAACTGGTCCACCAAAACACTGGACCTTTTATCAGTCCAATTTACAACCAACAGAGAAACAGAATAACTACAAGCATTGCTATAGCACCACTGACAACTAAGGATAGGATTTCTCTGTTCTCTTAGAGTTCTCCACTTAAATATAGACCCACTTGATAAATCATGATGACCTGAAGACTCCTATCAGATGAAACTACAGGTCAGTTGTTCTCCTCTTCTATGCTCTACTTCAAGTCAGCTCAGGACCAATTTCAAATGCTTTTAAAAATACTCTCTGTACAGGAATCATTCACTGACACTTTCTTGCAACTGGAGTTGAGCAATTCTTCCTGTGGAGGCCACACTAAATGTCTACAATGGGTTTGACCTCACAGGATACATCCCTGATGTAGTCTTTGTCCAGTTTGTCCGCTGGGGAGCAAGAAGGGAATAGAAAAAAGTATAAGAGCAAAAATGAGAATTCAGTGCACTGAAGAGTGTTCTCCCTGGTGTAATTGTCTTGGCTGCACAAAAGCAGAAAGTACCTATTTCTATGGCTTCTGTAAGAATCTCAGCTTAACAGCTGACCCTTACACACAGCCTAGTTACAAAAGAGATGCTCCATCATTCACACTCATTTCCTCACCTTTGGCTGAAGTAACTGGAAAGGGATCAATAATAAAGATAAAACCTGAAAAATCAGATATATTCCCAAAGGAGCCGGGAGTTTTTTACTTGAATTTAAAAAGCTTTGAGAAATGTTAACAGTAAGTCAATATAGACAGGGAAAGAAATGCAGTTGGGCTGCCCCTTGCTCCCAGGAGCAGGCAGCAAGGAAAGAGCACAACAATCACCCAGTAAAAAGAGATCTGCAAAGTTAATGCCTCTCAAGCTTGCAGCAGGCCAGTGTTACTGTGAACCCATCGTGCTGTGCAAGCTGCTCTTAACTGGCTATGAGTAGTCACTTTATTCTGCACTTATCAGGGCCTTTGGCCATCCTTTTTTCAGCTGGGATAGAGTTAATTTTCATCCTATTATCTGCTACGGTGCTGTGTTTTGGATTTAGGATGAGAATAATGTTGGTAACATGCTGATGTTTTAGCTGTTGCTGAGCAGCACTTACACTATGTCAAGGACTTTTCAGATTCTTTGCTGCCTGGCCTGCAAGAAGGCTGGGGGTTCACAAGAAGCTGGGAGGGGGCACAGCCAGGACAGCTGACCCCAGCTGGGATGTTCCAGCTCATATGGCATCGTGCTGAACAGTAAAGCTGGGGGGAGCTGGCTGGGGGTGGCAGGCTGCAGGAGAGACTGCATGGCAGGAGAGGGACACAGTGGATTCCCAGCCTTGCACCATCCCAGCCAAACCACAGCACCCAACTCAAGCCTCTAAGTTTACTATGGGACAAATAGAAAACAGCTGCATGCTCACCCCCAATTGCACTGTGCTGCCTCCCTCCCAAAACCTCCTGCCCCAGGCTGCAACGATGAAGGTTCAAACCCTGCCATAATGCTTAGTGGAGCTGCTGGCCACTTAACACACAGGAATCCTCTTGGGGGAAGAAGACATTAAGGCCTGTGGACATGTGGACAAGAATTACTGAAGGTACCACAGGTTCCCAGCAGCACCTGCTAGAGGACAAAGATTCACTACTTTTCAAATTTCTGCTTAATGTCACCCCCAGCCCTCAGAAATTAGTCTCCAATGTTTACAGCCCTATAACAACCCCTTTTAAAAGGCTTCTTCATTTTCTGGTCTTTTTGTGTCACATAGCTAATCAAATGTGGTAAATTTATTCTATAGTCCCTTCTACACATTCTCTCCCTTCTTTGAGATAATTTTCAAATGAATTTTTTTCCAGCATCTGCTCCTTCCTGTTTCTGTACCACTGCTGTAAATGGGATTTTTCTTCTTGACATAAAAAGAAGCAAAATAGGGCTTCCTGAGATAGTTTTCTGGCTGATTACACAGAAGCAGTGCAGTAGTCATGGGCGATAGATAAGTAGCTTTAACACATCATAGTTTTGCTTCTTTGGGCTGTAGAACAACATAAATATGTTAATGCACCTGCTCTGTGCCCTGCAGAGCTCCACAGCAGCCTCTGCTCTCAGCTCCAAAGGCAACCACTCACCTCAGTGGGAGCCTCAGGGCTCCTGCTCTGCCCCCACACCTGCAGCTGTGCACAGGCACAGCACAGCAGCCTCACAACACCCCTAAATGTGCCCTGGGCCACCGATAAACCACATGGGGCCAACATGGGAGGGAGGCGGTGACAGCTGGGGATGTCCCTCAGGGGTGATGCAGCCATTGGGTGTGGAACTAATGCAGCCCAGGTCCTCTGAAGAGGACTGGCCATGAAGAAAAATGAAGAATAGTCTTTAGCTGTCCACTTCAGCCACAGATCCCATCCAGGTCATACCTGAGCTAACCCACTCACTGATTTATTTTTTCTAAAAAAGCAAACAGAACATAAAAAGAAACCCTCTGGTGCTCCCAGGTGTTCATATTTAGGTAGCAAACAAGCAAGAAGCTGGAAAAACCCAGTCAAGCAAAAAACAAACTTTTGCAAAGGGGTTCAGGCAGGCAATTTCCTGAACACAAACTGTCTTCACTGGCTGACAGCACAGAGACAGTGTTTCATGCATTACAAAAGCATGGTCTGTAGCAAACTATAGTCCTGGTCAAAGGAGCAGAGATGGAAGGAAGGAGAAAGAGACACTCAGGAGGATGGAAAGGCACAGAGGTTCAGTGAAAGCAGAAGCCTGGTCTGCTTTTGGCAGGTTCAAATATCTGCTGTAGAATATTTCATATGATGACTTTATATATATATATGTATGTTTGGAGATAAGTATTTCTTTCCTACATGCCCATTATGGAATTGTTATAAAATAAAGCATTTCTCAATAAGAAATTCTTCTGCAGAATAATTTACAGTTATGTACACAAGTCATCTACTAAACTGCAATTGCATCTGGACTTCCATTTCTGTCTAGTTCATAAGATTTTCATGTAGTAGCACAATTTTGCTTGTATTCCTGAGACTGCAGGCAAATGTTTAAATATTTTACAAATAGAAAACCATTTTGAATGAATTTTTTAAGCCAAGATGTAACATTTCTATTCCTATTTGATTTGAGGAGTTTCATACAGCTAAAGAATGCCCTGGCTGGGACTTGAACTGAGAAACCAATGGCTCTTCAGTTTTCAGAGATACAGACTGATTCTGCTCTGAGTGCATGGGATGACTTTTGAACTTCTGGTTAAACTCAAGACACTCAATTATAAACATACTTTTATATTCTCTTACTAGCTGCTTTTCAGCTTCCCAAAATTCTCAGTCTATCCTGAGACAAATCTGAGCAATTCAGTGGTGCAAACCATACCTGAATGAGAACTGGAGCCTTCATGTGGTGCCTGAAAGGAAGGAGGCAGCTAGAAGGCATTAAACTATTTTCTATATAGATTTTTCATCGATGTCCTTTACCTGATGAATGGCTGCACAAGTCTGAATTAGGAGTTTCCTTGAAAACACAATCCAAAACTAACAAATTGACAGGTAGTTATAGAATGAAAAATGTACCCTAGAAAATGGATCCAGTTGAAGTTCCTCAAACTGTACAAGGCAATAAAGCAGGAGTGGAACTGCTAAATCAGGTCAAGCCCCACACAATGTTTGAAATAATCCAGGTAGAAACTTCTTAGAGATTGCTGAAGTAGACAAAAAGGAAGTATTTGAGGTTTAGAGTCTTCAACTCCTATGTTTTCTACTCTTTCCTCAGATCCTTGCCTGAAAGAATCCCCCCCGCTAAAAAATATGTTGTCCTCATTCTGAAGCTCTTTGAGCACATGCAATTTTTGCATGGATACAGAATATCTTTTAGCAAACTCCTTGAGGTCTCCTGTGTTCTCTGGTACTTTGCCATACAAATAAACTGGGTATTTAATACCACCAGTCTATGTAAATGAACTGGGCTCTTTGTGGATGTGTGGTGGGAAGGAAGAGTGCATCTTTCATTACCCTTGGGGAGCACAAGAGGAAGGTTTTTCTGCCCCTTTTTATTGCTGGTCTCTGAGACCCCTCCTGGAGTGCTGTGTCCAGGTCTGGAGCACTCAGCACAGACATACTGGAGCAAGTCCAGAAAAGGACCACAAAAACAATCACAGGGCTGGAGCACCTCCCTTGTGAAGACACAGAGCTGCAAGTGTGCAGCCTGCAGAAGAGAAGGCTTTAAGGTCCTTTCTAACCCAAACATTTTTGTGACTCTATGAGAAGTTAGCATTAAGATTCAAAACATGATGAAAATAAAGAAAAGGATACAAGTCTGTCAGCCTGCTACAGAATTCTCCTCTGCTGTCCAAAACATTTTTACTTTCAAGAATCAACTTTCAGAGAATAATTTATGTTCTTTGTTTCTTATGTGCTTCCTTGCAAACATTGAAATCAATCATGTCTAGAAACCATCAGACCCAAATAGGAGAAGATTATGCAACAGCATGTCATTAGTGAATCAATATTGTCTGACCAGGCCATGTGCTTGTCAAGGTCACTGATTTATTTACTGTCATATTATTGCAGCTGACCTTCCTGGCAGATCCATCCATGCTGCAGTGGTTACAGGTGTAGACTCACCTCATTGCTTGCCAGGCTGCAGGATGCTTGGTGGCTTTTTCATCCCAAGTTTCCACTCTTTATCTGAAGCACCATTGCCCTCCATACGTTGTGCCCAACTCCAGCAAAGCCCACAGTGTCTCCTGCTTCCTCTGCCTGGACAGGCTCAGCTGCTGAGATGCCCCACTAAATCCTCTGTTCTGAAAGCATCAGAGGATACATGTGCTTAGCACACTAAAACCACATCATTCTTTATGGGAATCTGAAGACTATCAAATCTCTAGGGTATGATAATAAAAACTCCATCTTTGGCCATCAAGGAGTAGTCTTTATTATCCATTGGGTACACACCAGGAATGTAATAGGAAGAACATAACAGGATCGTTCACCACTGTGACCATCATCTTTTACTTTTAAGCAGGGTATTGTTAAAACTTGTCTTCCTCATCTTTTTTAGCATGAAATCATTAGGTGCATTGAAGAAAAAGAGTTCAGAATATAATTAGATATCAAGGGCAATAAGCAGAAAGTTCTATATTTATTACCAGATGTTAGTGGCAAGTTGCAATACAAGCATGTAGCCCAGCAGCAAAGACAAGGCCCAGCAAGAGTTGGGAATAAGAGCCAATTCACACAGGAGTGTTATGTCCCAAGCTGAAGAGTGGTGTCAGATATTCCAGCAGTTTCTTTATCAAATAGAGCCATAGAGCCAAATCAGGGTACAACATGAGTGAGAATGTTATTTCCAGGCACAGTACAGACTGGTGGCAGGCAGAAGAACTCCATGTGCCAAGCTAAATCAGTTAGCCAACTGTCTCTGCTCTTTGAGTGTGAACATGTTGCTTTTCTTCTGCTTGGATGGGTTTTTTTAAATTTTTTATTTTTAATTAATTCTGTCCCTAATCCTAGGGTAAAGCAGCCCAATTTTCAGTGCTACTAACAAAGCAACTCACATTGAACACAACATTTAATAGAGAAAAAAAGCAGTAACCTAGGTAAAACCAGGAAAAAAATGGCTGGGGTAGAAGTCTGCAATAGGAAATTTGGAGCAATCAGAGAACAAAAATCTGGCTGCTTATCCTACAAGATAAAGATATGGGAGGAAAATGATGAGCTAGTTCCCCTGGTTAACACCTGATTAACAGTTGTATCACTACAAAGCAATGATGAAACAATTGAAAGTCTCCTCATTAAAATAACACAGATAAGGAGAAAAAGATCTTTGAAAAAGATTAGTTAACACAATCTTAACTCATTTCCCAACTGGGTGAGCAGGGAATGGAAAAATGCAGAGAATTTGGAGAAGCAGTTCTCAAAATAAGACAAGTGGGAAATCCCTTTCTTCCCCCATACAAGAACCCCAAGAACCAAACATGGACTTTTTTTTTCAACTGTTCAAAACCCATGAATTGATTACGTGCACAGCCTGTTCCATCTTGGGTGTCAGCTGTAAAGTAAACATGTAGGTATTCATTAAATTCTCATGATGGTATCTGGTGCTGAAGCACAAGCACCTCTTAAAAGACTACCAGGGCCAAGGTTTTGGAAGATGCTGGCCCTCATTTCATTACATCCACCAAACACTGGGAGCAGTCTATAAATGCCACCAACGCCAGAGCTCTTGTCACATACCCGGTGCCTCAGTTGAATTAACAAAATACTGAGACCATAACAAAGCCATGTCTTTAAGGGAAGGGAGTAATCATGTGAGTAATGTGAGTAACACATTTCCACTAGGTGAATTCCATCTCCCAGCTTTCCACCATCTCGAGCAGTACTGATTTCAAAAGCAAAGTCCATTCTGTCTGGTGCATTACTGCAAGGGTAGAAGGTCAGTCCAGCAGCCCAGTTAGAACCCATCTGGCAGAGAGGGAACCTCTCAATCAATCAGTACTGAGAGCTCACTATTTTTTTTAACTCTCAAGTTCTAGAAATACTGCAACATGTTCTGCTTTTAGCAAAGTGAACTGAGTTTGAGTGCTTAATTCAAAGTAAACCAGTAAAATCATACAGACAAATCTGCTCCCACATACGTCTCCTGGGACAGCAGCCAGGGTTAACTTTCATGTCATCCCAGCAAGCACAACCCCTGAGGAATTCAGTTTAATTTATTCTAACACCTCTGCAGAAAATGCATTGCAGCAACCCAAACATCAAGCAAAGGCAGCTAGAGTAAACCTCAGTATCTCCACTCTCAGTGCACAGTCCAATAACTATATATCTGGAGAAGAAAATTTCCTATTTCTGAAAGTAATCTCTCAGCAAATCTTACTCCAGGCAGTACAGTTTAATGGTATTAATTCACAGATCCATATGCCCTCTGACCTGTTCATTACAATTTGGAAATCCCTTCAGGAGTGCCTGCCCCTTCCACTCATCCTTTTTTTAAATTAACTGGTTATTTTCAAACCAGTTTCATGAACTGGGGGAGGCTTCAGAGACATGAACTTCCTCAAAAGTTTCAGCACAAGTAATTGGATAGAAACCATACCCCAAATTAATGTCCCTTCCTGGGAAATGTTTTCCTGTTAGACATCAGAAAATTCAGCCCTTTCTCTCCCTCCCAGTTTCACAGATGGAAGAGACAAAAAGAGACAACAGCCATGCTAGAAAGCAGTCCTCACATATTTTGATGTTCCTGGTGCAACTTCTTGAAAGTTAAGACAACTTCTGAGACAGTGATCTCAAAGGTGCAACTTCAGCCTGATGTTTGGTTACAGAGAGGAATGAACACACATAAAAACACACTTGGGCTTCCCAAAAAAGAACCTACTTGGTTTGTGAGTCTAGAAGGCAAGTGGGCAGCTATCATTGCAGTATTGCTTCCAAGGACATTGCAGACATGAATTTACAGTTTGGGGTTTTGGCTTGTTTTGTTCTTGGGTTTGTTGTAGGTGGTAGGTGGACTTGTGGTGATGGGGGGGTTGTTTTGCTCTAAAAGCTTCATCCTCCAAAGAAAGCAGCTTCTGGGGGAGGCCAGGTTGGCAATTCATGTAGCAGGTAACAGAGGAAAGCTGCACATAATAAAAAATAAAGTTGCACAAAACTCAGACAGTTAATTGAACATGTTTAAAAACAGCAAGGCAACACCTTGCATCAAAAGCTCTGTGGCTTACAGCTGGTGCCAGCTCTGCCATTGATCTCTCAAGGGTTTGGGGGCTTTACTTGTCCTTAGTGAATCTCTTTCTTATCCATAAGACAGAAAACAGGACCCAAAGCTATTTGCTGACACAAATGGAGGCAGGGTCCCAGTTATTAGCCCAGCCAAGGATTTGAGAGATCAAGTTTCTCCTCCCTGCTGTAACATTGGCTTCCTGCAAACAGGTCACATGGGCCTGGTTCATAGTACTCCCTCCAGCATTGGAAAAAAACTTGGAGTTGTAGTGTGGCATCTAAAATCAAAACAATGATGAATGACAAGCTACTGAAAGGCCTAAATTAAATATTGTCCCTGTCTTTTCACTGACAGGTAGTTAGGAGTTTTCAAGTAATCCCTCTGCTATATTGCAAGATACTGATGGACTTGAATATCTAGTGATTGAAACCAGGAGCACAGAGAGAAACAACTCTGTGAGAAACAAATTACTTAATGTTCTAGGAAATTTATTATAACAATCCCTAGTTCTCAACTAATGTTTTCTTTATATTAAAAAGGGTAATTGGTACAATTATCCCTGTGTGAGATGATGACTGTGGGCAAAATTAGAGAAAACTGGGAAGTTATATTACTCACATTCCAGCAGAAGTTAGTTCAGAAATTATAGGATGGAATGCAATTGGCATGTACAAAATGTATTCCACAATGACTCCTCACACAACACAGCCTGCAACCCTGTGTACAGACTGAGAGGGATAAAATGGAGGTGGGAGCAGGTGGAGGCATAGCAGCCAGGCTCTGCTGTAATCCTTGCAGGGATGGGAAGTCAATGGTACCCACAGCTGATAAATCACACAGCAGCTGTCAACCAGAGGAGATAGGAGATGTCTTGCTGCTGAACTAGCAACTGTGGCAAAATAGCTCTCTGCAGATGAGCTTGGTTCACCCACACCTCCATCCCAAAGTTCCCTGCCTCCGAGGTACAGCCACTCCTCACTCAGCATGTGCTCTGTATTTCATTGACTATCTTTCAGAGCAAAGCAAGAGACTCTTACACCAGTCAGAAACAAAGGTATGTATGACTGGAGTCACTCAGGCTCTACCTAAAAGGAAAGAAACAGTATAATGGTGAATTAATGATGGGGACAAGTCAGGGAAGACTCCACTGTAACTTCTGGGATCAGTCAGTGGGGTGATACTGTCCTCTCCCCCACAGGGGCTCTTATTGGGTAAGAATCACATTTGGTGCACGCTGAATTATTATCTTGAGCAATTTTCATTGGTGATTTGAGCTTGGCTGTGTATTGCTTTAAATTCAGCTTAAATACAGCTGCCAGCAGCAGATCATCAATCATCTAAAAACAGGGATATCCAGGAAGGGGGTCTCTTTCCAAATTATAATAAAGAATTCAACTCTCTTACACTGTTGGAACATGCCCCTGATCAAGTTAGTCAGGCCATGCTTGGCTATAGTGGATTGTTCAGTGGAGTCCCCATAACAGACTGGTCAGGCACAAGAGGGAAGTCACATTTTATTTGATGTCTTTGCTGTGGACATTAATTACTAGCAAACCACAGACAAGCCATGAACAGCACAAGTCCAGTATAAATATGAACACTGTTTGTTACAGCTGGCTACGTACACCTCTGGAGAAGGTCCTATTGATCTGATGGAGAGGAAGATAATATTTTAATAACCATTTAGTTAAAAAAATTGTTAAAGAATTGTTTACAAATAGAAACTTTAAGCATTACTCAATTGAAACCTTTCTGTCCAATTTTAGAGCAGAGAGACCTCTGTAATAAGTGATATCAGCCAGCAAAACATAAAATTAAAAATCTGAAAGAGTATTCTCTTTTTCATTAGAGTTGGGAGAAATTTATGGTATTCTATTTGCACATATCTTTATTGGTTTAATATCTGTTACACTGCCCAGGAATTTTATGTAAAATAGGTCAAACAAGAAATCCAGCAGATTATTTATACACACTTCTAAAGTAGCACAGAGTGTACTCACTTGCAGATTGTGTCAATCCATTAATCACAAATTAACAATATAAACCAGTCCAAACTGGTCCTCCATGCATGGCTGTTCTCAATCCATTTGGGGTATTTCTCCTCAACACAACAGAAATGATTATGCATATCAGAAGGAGCTAACTCATGTTGGTGAAAGTATTTCAAGGTCCCCAGGAAACCAAACCAATCTAAACCACCAGGTCATGCATAAAATCAGCTCTGTGGCTTCACTCCATGTGTGGTAAGTAGCAAAACAAGGCTGAGGAAGCCAAGGGTTTTAACTGAAGAGTCTTAGCCAGGTCCAGTTAACTTGACACCATGAAGGATTGAGGGCAAGCAGAATCTCAACCAAATCATCCAAAACTGGCAGATGCTGAAGCCTTCAACAAAGAAAAACTTTTAATCGCTTGGAAGTGATGGAAAGAGTGGCCCATAGCAGTGTCTAAGGACCACTTCCACTGGGCATTACTGGAAACCAGAACAAAGACCTTCATTTCTATAGCATGAGCTGCCTCATTTTGTGAGTCACGTGTCAGCACAGCCCACTGCACAGGCAAATCAGAGGGAGATGTTTACTGCCTGAATTAAAACCCTTGCTGTGTAGGAGACAGGCAGAATCTGGACCAATACCCTTTATTATTTATTAACCTCACTCAGTCTCACAACCTATTTCTGTCATTCAAGACAGAACAGTCAGACATAGTCTTTCCATCAATCAGTGCCAAACAAGTGGTAAAAATATTACTCGTCTGTATTCAAACATCTTTTTTTTTAATTATAGATCTATTGAGTTAGAGGAAATGCCAGACTACAAATACATAGCATATTCATCAAAATTCCCACCTTTATCTTGTTTTTCTTTTTTCCACTGCTGTTAAGAAAAAAAGAAAATCCTTGTTGAAAAATTTATACTGGAAGAATTTAGCATTCGAGGAAAATAGCCATGTCAGCTCACAACAGAAAAAACTATTCAGAATGGGAGAATTTCTTGCATTGTACCCTCTCTTCACTCCAGAGCTGCCTGCTTTAACATCTTCTGAAAGCAACAGGGAATTTGCTGCTTTAAATTGCTTTCCATGTGCTCCTGTGGATCACTCCCACACATGCTCAGCCGAGCAAAGGTGAAACCTGTCCCAAGGGAAGGTGGCTCTAGCCTTGAAATAGGGCAATTATGCTGCAGAGTGAATGAAAAGTCGCCTTTAGCAGAAGATTGAGTGAAGCTTCCCAAGAGCACCAGGGTCACTGTGGTAGATCTGTGCCAGTTAAAGAGGGGACAGTTTTGTTTTTAGAGCAGAACTTGCTCTGGTGAAGAAGTTGGCAGGCTTTTGTATGAAATTACCACGTTTGGAATATTCATCAGGCTGGAAATGCCCTCAGATGAGAGGGCTGTATCCTCATGTCATACATCAGACAAACCCAGAGACTCTCAAAGAGTTACAGATGTTTGGGACCTGCCCCTTGTAAGCTGCCCAAGGCCACCTTAATCCTGCACAGACCAGGGTCCTGCTATGGGGCACCCCAGCAGGAGCAGGTAGAGGATTTCAACTCTTCTTCAAACTGATGGCTGCAGGCACTCAGTTCCACAAGGGAACTCCCTTGAGCAGAGCAAAGGAAACCCAGCCAGGCAACTGCTCCTGTCAGATGGGCAGCTGGGCAAGTCTCTCTCAGACACTGAACACACTCTTCAGTGCTGTCTTTCTGCAGCCATAAGAGGAGTCCTTTTCCAAGGTAGGGATGAAGAGTTTAATACATCTCAATAAATTTATTCCTCTCCTGGGCAAAGCTGTCAGAATTCAATGAGCTGTCAGCAACAGCTCTAACTGTATAATTTTATCTCTAGGGTCCTTCACAGCTCATATGACAATAGATGGCTGTCCCACGTTCTTCTGGGGACCACATTATTCAGTACACTGTGACAAAAAGCAAGGGTACAGAAAAAAATGGATGAGGCAGAGTATTTTGAGTGTGAAGAGAAAAAATGTTGGTTATATGCTGCCTAAACAAAAAGCCTTAGAAATAAATTCATTTTCTACTTCCCGAAGTCCAAATAGGGCTATATTTGAATCCTCTGTCTCACTGTACCTTGTTCTGATTTGTAAGTGCTCACACCACTTTCCAAGGGACTGGTTCAATAGCCTTCTTCCTTTTGGGTAGAAGGAGGGAAAAAATGAAATTTCTCTTTTAGTGAAAGATAAAGAAATCATGACTTTCAAACTAGACTGACTGTTTACCCATGCATGGGATGTTCTTCAAGTGAGTACATATTTCAAAAGAAAGGGACTTTTGGGGCAGACTAACTGCAAGAAAGGCTGGCCTACATTCATTGGATGAATGCAATTATATCAGGAAAATTTAGGTGCACCAGCTATTTTTTCACCTAGCCTAAACAATGCTTAAATGTCTCAGATACTGACTAAACAGTCAGTGTTTCCTAAAATCAGGATCTAGCAATCCACATAAAGACCAACCTGAAATAAAGTAAGCATCTTATGAGACTTAGAGGACTCAAGCTGGCCTGCCTAAACCCCTGTTAACACATGTATTTTGGTTTAATGAAATTTAAAAATGGAATTTCCCTCCCACCTCTTTCAGAGAAAATGTTTAAATCATTGATCTCAATGTCTCTATCAAGAAATTAGGCATTTAATTCCTGATGATCACCAGCTCAATTCATTGCAAAGAGAATTAAAGCAAAAGGGCAGGTAAAACAACTTACAGTAAAAGGAAGCTACCCAGCAGGTCACTGATGATGGGATTTTCTAAGATGGTAATGAAGATATATTTAAATTCTACTGGAATTTGGCACTTTAACCTTGAGGCAAAATTTGCTTAGTGAGTTACAAAGACTTTTAACTGCACACGGTCAGCCTTATTGAGTTATGCCAAGCTGACAAGTGTCAGCACAGTTTCCTAAAGCCAGCACTATCCCAACCCTCATATATTGCCAAGGGCTCCTTTCAGGTTTGCTTTAGTCTGACAGAGACCCCTCCAGTTCTGAGCAGAAATAGCCAGGTTCCATTCCTCCACTAACATGAGTTTACATCTGAGCAATCTACACAGCAGGAAAACACAGTAAAGAGGGAAAATTAGTTACCAACATTTTTATAGCTCCTTTAAATGTTTTGCCTGTTCCAGTTAGAAGTCATATTAATTCTATAAAACCTCAAGCTCTGAGCAGTGAAAATGAAACAGAGGAGCTCAGAAAGCTCCTCTGGAATCTGGCTTAAGAGCTGTCCAATTGCAGTCCAACACTGCAAGATAAAAGAGGAACACAGGAAGGTCAATGTGTCTGTGCCATCAGTAAGTCACCCAGGAGGCCAGACCTCAGCCTCTGTGCTCTGATCAAGCAGCATCTCTGGCTCACATCTGGCAGAGTGCGAAGAACACAGCAGCACAAATGTTTGATTATCCTTCTTAAAACATTCAGTTCAAACTCCAACCTTGTTCCATACAGACACATTTCAGGGGCACATCCTCCCATTACCAGGAGCAAAGGAAACAGAGCTTTAATATGACCAAAATAAACTGTCTGTCAGAGAGGGAGAGCTCATTATATCTTTTCAAAAAAAACAAGACATTAGGGACTTTGTTTCACTCCATTTGATGTCTGGTATTTGATGTCAACCCTTCAGAAACAAAACAACTAAAGTTGTTTGAGTTTGGTTTCTTTCTTTATAGAATTCACTTTTTTCCTTGCAGTCAGTGGCACTATAAGGGTCTCAACAATTACAGGTAATAAAGTATGTCTCTATTGCCATAAATACTTTGCAAAGACAGGAAAAGTGGAGTACTTTGTGCTTTGTAGAAGCTGTAAGTATTGGGTGAAAAGAGACACAGGGATCTCTGTACCAAAAACTATTTCCAGCAGCTTGTGTGTTTCCCGTGCATTGTCCAATCCTTTGAATGTCATAAGTCCCACACGGTTTTGTGAAAAAGAAAAACATGCCATGCACTACTAATTGAGTAAATCAATACACAGAGAAGGCCATGAAGGGAATGAAATGTTTTTGACACATACAAGCAGTTGTTTTCAATGTGTACAAAAGGAAAAAAACCCTGCTTGCCCTTTATGCCTTAATTAAGACAACCTCAGGAACATGGGGTGAAAGACCTTTCCTTTGCATCCTCCTCAGCATTCTGCTCTTAGCTCCCTGCTGTTTGGCCATTAGTAACAGTCAGAAGTCTGTGAACACAAAACAAGTCACTGCAGCCTCTAAGAAAGGATCCAAACACCAGATGGGTTCCCACCAAGCTCCAGAACAGCCTCAGAAATCCATGAAGGGAAATGTGTGATGGACTGTTGCCATAACAGGGGCTTGATATAACGTGTATTAATAGGGTCCAATCACATGAGCTATCTAAAGTCTTTGCTAATTTTTTCACTTACAAATATCTATATTTTCTTGGATATTTTAAATCCTTTGTCTCCAGAAAGGCCTTCCAAGGACATTTTTACGAAACTTTTACAGCCAAGAGTCTAACAAAGACAGCCATTTTGGCAGAATAAATTCATCCTTACCTTTTGCTTACTGCCATCTCTGAGATACTCAAACTAGGATGGAAAGGGAAGAGATAGATTGAGCTGAATTAAGGCTTGCCTGTCTATCCCTACAGCTAGACAGATAAGGGAAAGAGAAACAGAATTATAATATGTGATTTTCTGCCAGTCAGAAAATGAGATTAAGAGACCAGAAGCCTGTGAAGTGGTGTATGACCAAATCAAGATACATTATGGAAACCATTTGTGCCACTAGCTGCAGCAAAAATCCAGAGCGAGATTAGACCAAGATGAAACCTTCCTCCCTTGCTTCAAATTTGGGGTCTATAGGAGGATGTTTAGAGCCCAGTCCTGCCCTCTCTACTGGTTTAAGTATTATTTGATCTTGAAACACCTGTAGAGCATTACCTGCAAAAGAAGAGACTCTGCACCCATCAAATTCCTGAGCCTGTTGTTGGCACATCTGCACACTCAATACTCCTCAGGGCCCTGGCTCTCGTCTGTAAGCTGCTTACACTTCCATTCAAAGTGCCTGTGGCTGCCAGCCATTCTTGAATCAGTTCAGAGGGAACCTGATCCTCTTTACATCTTCCCACAAGTCACACTCTGAACTCCTTCCTTCTGAGGACAGAATCAATGCATACAGGTGACACCAAAATTTCCACATGCTTTCTCTTTGTTCCTCAGGCAATCCTATTGCTTGCTAAAGTTCAGCTAGATTATGACTCTCTAGTTGAAAGCAACAAAGTTTGTTCCTGCCCTGAATGAAATTTGATCCTGAAGAGCCCAGAATTGACAGGGCTTGTTTTGTGGTAATTTCTCACTACTATTTTGAAGGAGGACAGTAACCTACCAATAGCAGATTTTGCTCCAAGGAAGCAGTATAGAATATTTATGGATGTGGTCAAGATCTGAGCCCAAACCTCTAGTTTCTATCCAAAGATCTGAGACACAAAGAACTATTTCAATTCTCAACATGCTGGGAGACTACAGAAAGAAAACTTAAGTGACTAGTCAAGAAAATCAGTGGCAAAACCATTTACACTCGTTCTCACTCCTGCAAGACACCAGAGAAGAAACAATCCTGTTGGCCTGATGGAGTTCATGGTATCCCCCAAGCACCTGGTTGTTCTGTCACTTAATTTATGCAATCATTTGGTGTCGTGATCTCAGAGTGAAATCATAAAATACCCCTTGTGCTTTTCATTTTTATGACTTCAGATAATAATAATCCCAGCTTCACTTTCAACTGCCTGAATTTTCATTACTATGAGTATCAGAAAATCTCATATACTCCATGATCACAGGAGCCTTGGGCTGAAAATGCTGGCCTGGAAATCCTTAAGAGTAAATCAAACTGACTTTTTTAAACAAAGGTTTTTTAAACATGAATTCTTCCCTCTGTCCACACATACTGTGCAAAGTTCTTCTCAGGAAATGAAACAATAGTAGTTTTCCAGCATAGTCAAAGCTACTAGGAAGACAATATCAGCTGACAGAAAAGATCAAACTGCCTTGAGAAGTACGATGAGTTAACTCAGCTACTCTTTAAATACACAAGCATTTTCATCTGAGCCTATGCAATTAAAAACTAGCATTTAGATTCAGCGTCTTTAGAGTGGTCTAAAATTAAGCCTTAATAAATCATACAAATTAAAAACGAGGCATGAGTTCAACAGTGCAATGTCCCACTTGTGGTGTCTTCTGTAGAGGTCAGCTCATTAACACCCCAACACAGCATGGTCCAGCCCCTTGGCACAAACCTTCCCATCACACAAGTGAGCAAAAAATCATTGAGGACAAGTTCCAAATACTCCAACGTTTTCACATCCCAGGATAGAGTATGAAATGAGATATAATTGAAGAATTACAGAAGATACAGTTAGCAAATGACCTTGTCTAATCTATTTCTATACCCTCAGGAATGACCACTTTGATCTAAACCAATCCCAATAGACCTTAGTTTTTTTTAAGGGTGATATAAATAATGTCTTTCAAGTTTTTCAGAAACATGTCTGCTTCCAAAGGTTTTGCAGTGAAAAGTTAGGTCAGAGTTCTTTAAAGAACTGTTCCTCCTGTATGGTTTCCAACTTTTTATACTTTTGCTGAAGGCTGGCATCTTAAAACAAGGTTTCTTCACAACCCCAGAGGCTCTGATCAAACATTCTGCAATGATGATTTCTGCCTATTTCACACATCTCCTTCCACCAGGTTCCACTGGTCATTCCAACACAAATATATCCAGAAAGTTCTCAACACAGAAAGCTTTGGAATTTTCCAGAAGTGCACTGAGATGAAGAAATTACCCAATAAAATCCAACCAGAAACTGTCCACAGCTTCAATCAGAGCTGCTTCTAGCAACACTGGAGATTCTGGAGGTTATTTAATGGCTTCTAAACCAGCTATTCAGTAGGAGAAATGAATTGCACTGGAGACACAGTTCTTTGATTGAGAGCCAAAAGTCAAGATCATTAATCCTCATAATCAAAACAGCAGTGCACTAATTGAAAGAAGCAGGGTATAAGCTTTCTTCTCCCAAACAGATTTTAACCCTCTGAAGCACAGCTCTCATAAGTTTCCTCTGATTTTTATTTACTATTTCATACTCTTGACTCCAAAAGTTAAAGCTATGTGGTGTAGTCAATGCCATATTCAACACTATCAGATTTACATCAGCTCATGTTGAGTGTATTTTGGGGGAGGGGAAAGGAAAAATCAGGCAAAACACACAAGAGTCTCAAAAAAATTTTGTAAGAAAAAAAATGCATCTTTGGTGGGGACAGTTTTGTACAAACCAGAGAGGGGAAAATAAAACTCAGCATTTAGAACAATTTCTGGAGCAAGCAAGCCTTCAATTTGCTCAAAATCTGCAAATTTTTCTGAATCTTAGCACTTCTCAGGTTGCATTTTAATGTTTGGTTTTTCATTGGCTATAGTTAGTACATCCATCTGCAAAATGCTGCAGGATTATTTGAGAGGAAAAGCTTATGCATATTAAATAATTTTTATGTATGTACTTATAAAGCAGTACTTATTATTTCTGAAGTCACTTCCAGCATGCCAATTCTATTTCTTCTTATATTAATCTAATGTTTAAAAACATCTTGGCTGTTCTATGATCATGAATTAATTTCTATGTGCCCAAACTTTAGAAATACATATATACTTTACTGGAAATGTTATATTTAGACATAATCATAAGCTACAGAGTTCCAAAAAGCTGCTTTGGGAAAAAATGCTTCAACTGATTTGGGAGCTAGAAGCATCACTACACACCCTTGTTGTCTGCCATGGCATATGGAATTAGATATTTTCTCAAAAAGAATGTCACATATAAAGTCACCCATTAAAGGTAACAGAAAGAGGCTTCAGCAAAACTTACATTCCTTTTTCCTTGATAACCACAGAGTGCCCTTTCCAAACTGATTTCAGCAGCAGGAGACATCTAAAGGCTCAGTAATATACTGCAAGCAAACAAGTAATTCCATTCAACAGCCCATTTCTTGAACACTGCAATGAGTCTGCTTCAGACTGTTAGACCTAGAGTTACATTACTAAACATGGGAGGGTTTTCAGGCACTCAGATCAATACACCTTTCAATACACCCTTTGATATGAAAATTCCCAATTTGGGGAGTTAGATGAAAGAAATCTAATTTCAGCTCTTAAGTCGGATTGTATTTGTTTCATTCCAACTTTTGCCAAATCTAGAAATATTGATGTGTCTAGAGGGACACTATTTTTAAAGATTTAGTAATTATGAAAATAGGAGCAGCTCATATAGGCATCTGATTGATGACATTTCTGAAGTACTGTAAACATCCATGGAAATGCATCACAAAATGGGTGAGATTATCTACCACAATTTAGACTGCAAAGAAAGGAGAATAAAACAAATTGCCTTTTTTGTTGTTTTTTGGTTTTTAACCCATCAGTCCAGGACAGTCACTGTAACTCAGCTGATGTGCTGTAGCTCAGCACAGCCACCATTCCTTGCCATCACAAGCCAGGATGTTGAAGCAATCCTTGTATCATCAGCATTGTACCAGCACCAGGCAGCTGGAAATCTAGCCTCAATCCTACAGATCTGGACCCAAAAATCCATTCCTAAGAACAGCCCAAGGCTGATAATTGCCATGGGTGGAACAACTGGCAGGTATTTCAGCAGCAGCTTCTGTTCCACATCCCTCAGACTGTGTGCAAACACAGCCCACATGAAATAACACAGGGAATGACCACCAATCATCTCCAAACTATATAAATATCACCAGTGGTTCATAGGACAGCAAATCCTGGGGCCAGACATCCTGTGAAGTGCAGTGTCCCAGTTCTGAGAGTCCTCATGCCATTTAACCCAATAACTTTTCATTAAAGTAAGCAATGTACATAGTGCTCTTCCCTGCAAGAAGGAAGAGGAGGTAAATAGCATCCCTCTGCTCCTCTGGATTTTGCTGCTGGCTAATTATTCATTTACAATTTATCAGCTAATTACACATGTGCCTTGGCATTTGAAGACTTAGGGGCATACTTTATTTAATGGCTGGTAATTACACAGGCCTCCTCTGATCCCTGTGCTCTACTAGGAAGGTTTTTCTGTTTTTGTCCTTGTGCTGTTAGGTCTAGAGGTTAAGTACCCCAGGACAGCTGGCTATCCTGTTGCACACAGAAGCAGGCTTATACTTCATGTGATGATACAGGGTTCCCCAATAATTATCTGTTAATGCCAGAAAATCTTTCCTTCAGGGCTCAGTGTTGATCTGTCTGTTCACGTGTAGGTGAAAAATTACCAAGGAGCAAAAGGCAATATGAAGACAATTCACTGCTAATTTTTCCCTGGGAACAGTCCAATATACAGGCCTTGCTCTTCAGCTTAACATCTACACAACCCACTGCTGCAGTTGTCTGCCTTGGTATGCAACACCACAGGAATATCCCTGTGAGACAGAGCCTGAGCCTCAAAATACATCTATGCAAAAATGATGAACAGATATGGCAGGATGGAAAGAATTCTTTGAAACTTGGCACAGATGGTTGAATAGCACAGCTGGAGGGAATGATACTTCAGGTAGGAATACTGCTAGAGATGGGAAATATTGACAGTAGTTACAGTTGTGGAGTTGTGATTTTGCATTTGTTGCCATCAGTGTTTGTGAGGATTATGCTCACGTAATTGCCTTGGAGGCTTAACTGTGGCTCATTTCATCATGAGAATCCCCAGAAAAATGAGGTTGATTAGCAAGGGGCATGGAGGCAGCACACAGGAATTAGGGTTCTGTACGTTCCCAAATGGATATTATTGTCCTGGAAGTTTTAAAGCCCTGCCACTCATTCCTCTAACATAAGGCCACTTTATGTCTGAAAGAGGGTGTTCACATTTATTCCAATAGTTGATAACCTCCACCTCGCATGAGTTTTCTTCTCCAGACAAACTGAGTCCCAGCCATTTATTACTAAAGAACCTTTAAGGTTTCCAGGCTTCAGACAAAAGAGAAAGGTATTTACATATGCCTTCAAACAAGAGGGAACTTCAGAGATTGTGATATCCAAATCAAACAGTTGCATCTCTAACCCCTCTTTGGAGTTAGGCTTCTGAACACCTCTGATTTTGGCAACGTTTTAACTCTAGAGCAGAGTAGAAACTTGAACCTACCACTCCTATCCCAGCTCAGCTGGCAGTCAAATCATTTGCCCATCTGTGATCTGCACTAGCTGAATCAATCAATTCACATGAAAGGCAAATGATCTCTTAAGCTTCTTATAATAGTATCAGTTCTCTTTCTCACCTTAGGTAAACAACTTCTTGGAAAACATCCTAAGTCAGCAAGGCTGAAGCAGCATCTAATATAATGAGTTAATACTTTCAGCCTAAGAATTCAGGGGGGAAAAAAAGAAAAAAAAAACTGGCGTTCACAGGTAATAGGATTAAGCTAATAGGTCCAATGATGGCAGATACTACTTATGGATATATCAAATACTGCAGAGGGTTGTAAGTCCAATAAAGAATACTGTTCTGCATCTGTAGTGTTTCTTCATTTAACTATGCATCAGTTCTACTGAAAATGCTTGTCCCTTTTCACAGGCACATTTACCTGCTCCTGCTAATAAATCAGTGGCATCCATGTCACCTGAGACCAGCCAAGCTTGCAAATACACCTTCTCTGGGAATGGGAATGGCTATTGTAACAGAAAGCCATGAGAGGCCAGAGTGGGGATCATGTGAAGGACAGGCAAATGAGAATTAATGTGGTCTCTTGATTCCCAGAGTTAGCTGGCCAGGTAACTCTGCTCTGAAGAAACAAGTTGAAGCACAGAATCATTTAGGTTGGAAAGACCTTTAAGATCAAATCCAGCTGTAAAACTAAGACAGTCCAGACCACCACCAAATCACATCCTTAAACACCACATCTTCCAAATATCTCAAATGACACAGTAAATACATTCTCTGATACAGCCTATTAAGGAGAGGGGCAGACTGCATTTAAAGCAAAGCTATAATACAGCAGCTTTAGTTTATCAGCTTTTGTATTGGATCCCAATAATGAGCAGAGATGTTTCACTGTAGCTCAAAGCCCACTGTGAAGGAAAAATCAATTTCTGGTTGAGATTATAAAGGTTCCTATTCTGATTTTTACTTGCTTGTTGTCTAACATTGGAAATTTTCCCTACTTCAAATGATGTTATAAGAAATAAGAACACAGAAAAAGAGGGATGCTATAAATGCACATACTTGGGGGAATAACAGTGGAAAAACAGGAGGGGTGCTGCACTTCATGGCAGCAGTGCTTGCTTGAAGCTCAGAAACAGAAATTTCAGGTCCTGTTCTCCTGCTCAAGAAAAAGTGGGAAGAGGAGAATTATCCAGAGAGAAGCAAGAGGATAAGTCTTTTCTGGGTAAATAGCAGAAGTATCATCTTCTCTGGAGGATACTGGTTACTGAAAACAGTGCAATATGAAACAGAGTCTAGGCTCTTTGTGATGGTGATGAGTCTGTGTTTTAAAAGCTGAGGTAAACTACAGTAAGTAGTGGGAATTTAGATTTGATTCCAATAAGGAGAAACTGTTAAGGACTGAAAGGTGGAAAGCAGTGAAGATGAAAGTGATCATAAGACAGCAGAGGAAGGGAAAGAGTCCAGGAGAATGAGGACAGAGGACTCAAAAAAAAAAAAAAAAAAGTATCAGACCTGAACACATGCAGAATTGTGAGGGATGGTCTCTTGGGAAGACAATCTAAGGTAGGGAGGAATGCAGAGGATCTGGTAATGCTGAAAGGGACTGCACAAAAAGCACAATAGCAGCCTGTCCTGGCACAGAGCAAATCTAGTGAACATAGCTTGAAACCAATAGGGTTACATTAGGAGCACTTTAAAGGCTGAACAATCAAAAAGCAACTGTGTAGAAAGTGGGAACAAGGACAAGCAACTCAAAGTATAAAGGACTAGCATAAGCAAGCAGAGATAAATCAGAAAGGCTAAGGCACAAGTTGAATTACAACTAACAAAGACATAAAGGCAGCAAAGGAGGCTCTATAAATACATTAAAAGAAGAGAGGAAAGAAAAGCATAAGCCCATCAGTTAATGGAGATGAACAAATCTGATGATGCTGAGAGTGCAATGTTAGCTATGCAACAGCCTGCAGAAAAACAGGCTAGATGTGACCCAACACTTAACACAATCATAATAAGAAGAGAGCTGGACAGAATAGGGAACAAGTTGCAAACTGCTTAAACAAGTTAGGGCTTGCTAGCCCAGGGATATTAAAATACAGTAAATTCAGGTGTGAATTTACCCCTGTGACTCAGCACCAACCACCAGTGCTGCACATCTGCATCCACAGAATAAGTGGGCAGATGTATTGTTCCAGAACCTTGTTGGTGTCTGACCTTGGCAAGGAGGTGGGGATAATGTAGCACCCAGAATATTTCTGGAGATAAGAAAAAGTACATTTTCACAAAGGCAAATTTCAGCATTCTGAAGACTTTTTTTTTTACCAATTCCTTGAATCTGTTCATCTGAGAAGTGTGAAAAGGGCCCCACAGTTACCAGTTCAGTGCAATTGGGTAATTCCAGCTTTGCTCTGCCATTTTTCATGGAGGCCAGCCTTCAAAAAAATATAGAAACAGTTCTTGTAGTCAGAAACACAACTCCTTGGTGTTATGGGATGTGCTACCCAGCAGTTCCTGCTGCTAAGTGAAGCTACAGACAACCTCTTACACTCCAAGATGCTGTAATCTCTCATGGCTGGCCAGGATGTCTCCCTGCCTACCATCCTCCATATGGCACAGACCAGATGAAGTGTGTGCTCTCAGGACTCCAAGTTTTAACTGTCCTCTATTAATAACACAGATTCTCCTTCCTACAACACAAAGTGACTCCACAGCATTTTCTGGTAAGGGAAATTATAGCTTGGCATCTGTTCTTTTCACTGCCAGAACCAGATTGCTCATCTTATTATGTCTTACAAAATTGCTCAAGACCTGCAAGGAGAAAATGGATTTGCAATATGGCCTTTTTTTGTTTTAATAGGCACACTTAAGATCACGAAAAGCACCGTGCCACTTCCAAACACACCACAGCGCTTCTGCAGGGACAGAACATCATAAGGGCATTAGGAAATAAAACTGAGCAGCTTCAAAACATAACATCCCAACACTGATACCAAGATCGTCTGTTTGATTAAAAAGCTCTGTGCAGTACTGTCACATTTCAGCTCAGCTGGGAGCAAGTCTACCACTTAACCCTGGCTGGTGAGTGAGCACAGCAGAAAACATCTCAGGACACAAAAAAAAAAAAGGACATTTTGTAGCTATTCCCCTCCCCTGCAATCTCTTCATTTACACGTGAACTAAACTCCCAACAGCTGGGATTTCTAACTGAGACACAAAGGAACTTTTAAGAACATGACACAAGGGCACAGGTTCAAAAGAGGAGGCACCCTGGCAGTTGGGATTTATATTCCTATTCACTATCACCCATGTTAGGGGACAGAAGGAAGCTGTGTATCTGCATTCAGCTGTGCCCTCTGATGAATAGAGGTTACATTAAATCAATAGAGAAGATAATTCTTGACTTTTATCCTGCTGCCACCCCTTGCCAGCATGATAAAGTTGACAACCACCTGCTGGGTTACACATGGATTTCCTAAGCCTCACATGAATCCACAACAGAAATAAAACTCCAAGAAATCAGGATCTGTGGAAAACAGCATACCCTTGCAGGTGATGTGCCTTCTACAAAATCTTCACAGAACAAGTGAATGTCTCCATTCCAAGAAGTCATTAAAACTTTGTAGGGCAGCCCAGCTGTTGTGCTTGCCAAATGTCATCCAGAGAATAGGGAATATTAATAAATAACCATTATCCATATGGTACTCACACCATTTTCTTGTATCTCATGTACTATTGCCCCTGCACCACAAACCTACACAGGTGGAAGACTCACCCCACAGCTGGCCATGTTCCATTGAGAAAGCTAAGGATACAGTCTGCAGAAATCTCCTTCCAGCATGAAGTTTGTGGTCTTTATATCAATGATTTTAAGATTAGTCTGAACTATAGACAGAGGATCAGTGGTTCCACTCCACTGCCATTCCCTTCTGGTTACAATTGGGTAATACGGAGCAGCACTAAATAATGTGAACACCAAAATAATGAAAGATAAAACATAAGGGGGTTATAGGAGCTGCAGCTTCAAGTGGTATTTGCCAAGGTTGTTTTGGCCAATTTAAAATCAGTAGATGCACTCTGCATTCCAAGGGAACAGACACCTGTAAGCAGTTTGAGAAAAGAAGCCATAGAAAATGAGATAAGAGAAAGGCTATGACTGAGCCAAGCTCAGAAAGATAAAAAACACTGGGACCAATTCCAGCCAAGGCTCAGTCTGTGCAGCCCCACCCAAGGTTACAGGGACTGATGATGCTCACAGTTTACCAGACCTGAAGACTCTGAAAAGAAATAATGAAATCCAGAGATCACCTCTATCAAATGAGGAAGTGTTCGTTGAATGCCCTGAGAACTCCACCATTTAAACCTTAAAAAAAAGAAAAAGAAAAAATACCACCACCTACAGTCATTAAAACTGTTTTAAAAAGTCAAATTTTGATTGCAGAAATGTAATCTGGAAACAGTCTATGAATCTGAATTATGGTGAGTCATGCATATTTTATTTCCCTCTTCAAATGTAAATGAATGCCTAATGTATTTAAAGTTTCATCTATTGCCAGGTTGTTTTACCAGCAGATGTACAAAGGGAAAGAGATGACAAAGAAGCTAGAAGCAAGACAGTTTTCTCAGTACTTGAAATCCTGAGTGTAGCAGCACAGTAGATATAGCCATGGTCCACATATCCTAAATGGTACAGAAAAAGACAAAGGAAAGAGTAAACAGTCAAGGAGAATGGGAAGGAAAAAAAAGAATCTTCATTGTTTACTGGGATGAAATGTGGTAGGTAGAAGTCACAGCTGTGTGTCTTGCTGTGCTTACCCTGAACCACCTGGATGCTCTCTCGATGAACCAGCAGGTTCTGGTCTCTCGAGTATCTTGACCACCCTGAAGTTCCCTCCAATGCACAGGAAGTCATTTCCAGGAACCAACAATACCAAAATACAGCCATCATGCCCTCCCCTCTTCCCCTGATCATGTATCCAATTTCTGTGTGGGACATTTGGGAAGTTAGGCAGCACAGGAAACTTGGAAGATGGAAAACACGTGGGGAAGGGAAAAGGATATTTTCAAAACTTGCCATCTGGTTTGCCTCACCAGATAGCCCAGACCCATGAAATGTGGTGCAAAAACCATCTGTCTGCCTATTTGTGCTCTGGAGAAGCCCCAAGGAGCCTGCAGAGAGGGCAAGGTGGCACAGACCAGCCTACAGATGTAGAAGAGAAAATTAATTGCCATAGCTTTGAAAGAATAGCCAGGTCTCAGAAAAAATATCCTATCCAAGAGACGGAAATAGCTCAAGGCCTTTTAGGGAAAAGGCAAAAAGCAAGTTTTAGTTTGGCAACCTCTGAGCCCCACACCCATTCTATCTCTTACAGCACCAAAGCTTTATCATGACCAAGAGGTCTGGAAAACAACCAAATCATTGAAAATAAATGAGTGTTTCCAGTAACATATTCCTTTCACCTAGTTTATTCCTAATGACTAGAAGCTGCTGCTCACAGAACAGTAGGCATGAGAGATGGAAGGAAACCAAAGGACCAATTAGGTCATTAATCCATCAAACTGACAGAAGATTAGTTCCCAGAGCATATTTCTTACTGTTTCATCCAGTTTACTTTAAAAAAGCCCCAGCAATGGAGAGTTTATCCATTCCCTTAAGGAAATCACCCACAGCTTGTTAAATATCTCTCATCAGGACAATTTCTATTCTTTCCAGCTTGCAGTTTCCCTTTTTCCTAATTTTATGTTGCTGCTCTCAGCAACCTTTTGTAGGCCATTCCTCAGGACACATTCAGCAAATGCACATGCACCCTTCCTTATCCTCTAGCCACATAAACTATATTGAGTAATTTCATCCTTTTCAAATGCATTTTCTTCCAGTCCTTTAGATTCAGGAAAAAGTGGTAGCTTCTTTTGGAATACTTTTCCCCCTGAACTTCCCTTCCACCCATCTCTATGTTCTACTGTCCCACTGGATGTGAAAAAAACCTGCTACATTTATCTGCTGAAAGTACTAAGACAAAAGGACATAGATGATTATGGAATAATATCAAGCTACCAAAGTCATCCCAGAGGGGAAATATAACACAGACAATTTTCTTCTTTCATGAGACAATGGAATGGAAGACTGGCTGGCTGTTCACTCCTCTCTCAGTAAGAGGTGTTATTCAAATGCCCCTTCACCTGCCTAGCAGAAGGATCAGGCCAACCTCTGGTACAGAGTAAAAAGGCAAGCATGAACACAAAAAACCCTGCCAGGCAGGCACATTCCCTATTGACACCACTGCATCCAGCCATGGCAGAGATTTGGATCTCAAAGCACCACTCCTCCCTCTAGGTCAGGTCTCAACCTCCCCATGGGCTGAAAAGGGGAGCAGCTGCAGTAATTGCTTGTGGGACAGCTGACTGTAGTCAAGGTCGAGGCTGCCCTTTGCTAGATGCCAAAAATCTCAGCTGAAGACTGGCTACACACTGGAGAAATCAGAAGGGACAGAATCCCTTCCAGTCTGAGGGCTGGAAATCAGAGAGGGATCACACACCACAGAGCTCCAAAATGGAATGAACTGTTCTAACAAGATGTTTTTGATTAAGCAGGAAATAAAGATTAATTTCTTAGTGCAGCATCTAAAGGAGTTGCTGCCTGTAATTCCAGGCAGAGGAGTGCCACAGACAGCACAGCCTCTGGGTATCCCCAGGCAGAGACTCCCAAGGGAGACAGTTCTTCTCAAGGTAATTGCCTATGGACTTGCCCAAGTAGAAATACTGCAAAACACACCACACAGTAGTCCAGCCCCACTGAAACAAGAAGCTTGTGCAGATTTCTCTGACGGCCAGGACAGCACAGCCACATGAGCAATTCCCTGCAAGCCCCGGGGGTGGCATTCACAGCCAGAGCACACCTGGGCAAGGATCAGCTCTTGTCTCTGCCTGTCCACTGCAGGCAACTTTGTTCAACTGTAAGGGAAAGAAAATAGATGCTTTCATGGGACTGGAGAGCCACAGACTACTGGGAGAGTCCAGAGGTGGTCCAGCTTCAGGTAGTGTCTGAGCTGCCAACAGATAAACAGAATCCTCTGCTCCTAGCTGAGAACAGGAGTTGAGGATCATAAGCAACAGAAAGCTGCTCCTGACAACACCAGCTCTGTCCCCTCCTCACAGGGATGGAGGAGATCTCATTAATGCATTTTTACTCCACACCATCATAATCTCTCTTGACTTTCAATGGTTTTGAGCTACAACCACACACCTTGAGGAGCCTGATAAACTCAACTTTAAACTGATTATTGAAATATCCAAGCTGTTCATGCAATGACTGCCAGCTGAAGCTGCACTCTCTTCACTGCTTAATCTTCACTTACAGTGACAGAATTAATTTGTTCTTTCCCACTGCACTCCTTCTACCCAATTGTGCATTCCCAAACCCTCACACATACCCCTCTTCCCACCTCCAATGAGCACACTGCTTACAGGATTTCTGGAAATAGCTCATTTAAAGGAAAGCTTATTTGTTTCAAGCAATGAACAAAAAAGAAAAAGCAAAAGGAACAACTCAATTACTGTTTAGTTGAGGACAAAACCAGAGTATCTTTGATAACTTTATGTGCAGCAGCAGCAGAACTTCATATTTAATTATTTTCCACTTCCTCTTCTGAATTCCTAAGCAATATTAAGTAGCATCATCTCTCCACACTGCCAGAAGCAATTGCATTTAGAAGTAAGAGCTCCCAACATAACTTTAAGAAGAGCCTATAAACACCAAGATGCAGCTACCACACCCAGCAAGGGAAATGGAGCTATTTCACCACCCTGCCACCACCTATGGCTTCAGGAATCCATGGACTTACCCGAGCCTTAAGGCCTCATCTGAGAGAGAAATCCCCACACCTCTGCCACAAGTCCTTCCTCTAAGTTGCCTCCAGCTCCTTTCATTCTCCTCCAGACCAAGAGACAGAGGGAAGAGGAACTCAGAGCTCTCAGTCCAGAAGCATTCTTCACATTGCTAACCTCTTGCTCCTCCTCCCCATTGCAAATTTGAAGGTTCTTTTCCTTTGCAGCTGTTCCTGCTCTCTCCTGAGGGCCACAGAAGCAAGGGCAGACAGCTGCAGCTTTCTGCAGAAAAGGTCACTTGCTGACTGCTTGCCAGGTGAGGGACAATGTCCATCTCCCTGAGGAAGGCAGATTCATCTCCTCTGCATGACATTTGCACAGTGCTTTGGAACACAGCTATGTAAATGTACAGCAATCAGGGGTGTTGTTCAAACCCTGCAAACCCATCCAAAGCCACGAGAGCAACACAATCAAGTGTCTAGGTCTGTGTACTTAACAATCAGAAATGAAGTACAGGGCCTGTAAGCAAATCCAGGTTTACTCAGATCTATGGCCAACACTTCACCACAGGTTTTTTTTGCTGAAAAGCAAAATTCTCTCCAAAGAGAACAGAATTCAAACCATTTCAAGAGATCATGTGACACTGCATTTGTCATTACCACGGCCAGAAAATTACCCAACCTATTGAACAGCAGGTGCAGTCTTTGCAGGTGGGTCAGTGAAAGCCTGAGGCACAGATCAGCAGGTACAGTAGAGGTCAAACAGCTCTATGGTGTGGGCACTGAGGCCAGCAGAAACTGTGAACACACATGGATTTGAGGACATCACTTGGCAAAGTGTCATTTTCTACTTGTCTTCCACTGAAGCCATGGGAACACTAACACTGCAATGCTCCCCCACCTTCTGTGGCCCAATTAAGTCCCAGATAAAAGATTTGGCAGTGGTGATTTACCCAATCCCCCTGTGCAATGCAATCGGATGTTTAGAAACACCATGAGTCCTGAATTCCAGCTATTGTGTCTTCTTATGTTTTTGCCTGACAGATCAAAAAGCTTTTTGCACCTTTTCTGTTATGTAACACAATCCACTGACCTAAGACATTTGCCTTTATTAATAAAATACCCTGCAACAATACCCTGAAAGTCACAGGAAAAAAGTGCTGGCACTCCACAGGGCAATAGATATGAAATACTCCAGTACTTTTGTCCAGGGCTTTCCATGCAGCTCTCTGTTTAATGAGTCCATCACCAGGTTTAATGACCTGCCAGAGCTTTAGAAACACTCTTCCCTCCTCATCAATGATTCACATGCAGTCTTAAAGCTGTGCACAGATTAAAGAGGCTGCTGCTCTCCCACCTCACTTCAACCCAAAGTGGTTTTAAATATTTCATCTCACCACAGAACTCTTCTGTACACATCCCAGAGGTGCTCTGAGAAGCTCTCACCAGGAGTTCAGCATTACCTGGCAGAGGGCCTGCTGGCACCACAAGAAAGCTGTCACTGCCAGGCATGCCCACATCCTATATTTACTTTTTTCAATGAGTCCTGCATGACCCCAGCTGCCAAGACTGGGGATAGGATTTTCTGAGGTAGTTGATGCTTTTTATAGAAAAACAGATGGAAGCCCTGATTGCAGGGACAAAACAAAGAAGGACCTTATCTGTAATTACTGGGGTCAGCAGGAATTTTCCTTCGACTTCAAGCGAAATGGAGCCATGACCCTCTTCTTCTCAGCTCTGAGGGGATTCAGAGGGTATCCAGAAACACAGGTTGGATCTTGCACTTCCCAGGTAAGCATGTCAAGGATCAGCAGTCTAATAGGATACCCATAACACCCTGTAGCTCTTACTGTGAAGCAACCCTGATGTGAGAAGTCTCATGGTCCAGGCTGCCACAGAGACTTGCCCCCTCCCTCCACACACAGAGCAAGACTCTGCCTGTAGTGCAGTCCTCATAACCACTATTTTGGCCCCAGGGAAAGGAGAGCCAAGTAGCACAGGGAAGAGGAGAGGGTGAAAAGACCTCGAGCCACCCCCCAGTTTTGCCACCAATGGCGGGATTTTGCTGATACCACTCCAAGCCACCATTTTGCCTTCTTCCAGATGGGAATTATGCCAGCAGATCTCACATTCTAAGCCTCTGCCAGTCTAGTGGTCCATTGCTAACAGCCACAGTCTCCACATGCCTTAGTCATTCATGACACAGGAAAGGTTCCTCAGAAGATCTCCCTGGGGTCCTCTGGAAAATTCCTGACCTTTGGATTTTCATTTAAATCAACTTAAACCTTCAGAACCTCCATGGCACAGAAGAGTCTGCCCCCCACAGAAAAAGCTCCTTTTGCAGTGTCTGTCCATGGTCAGGAATGTGGATGAGGAGCCAGATGATTCCCCTACACTGCCAAGGACAGCACAGCAGGTAATACTTGGTCACATCATTTCTTCGGCCTCATTTCTTCTCTCACCCCACAATGGAAAACGTGGAAAAAAATCCTTCCAGAGATGAAGGGAGTCACATCAGTCCACAGCAGATATGGCCAAATCATGAAAAATGTTGTTTGTTGGCACACTCAGAAAGTGAAGCCTTGCTTTCTCCTGTGTAATTCAGCCTTTCCTCTATAAGGAAAGAGTGATGACCTCTGTAGGTCTGCAAAGGATAGACCTGACTGAGAGAGAATACAAAGATCCCTTTACTTAGTGCAAAACCAAACAAAAGTGAGCAATAAAGCACTGCAGAAAACAAGCAGGTAAGTACCTGCATTTTATCTTCAGTCAATACCTTTTCAGCATGGCTGATCCCTGAAATCTGATTTCATGTAGTTCTGCAAACCCATACCCCCTGGGAAGCTTGCACTGCTCTTGCTGAGCGTTAGCTCTCACTTCATTTGTCCACACAATCTCTACACAGCTGTCATCTTGACATCCAAGCAAGCTTAAACAAAAACATCATTTCTCCATAAGGCACACCTCTCTTCTCAAATAGCTGCTGGTCTCAGGTGTCCCTTTCCATGAAATCCATCACCAAACCACTTTGCCTTCCTCAGTGAAGGGAGGACGTTTAGAAAAGAGAGCACTGCAGTTCATCACAGTCTCAATTTACTGTGGCTCATTGCCTCTTTCTAGCTCACTCTAATCCTTCCTGGAGGTGAGAGGGCCATGGCATGGGTTCTTGGCCAGAGTCACTGCAGCAGCCATGGATTCATTGTACATCCTCACTGTACAACAAAGCCATCAAGAAAAGAATGTGGCAAGAGATAGCATTCAGTTAAAGGGCTGTGTGATGAACAACTGGACCTTGAGATGGATTAAGGAACCAGATGACAAGGCAAGGAAATATCCACTGCCTTAATATCAATTTACTCCCTCCTTCTTTCATATCCCTTCTTCTCTAGTGACTCAGAACTTTCAATGGAAAGGAACTGATCAGTGCAGTTCAACCCACACCCAGGAAACACCATGGCTCCCCATTACCCCTGCCAGCTCCAGCTGTCTTACTCTGCTCAGCAGAGGGTGAATGTCCATGGTTCTGCACAAACCTGTCGCACTAGAGCATGACAAGAACCACACAGACACTGCTCTTCTCCAGGCCAAGAAAGAACAAGTTTATTTTTACACTTAGTGTTATATAGGGTTTTGGGAACAACTGTGGATTGGAGGATGAGGTTACCACCTGTCTGACCACACTGGTCAAGGAAAAGGTCCATCAAACCTTCTCTGCCCAGGAGAAAGGAATGAAAAACAAAATGACAGTCAGCCAAACATGTGCTGTGTTTACATGAACCAGTGTAAGAAACTCCAGCACAGAAATGAAAACAATCAGAAGGCTGCAAATCAGGGCGACATCACCCCTGTCCAGAAATCCTTGCAGTTTGACCACAGCACTGAATCATTACACAAAGGAAAAGTGCACGTGCTGGGCTGTTTCCAACCTGCCTTCCACTTGGCTGTCTCCAGGGCAGCTCAGGCAGAGAGCAGCACTGCAGCCCTCCCCATGAGCTCCTCACTGGGAAATGGTGCCAACACCTGGGCACCCACTAAGCCACCTGTGCCACCAGGGCTCCTGAAGCAAAGAGCCATCAGGTACCCACTGTGCTACCAAAAACCCTACACATTCAGGAAGTTTGAATCATATGGAAATCAAGATTTATCAAATCCCAATCATCTGCATCCCCAGCAGAAGCTGGGTGACCTTAAAGAATTTTTATCCAGTTTGAACTTATCCCAGGTTATATAAAATTGCCGCAGTAGTCTCAAAGATGTGAGACATGGGTATAAGAGTGCAATTATGTTAGAGTTGATTGCATTGAGGAGTTAAGGTTAGTGAAACCAAACCCAAGCTGGTGTGAATCATTGCAGTTCCACTGGAGGGAACAGTTACATTATTTACTCCGGATGAAAATCTGTTTCACTAAGTTGAACAGAACAAGAAAAGGGCTATAAACAGAATCAGACTTATAAAACACAATTTTATGTCCTTAAAATAAGTCTCTCTCCAACACTGGATTTCAAAACCGGGGCCATGTCAGGTGAAAGGCAAGGCCCTCCGTTTGCTGAGTTATACACACAAAGGATATAACCTGATGACACGTGTCAGGTATAGCTCACTTGGCACATCAGGAAGCAGAGCTCATAGATGGACAGGCCCAGCTCCCCCTCAGTCATCTGAGAACATTGTTTAAATATTTTCTCCAGATGCAAAGCCAGCTCTACAGATTGCAGCACAGGTGTTGGATTTTAGAGACTGAGGCTCCATGCCAGCCTCTACTACAGCTACTCCTCAGCAAGGCTTTTAAGTTGTGTCTGAACCAGTCAGCCTTCAGGACTACCTTGCACAAATTAATATACACAAATATACAAATTAATACCTATGCATAAAATATGCTCAGCTGAGGACCAGGGACTGGTGGCCATGACACTGGGCTCATCCCTCCTGGAGATGCCCTCTCATCTGCTCTTTCTCTTTTCATTGAAACACTGCAAACTCCCTGAGGTCTCTGCCACAGGGAACCATGATCAAGAACAGACCTGCAGCTCCTTATTTCTGATGCCCATCTCTGCCATATCCTGCTTCCTCCCACAGCCCACGTGGAGAAAACTTCTGAGAGCTCTGTTTTCTGAGCAAGCAGCCTGCTGCAGGGGGCTTGGTGCACTACAGGGTATTGGATAGACCTGGCAACAACAGCAGTCAGAGTTCATCTCTCACACAAAATTTTTGGGATGTAAGGCTGGGGTAACAGACAAGCTTTTGAGCACTTTAACCCTTGCCACATCACTCCACCTACAAAAGGCTCAGACTATTTCAGTCTACTGATGGAGAACTACAAAATGAGGATGAGCACTTTGACTTTACAGTGCCCTGTAATGCCAGAAATTTACACCGACCTTGGTGGCCCCGTAACACTGAGCCACATAATGCAGAGCTCCCCACCAGCCTCCATCCCCTGCAACAGGGCCAGATTTTGCACACTGGAGCATCAAATCAGCAATCCTCTGCTTCTCTGACATCACCATGGACTCTGCTGTCCAGGTTTCCCTGCCACAGGAGTTTGATTCACAGCAGCAGGCTTTTCAGCTATGGCTGTAAAGCTGATCTACATATTAATATAATAACCCTTTACAATTCAATAAGATGAGAAGTGGAAAAATATGAGAAAGAAAAGATGAAGCCCTCTGCAGATGTTGTCCTCCCATATGGTATCCCATATGGTTATATTTCACTGCTGCTTGGTTTTATAAGATCTCTCTCTCTCCAGAGGGTAACCCCAGCCCCCATCCATACTGTGATCAAGAGATTGATTAAGAAACAGGTAACACTGCAAGCCACTTTGTCATTGCTGATAGAAGTGCTGAACAGCCACTGCTAAATTACAGCTATCAATCTCCCAGCCTGTACATGGATCCATTAATTATTTCTCCCATTACCCACAGAGACAGATGCTTCCTGTTTTCTTGACATAAGCTGTGTGGATCACTTGCCCATCTGGCTTCTGTGTGTTGCTATAATGGTAGTTTTCCCTCAGATGTCCTGTTACAATTCCTAACAGCCTCCACAGGGAGACAATATTATCACTTAGTATTTCTAAAGGATAGTCCCTAATCGTCCAAAATTTGTTAATTCACCCTGGAATTACTGGATCATGTTATTACTATGTACTATTAGCCCAGGTATACAGGGTGTGTGTAAGGATGGGAAACTGGAACCAGTGACATGACTTGCCAAACATCACAGTGATGACCAGTGACAAAGTAGACACATGAGCAAAAATCTGGAAGTTTGCTTTCACATCAGCACACAAGGATAAGAAAGAATGAGGGACAGCATTCCATTACCTGCTTGCTTAGGGAAGCAGAGTCCCCATGCACAGTGCATGGCTGCAGCTACAGCCAGGCCCAAGGATGGTGATGCTTCTTTACAATCCTGCAGGACACCAGTGGGGTCTTGGCAGGGGAGAAGAGAAGCAGCAGCACAGTGAAGCCACAGCCACACTGGCAGGGCCACCACCAGCAGCTTGCCAGGTCCCACAAGATCTGACCTGTCCCCTGCACACACAGAAAGCTCCAGAGTTTCTGCAGGGAGAGGAAGCCCCTCAGCATGAATTTCATCAGCAAAACTGGAGCTCTCACCAGCCAGCAGATATAGAAAGGAGCTGGCTTGGGGGATTCCCATTTCAAGTTCACACCTGGCCCATAACCTGTGAGGGAAGGATGACAATAGATGTGACATTAGAGCAATTCTACAAATGATCTCTCCCAAGCATCAGCTTTTCCAGGCAAAGAGGAATGGGTAGTTTTGATAGAAGTTCCTTTTTCATGACTCACTTCTGTGTCATTATACCAATAAGATACTGTCTCTCTGGGCTGTTTTCCTCTAGTGATTAAAGTTATGAGCCTTGACCTTGTGCCTTATCAACACTACAAACACACACTATAACCACCTAAAAACTTGCTGCCTTTCATCCCTTATTGCTTAATAAACTTGCCAGCAGACCTATTGCAACAGAATAATGAAGCTAAGCAATTGCATACAGCTCAGTAAATCTAGGAGCAGTGCCTGTTAAAAATAAATAGAATTAGAATTGAAAAACTCTCACACTAATTGTAGAAATGTGGAGTATTATGAAAAAGATACCATCAGTTCAACAGAGTTCAAAAACCTCTCACTCTGCTGTTTCAGCTGCTGAAAGGAGGAGCAGTGTCAGAAAAGATGAGAGAAGGGACTTGCATAAATCCAGAAGAGGAGGAAAAGAAGATGTCAGGACATATCCACACACAGTGTGTGCCTTAGGGAGCTGCTGCAGGACCTGCAGACAGCACAGCCTTTGGCACAAGATGCTCAGGAAGGGAAGGAATGGTGCTCACGAGCAGGTGCTTTGGCAGAGTGCTGGGGAGAAAACAGCCCAGCACCTGGCTCCTGAAGTTTCGAATTTGGTGAAATTTCAGCCAGGTGACATCAATAACCTGCAGTTCATGTTGGGTTAGTGCTGCAATTGGGCATTTTCCAGCATGAAGCACAAGGCAGATCTTCTTCCATGGCAAGACACATGGGCAGGACATAACAGTGAGGCACAGGGTGAGCTCTGCACGTGCAGGGACTCCTGACACTGCTCTGCTGAGCAGCCACATGAGAGCTATTCAGGTCCAGATGCTCAGTCTGGAAGTGCTGAAGGTACAGCCTTCTTCCAGCATTGCCTGTGTATGGAGCCTGTGTGTAACTACATTCCCACCTCTGGGTGCACTGTTTGGGTCTGATGGACAGGCCCACAGAAGATCTCACTGCAAGATCACACACAGACATCTGTCAGGGCTCACCACGCTGCCCTTTACATGCTGGGCAGCCTGAGACTGTTGCAAGACTTTAAGCCACAGAAATTTATTCAGTCCCCAGCAGGTGGTAGGAGAAAGCAAGAACCATGGCCTTCTCCATATCCAATTCCCTCCAACAACGAGGTCATTAGGGGAAAATGCCCAAATCACCCTAGGATTACCAACAAGTACAATGAATCTCTTCTGCCTCTACACCTCCCTGGATCTCCAGGACCCAGGGCCATCACAAACCTCCAGTAGTTGCCACCACTACCCCAAAGTACTTTTTCCAGCTACCAAGTCACCTGCAACTGGATCTAGACCTGTGTCTGACTTCCTGGGAGAAATTGCTGCTGCAGGAGTAAGCTGCTGCCCTGCCTTTCACCAAGAAAGGCAAAACATATATGTCCCAAATAGACAGAGAACAAGAAAAGGGAGCTCCATCTCCCCAGTGCACTTCACAGTAAGTGCTGTAATTTATAGCACATAAATACTGTACATACACCGCTGCATTTTGCAGACATTATCATCTCAAAGGGCAGGTAGGAGGTGGGAAAACAGCTTGTAACAACTGTAGCTTAGACAGCTGCTTTCTTTGCCACGTGTAATGCTGTTTAGGGAGGTAAAATAGGTCTACCCAGCAGTGCCTCTGCTTCTGCTAGGATACACTGCAGCTCTACATGGAGCTTCTGCTGAATAATTAGGTTCAAGGCAGAATCCTGTAAACAATCTTGTAGAGGCTTTCTGGGAGAAACACAAAACCATTCCTAACTCCAAGCCCATTCCTTTCCCAGAAAGAAACTACACTGTCCTCATGCTGGGCTTTTGTACTGCATCTAACACAGTCTGTGTGACCCAACCACTGTAGCTGGAAGTCTGTGGACAGGATTAAGCTCCCACAATGCCAGGTATCACAGCTAATGGAATCTTTCAGCTGCATACAAGACTACTTTAAAAAGTTTTTTTCCATACCAAAAAGGTCCTAATCTTCCTACCCCTGCTCCTTTCTTCCCCCAACCTGATTATTGGCCACATGTCCTTGTCCTCTTGTGTCCTTGTGTCAGACCCTACACAGAGCCAGTTCAGCTCACTAATCTGACAGAATATGCTTCCTTTATTCTATCCTGGGGGAAAACTTTTGGCCAAGTTTGTTTTTGTACCAACTTAGTGAGTTAAATTGTCTCAGCAGGAGCTGACTAGCAAAACCAAAATCGAAGCTGACAATAGCTCTACCACTAAAAACATACAAATGGAAAGTGAAAAAATTGAGGATCAGGAAGACATTGGATCAGCTCAGCTGCACTACTGAACTACACCCTCCATTAAACATGGCACATCTCATTTTACACTTCTTTATATTAGACAAATCGGTGATTTCTCTCCTAAAGTCCACAGGATATAAGAAATCATATTTTCACTGGTCTAGTTTATTCTAGTTGCTGGATATCTTGGCTCTACTGGACAAAAGAGTAGCTTTTTCTCATTTGTGCTTGGAGTTTGCCTTGAGGAAGTTTGGCAGGATGCAGCTCTGGCATCTGTAATGGTAACAGCATGGGAAAGGACTGCCAAGGTGATCCTGTTTTAGTAAGTGGAATCACATTGCACTTATGCAGCCTTAAAGCAGCCATAACATGACCCAGGACTTTTATCACATAGATAAATGGAGGCAGCACAACATCTTGTTCTGGAAGCCTCTGAGATCACCAGAAGCACAGCATAGCAGTGAAGAGAACAGATCACTCCTCGCTCATCCTGTTCTTGTACAGGTGCTTGTGCTGTGACAGCACAGTCTTGTCACAGATTTCTGCTCTGACCCACCAGGGCTGCCATCAGGTCTGGCCTAGACCCTGCAGACACAACCCAACAGTGGCCAGTAGCCCTTCTTGCCTCCTTCCTTCTCTGCTTTGAGCTCTCAGAGCAAGGAAAGCTTTGCTTTTCCCTTTAGGGGTGTTGGGCCAGGAGTTTCCAACACTGATGGTTTGTCTGAGCAGCACAGAATTGCCATGGTTACAGCTTTATTTGTGGACTTAGGGAGAACAGCAGGATTCATGGAACCAAACTCAAAAGCTCACTTGTACATCAGAGAGACACAACTGGGGATGAGTCAACATCAGAAGGAAAATAAATTGCTTCTCCCACTACCCAAAATGCCAAAAGGGACAGTTAGGAAAAGCATCATTGCATCAGGTCTTTGAGAAAGTTGAACTCAATGCCTTTCATTAAAAGGCTTAGGGAAATAACTAACCTTCCTCTGAGTGAGTAGGCAGCTGCCACTCCGTGCCCTTTCTCCTCAAGGGCAAAGTTTAGTTATTCTTTCAGAAGTGCAAACTCCCTCAAGCAGTTCTCTTTGCTCCTCATTTTGTTTCAGCCAGAAGTTGTGAGGTTCTAAATGCCCCACGTGTCTCCTGGAATCTCTGCTGGCAGCAGCACTGAAGGAGGCTGTGAGAGGAAGGAGTTCAAGGCAGAGCTCAGCCTGGAAGACACATCTCACTTGTGTCAGCTTCCCCCTAGCAAGTGTGACAAGACAGAGTCCCAGCACACCCTGCATGAGCAAGTGCAGAAGCTGAGAAGGGCAGCTGTGTCCTGGCTGCCCCTTTGGGCAGTGCTATCCCCCTTAAGGGCTCACTCCATTCATCCATGAGAGGTCACCACCCTGAGCCCAGGCTGGACACAGCCTGACCACAGCCTGAGCCCAGAGCCTGTACATGTGCTCCCTCCTGCAGTGTGAGCAGGTACCACGAGGTCCTCAGTCATGGAACACCCTTGGTTTTGGTAGCAATTCCCACTGTGATTCACTTGGATTGCAAAACAGACTCCAGCTGGACAGCACTGCCAAATCTAAGCACCAAACACCCAGCAGCAAAGCTTGTCCAATGGCACCAGGCTGGAAAGATGGCCATGACCTCGGGGACAGTGCAAAATGTTGCTGTAGGAACATTGCAATTCATGGCCTCAAGGGATCCTTCCCACCAGGCACAGACAGCACCAGGATGGGGCTGGTGTTTGCCCTGTGGCGCTCTGAGCCAGGATAAGACCCACAAGCTTCTGTATTTACAGGAAAACACCCTCTAACACCAAAACACAAACTGATTGCATCACTCAGAGCTCTTGGAAAGCACCTGGGAAGCAGAAGGAGCCCACTGCTGTCACTTCTAGAGGTCACTGTCCATGAACATGATCACATGAACTCCTTTTTCAGGCTTCTTCCAGCACAAGATGATAAAGAGCAGGCTCACTCCTCCCATTTTATTGGGCAGAGAAGCAGTCTAAGCATGCAGAAGAGCAAGGGAAGAGCCTTCCCTGGTGCAATATGCCTGACCTCTGCAGGTGTCCCTGTGTGGCCAACACTGCACCTTCTATTATATTCTGTGATTCTTTGAAACCTGCTTGACCCCACAGAGGCAGCAGCAGCATAACAACTTACAAGCTCAGAAGAAGACTTCTGCTGGTGTGAATACCCATTCCCCAGGAAATCAATGTATTTACAGCCCCAATTTAAACTGCTATAAGCACTATCACCAAAAACATATTTGTGTTATTAGCACTGCACTGTGCAGTTAATTGCTGTACAAATATTTGTGCTGCCCACATTCATCACAAGGGCTGCTGCTGCCTCTGGGTGAACTTACTCAAAATCTGATGTGTTTTCCCAAGACTGGAAGTCTTAAAGGGGATGTCTCTATTTTAATGCTCTGAGAAACACTGATCCAAAATTTCTTTCCACTGAAGTGGATCCAGAGCAACACGGGACTGTCTGCTTCAGAGGAAAAGCACAATGGGGCAAGACTTCTCAGCCTATATTTTTGGACCAAGAAGTCAGGCTGAACTTACCTTTCTTCTTGTCAGCTCATTGTGATTTATTTAGATTTATCACCAGTCTTCCCTACTCCCCTCTCTCTTTCTCTCTCCCCTTTCTTTTTTAATTAGGCCACTGAGGCCTTGTTTTTAGAAGCCGTCTGGATCCCAACAGGAGCTTTTAAGTCTCAGACATCAAATGGCAGGCAGTTTACTATAGTTAATTATGGTAATTTTTGCTTAGTAGTAGCTTCCCTCTGAAGAGCCAAAACCACTTAGAAAAAGCTCCAGCCTCAGGCATGAATTTCTAAGAACATATTTTTTGTCATTCATTATTTTACAAAGTTAAGTAGCAGCAGAAAGTTAAAATCCAGAAGGGAAAAAAGAGCTGACAAAAAGAATAAGCTTTTGGGGGCTATACACATGACACAAAACCAGACAATGCTTGCATTTTGTAGGCACCAGGCACTGCTGTGCTGAGCTGTCCCACACAGTGCCCAGTCCGTACCACAGCTGTGTTCAGGCTGCTCTGAGCTGCACAGAAGGACAGGCAGCTCCCTAGTTCGGCTCCTGGCTGTCCCAAGCAGCCAGTCCCACAGGGATGCCATCCCCTTTGGATACAGAGCATTATGTGACCCACTGCAGGACATCCCATGCAGCCACAGACCAGCAAGATCATAGAAACCACAGGAAACTCCTTCTGAACAATTCTATAGAGAGATCATGTGCAGCAACAGGGCTTTCAAAATACCCTGACTAAAGCAGACCCTGCCTCTTAGCATGGATTCAGCCTGTGGGTGAGAACATTTTGCATGTTAAAAATTAATATAACTGTGGCACTCACAAAAACGATCCACTACAAAGAGGATGGAGTTGATTTATGCAGGGATGCAGGGTTCTAGCACAAGGAAAAGAGGCACAAGCCAAACAGTGAGGAATTAGGAGCTACTTTCCCAATGTCTTGATGAACCATCACCTCGCTGCCTGCAGATTGCTCAGCCTTGCATGGGCTAAATGCCTTGATTTCTGCCCCTGCTTTTTCTGTTGCAAAACAAGAATATTAACCTCTATCTGTTTTCCAGGATTTCCTTCTAGGTTCCCATAGGAAAAAAAAAAACAACAACTTTTTGAAGATAAGTTTGCCCCCTGGAGAGGAAAGGAAAACAGAAGGAGAACTGACAGTTTGCCTTTGATTTCTATGGCTACAGAGTCTGGCCAGAAAATCTGGGGCTTTATCACACAGATTCTTTCTTTTATGAAAGGTGGTGCTTTTATCAATTACCAAAATATGTAATCTTGAGGTCTGCTTTGCTACTGATGAGTTTGTTTCATCTTCAGACTCTTTTAGGCAGTTTAGCATTTCATCTGAGAATCTAGAAACCACTGGGAGCAGTTGAAGTCAAACTTTCAAATATTTATATTAGATGGGTTCAAAGGTATGCACAAGAATGTAAAATACAAGTTCAGAGCTTCCTGCATAACCCATCTCAGCACTGGAAGAAAGGAGGAGGGGAAAATATATGTGTATTCTAATTTAATCAAAAACAAGTATCCAAGCAATCACTATGGTCCCTTCCAGAAGTTCTCATTCTGTGGATGCTGCAGCTGTTTGTTTGCCAAGTGGTTTGAACAGCTTAATCATTGTTTAGTGTAAAAGAAAGTAATTGATTTTTGAATTTACACTGAGACATTGCACAGCACTGAGAAGATTGCCTAAATTTCCAAAAACATCTTTTAAAATAGTTTGTCTTTTTCAGCAAAGTAGATCTGGGTCTCTGCCTACTTTCAGACAATGAAATTGTGGCTCTCATCAAGCTCCTTTCTATGCAAACATGACCAGGTTTCAGATCAAATCTATCTGGTGCTTTAGGCCAAACCTAATGCACAAAGAAAGTTAGATGGCCCCCATGGTCCCTCCCAGCCCTATTCTGTGCAGTTCTGAATTAAACACTGGGCTTGTCTGTCCTTTCACCACCCCTTCATTGAATGCTACAATCAATCCAGAGGGCCACCAAGCAGTGGACAAGAGTTTGGCATTGGGACTCAGAGCTCCCTCAAAGCCCTTCAGTGTGCAGGTGGTTCCACACCCTGCAGCCACAGCTGGCCATGGTTACAGCACCAGGGCTCATGCCAAGCTTTAGAGGCTGTGGGACAATGGGCAGGCTGCTGTGCTTTATGGATTTGTGACACCAAAGAGAAAAGGAGCAGTGGAAAAGATGCCAGCTGGCAGGGACAAAGCTGAAGAGTTCCATTTCCCAGGCCATGCAACTCCACTGCCCAAGCTGAGACCTTTTCTTTCAGCAGTCATGGGCTGTGCCATTTCCCTTCTGTGACAACCAGGGAGATAAGCCAGCCCCTCCAAGAAAACATGAGGACAACTTCTGGAACAGTAGCAGTGGTAACCCATCTAACTCCCAGGAGCAAAGCCCAAGGATCATTTGTTTGTGATCCCTCATGCCTCACAGCCAGCCCTGCTTTCCCAGGACAGAGCCTGTCTCTTGTCACACTCCTTTACAACAGCTTTTTGGAGTCTTAAACACCCCACCAAAGGAAAAAAAAAAAATTTAAAAAAAAAGGCCAAACCTCACAGGTAAGCACAACAATCAAAATTACAAGAAAAGTTTCACTTCATTAACTTTCACTGCATTATCCATGTGGTGAACACAGAGTTACAGCAAGGGAGCAGTGGGAAAACCTCAGATAGCCTAAAAGTGCCCCTTGGAGAAACCCACAGGGCTCAGCTATCCAGATATACTCACTTCTGTAAATTCCTACAGGATGAGAGTAATTCCTGCAGCACCACTTCCCATGTTACACTTCAAATCTTCCACTTCAGAATTAGAAGATTAGAGAACACAAAAAAATGCCCACGTCATGCTAATACCTGTCTCTTAAATAGATCAAGGTACTTTATATAGAATAGCTCAAAGAGAGTGATAACAAGGTCCAGGCCTGTGCCAAACCTCAATGGAGAAATCTCAAAGCTCTGTGTAGAGAGGCTCCTGCTCTGAGGTCAGCATGCACACTGCGAATTTCAGTTCCCTCTCCCAGTTCGTGCTTCCCAAATTCTGCAGGGCACATTCAGGAGCAGCTGAGCCAACATCTGGTTGAAGCTTTGTTACCCTCCTCACAACATGCCCCACTGCTGCCTGTGGCTTTAACACCCAGCAGACAAAAGATGACACGACTTGGCCATTGCCTTATGAGTTGTCATCAAAAATCCTCCTCTCTCATTAACCAGGCCCCTCCTTCATGCCACTGCCAACCAGAGCATGGCTTTCTTCTTATTGATTAACCCAAAACAAAAGAACTGCCTCCTGTTTCCCACAGCTGAGAAAAAACATATGGCAAGTCAGGGGAAGATTTCCCTTTCTCTATCCTTTCAGCAATGCCATCACGTTCTTTATAACTAAAATATGCTCTTTGGGTCCAAGGGAAAGGATTTCCATGTGTCTCAGTTCATAACATCCATTGGGGCTGGGGATAGAAAGACAGAAGTAATGTCACTGTACTGGTGAAATCAGTGTTTTGTTGGAATGTGCTTGCCTGTCCCCACATCAAACATTTCTGCAAGGCCTTGGCAAAGGACACCTAAAAGCCCCTGGGTTTGTGTGCAGCTGAAGTAATTTGTCCAAAGAGCAAAGGGGAGCCCTCTTCTTCTGAAAAAAAAAAACAAGCAAAAAGCAACAAAAATAACCCCAACAGGAGAGAAAAGGGTTTAAATACATGGAAAAGTGAACTACTTACCTCATCTCTCCCTGATCAGCATCTGTTCAATCCAAGCCTTCAACCCTCCCACACAGGTACAAAGGAGTCACCTCCTCCTCTGTCCATCAGAAGCCAAAATCTTGCCTGAAGATTGGCCCAGCACAACATGCTGGGACCAGTCAGCAGCTGACAGCACCACAGAGCTCTGTCCCAGGAAAGCAAGTCTGAGAGGGAAACTCTACTCTCCTGTCAAACACAGCGAGCTGTAGGCACCAATTTCACTGCCTGTTTTAGTATTTTTGCCTTTTCAGTTGCCTCAGCTCTGCCTGGGGTCGGGCTCCCCCCACCCCACACCTTGGTAATAGTGTTGCTTTTCTGGCCAGATCTGAACCATTGCTGTGTAGAGCAACCCCGAGGAGAGTTTGGTCAATTAAGAGCACTAACCTGATTCTGTGCTCTCCTTTAGCTTGTTAAGAACTTGAGTTCAAAAGGATTTCCACTGCCAAGAAATCAATTACAGTGGTTACAGGAGATACAGAGGAGGAAGATGCAGGCAGACACGCTGATTAAAAAGGTTCCCACGCCATGATTGTGTTTCCACCTGCCAGCTCTCCTGCCTGTGCCACAGTCCCACAGGAAATTTCTTTACAGTTTTCCATAGTCCAATTGATACAAATTCAGCCTGAGGAGTTTTGAGCCCATGTTGTGGCTGCATTTGCTGAGGCTGGTGGAGTTTGCATGAGGCAGATAAGAGCTCAGGGGAGCCCTCCCATCAGGGCTGGGGCAGCCACAGCGCTCTGAAGGGCAGACACTACGGTGAGGAGCATCTGCCAGCCACAGAGTGAAGGAAAGGGAAAGCATTTCCTCATCCAGAGAGCACTTTAAACACTCAGAACTTTTGGAAAATAGTGACTCCTGCCCTGTTTGGGTTACTGGCTGCCATGAAAGCCATTCTCTGTCCCCAGCCTGTGGCTGTGGCACAAAGCCTCCCCAGGGCCACATCCCCATGGAGGCTGTGCATTCCCCACCTCCACCACAGCAACCACACCCGAGGATCCCTCTTATGGCACCTGGTGCCACACCCCAGCGTCTGATGACAACCACGGGCCCAAGCAGGTTACAGAGCATCAGTAGGGTCTTCTCTTTGGGAACACAGCTCTGTGCTACGTCCCCTCCCTCAAAGCACCATTGCAGAGGCCAGGCAAGCAGAGCAGCCAGTCCTTCTGCCTGCTCCCCCAGTGCTGCCTGCAAGGATCCTCCCCTCATAGCTGGTTGCACCAAGTCTGGTGCAAGAGCAAGTCACTGTTGGTCAAATCACTTGAACTTTCCATGTCTCCTTCAATCATCTGTCAAATGATGTTGATAATATCTCACTAAGTCACAGTAAGGCTTAGTTAATTATTTTAATGTACATGAAGATCTCTAGATATTTGTTGTATGCTCACACATGGGCAAACTGTGAATTTCATGAGTGCCAGCCCTTGACTGAGTACATCTCGGGGTCTCTAGCAACAGCCACGTGGTTAGCAAGTAGGAAAGTACCAAAAGTTATCTGTGGACAGATGGCAAAGATGGCAAAGCCTCCCCAGGCTCACAGGCACCTGTCCTGTACTTGTGAAGTACCCTGTCCATTTCTAGTCACTGCCCAGCCTACAAGCAAGAGTTTTCTGTATCAAAGCAGCAAGATGAGCTCCTGCATAATCAAAATTAACCAATTATGTTGTGCAACAGCTTATTCATTTTGATATGCATAGCTAAATAATTATTGCAAGTGTATGCAAAAGAGGCTCTAGCTTAATAGGCTCCTTATTTTGTTTGTTTTTGACCAGAAAGATTGCCTATAAAGAAAAATCAGCTTTAGGCAGTTGTTATTGTTAAAAAAACACAGTTTGTGGGGAGAAAGGAATTTGCGGTGGAAAAAAGAAGCCTCATTTGAATAACAAAACAATTTTTGTTGATTTCATTGTTGTTTATGAGCTATTTAAGCCCAGGGGTGGGTAGAAAAGGGGAAATAAGAGGAATTTACTGACAAACATGTTTTAAACAGATAGCTCCAATGATAAAAATCCCATTTTGAGTTTGAGCAGTGAGTAGCACATCATACAGTTTCTAGGAAGAAAATTTAAGAGAACTTCATGAGAGATGAAAATATTGTAAATATGCATTTTTCAAAATAAACACAACACTTCCTCCCCTTTGAGCTCTTACGTTTTTAATTCATTCAGCCAAACTTGCCATCATCGCTGTTATAAAGGTTTGGAAAACAAGATGGCATTCAGCTTCCTCCCTTCAAGTCATGGTGAGCAGCTTCCAGTGCAGAGCTGGAAGCACATGAGACACCCCTGTGAGCCCAGCAAACCCCATTCCCTCCTGCTCACACAGCCTGGAGAGGGTGAGAGGGTTGGAATTTGAAATGTAAGGAATTTTCAGAACTCTGGGCCTGTAAGCCAAAGCTTAGAATTAAACACAGGATTTGATCTGAGACATTGGAAAAGGCTTCCCAACTTAAGTGCTAAAAGTGAGAATGTAGATATAGTTTAAAGCAGAGACACGTTAAGCAAAGTAAAAGAAAGTTTAGAGTTTTCGAGTTTAAAATATAAAAAAAAAGTAGCTACAAAGGTAAACAAAGAATGCAGTACTGTATTTTGTATTTAGTAACTGCAGTACTTCAGTTTATGTGTCATAACATGATTAGCTAAGAAAGCTTACACTGTAGCATGGGTCCATAAGATGAAATATTTAAAGATTAAGTCAAAAACATAAATACCCTTGTTGGCAGTGTTTTATTGGTCAATAGCTCCTTAAAAAGTCTTGTAACTAAGAGCCTCCTGACCCCCGGAACCATACCATAACAATATGAGCTGAACTCACCCTTCCTGCCTATGTAGATTATAAGAAAAATAAACTACATCATCAAAAATCACTCAGAAGTCATGTCTCAAATTCCTTCCAAAATTCCCCACAAGTGAATTATCACATGGGAGTTGTGCTCTACAGCCCACAAACAAACAGAGAAGAGGAACCTGCTGGAACAAGCAGTCAGGCTGGAGAAGCACACAAGGAAAGGAGGCAGCAGTGCCTGCACACCACACTGCCTTGCAGAGTAGAGACCTCTGTGAGCAGGACATCAGTACTGTAACTAATGAATCTGGGAATAAAAAACACTCAGGCACTGTCCACACATCTCAGATCAGTTTTCTGCACTACTGTGAATCTGTTGCTTAAAATCTGTTCTGGTTCAACCATCACTTGCTGCTTCACTGTAAGAGTTCATTTAATTAATTTTTACTCACTGTATGTGAAATAGCTTTAAGACCAGTTTGATTTCTCTCTTTTGGCTACATATAAAACATCTGCAGTTTAACAGCTCAACATTCATAGCATGAAACAAGCTGGGCACCTAAAGGTCACAGGTTTCTCTCCAGAGCAACTCCTCATACACAAGCAAGGACGAGACCAGTGTCATCTTCATCACCTGGACATGCAGCCAGCCATGGAAGTCAACAGTGAAAAAGCACGAGGCAAAACACCACAGGTGTTGTGGCATTTTACATGGAAATGTGTGTGCACACAGAGGTCTTTGAATTTCAAAAGTTTCTCACAGCTTTAGAAAAATAAATGTCCCTTTTCTGCTCTGAGGAGTTAGTAATGCTTGCTTTTATGTTGGGGAGTTTTTCTGGGTTTGGGGTTTTGGGTTTTTTTTAACTAATAAAATTACTTATTGAGACATTTCACAAGATATGTTCGCAACATTTAAATTACAAAGACCCATCATCCTTGACAGGCATATTCAACATGTTTTGATATAAAAATTAAAGAAAAAAAAAAGCAAGATAATTCTTTATATAGAAAGGGGAAAACATATTTCAGATAATTGCTTCACAAGTGATGACTTGTTATAAATGGATCAGTGCTTTTCTGCAAAGAAATACCCAAAGATATTCTTAATTAGCAGTAAGCTAATTACCACAAAGCCTCCCGTGTTCAGCAGTGACATGCTAAATCACCCGCGCTTGCAATTTCTAGAGCTCCACAAAAGCCAGAAGTGGGAAGAAGGAGCAGTGAGAGGAGTCCCTGCCTGCTCTCCTGGGAACAGGCTGCAACTCCCCTGCTCTGAGCACTCGTCCTGGCAGGATCTCACACCCTCACTCCCCTCCCAGCCTTCCCTCTGGGCCAGCTGCATCCCTTCACCCTCCCTGTGCCCACCACTGCTCTCTTCTCACACCTCTGCACCCTGGCTTCCCCTGTCCTGGTTTGATTTGCTGTAAGCCTGGGTATTCCAACAGCACAAGGAGCCTTTCTTTAAAAGCTTTTCCAGCCTGCCCATCAAGTGAGGCTCAAGCTGCCCGCAATGAGACCAGGGCATTGCTTCCTGCACACAGGTAGGTGTTTTAGCCAGGGGAAAAGAAGAAACAGAGCATTTAGTGTGCAGTATTTACACACACAGTGTTGTCTTGAGCTGGCTGTTTGGTTTTTTCCTAAAGAAGTTCCCAAAGAAGCAAGCAAACAAAAATAAACTAATTTTCTTTCCATTTTCAAACACCGAGGTATTTCAAGATATCCCCATTAAACCCTATCCTAATCTCCACAACTTGCAAGAGAGAAAATGGGGTGATGAAAAAGACAGGAAAGGAACCTGAAAAAGTTGCAAAAGTCAAAATGTTTGAACTTCAATATTTACAATGCATTTTCAGATAGAAACAAGCCGGATTTAACTTTGTTAAAAAAACAGCAGGAAATTTCAATGGAGACAAAAGCTGCATCATGGCTGTTTCTCTTCTCTGCTCAAGCTCAGGTTCAGCATTTCTCCTTCTTGCCATCTTTGGCTCTTGAGTCACTCAGCTCAGGGGTAAGCAGAGAAAGCAGCTGGCTATGCAGAGGCCTCCTGACCTGACTCCCAAAAATAAAACAGGATTGTCAGGAGGTTCCCCAAATCACAGGTCTTCTGGGGAATCCCAGATTCTCCAAATCACCAGCACGTGGCACTGACAATGGCTCCATGGAGCCGGAGCACAACAGCCCCTGCTCCTCACAGGAATGCTGCAGACTCTTGTGGAGATGGCAAGTGCAGAGTGAGCTGCCCCAGAGGCTGATTCACAGAAGGAGCTTAATTTAGCCTCTGAATCAGCCTGCAGAGGAGATGGCTGCTCTCTGACTACAAAAGGAACTGCAAAGATTAGCAGAAAGTTTTCCTCTGTGAATCCTCATCCCCAGTGTCTCACAAAGTCTGCTTCAGGGCTTAACCCACATGGCCCAAATCTTAAAATGTCACTGCAAGCCTTATCAAGCAAACAGAACAAAAATAGCTGGGACAGAGCAGAGTAGCAAGAACCACTTCTGCTTGTGCTACACACCATCCCAGATAAAACATCATCAAAATTTGGCCCCAAAAGCCACCTGTGTTCCCTGCCTGGGGACCAGGCTGAGCCCAGGGCTCCGTTTGAAGCTCAAGGACAAGCTCAGCCATGACCCAGACATGCAGCAGCACTGAGGCTTCTAGAAGCAGAGAGTGACCCCACAGCCTTCCAGTCAGCCCTGCACCCACCTAAAAATCCACACAAAGTCATGGATCACTTGTCTTGCTGCTTTATAAAAAGGATCTTCAGCAATTATTAAATCATAGAGACAAACTTAGAAGGGAGAAAAAGCTCCCAGACTCCAGCTCTCAGAACAGCCTCACACATCCAGAACATCTCCTTGCCAAAAGGAAAAAGCTTGATAAGGGTGTTAATAGCTGGGACAGGGACTCAGGAGAGCTCCCTGTGTTTCTGTTTTATTTCCTGGAAATCTGCTAAGGGGTTCTCTTGGGCTGATAAACTTCAAGGACAGGGTCAATAAGCTCACACTGTGGGGCAGTGTCTGCACCCCACCTTGTTTGCATCCTCCTACACAACCTTTTAAGCTCAGCACTTCTGAAAAAAGTGGTGAAGGAAATCTGCTCTCTGCCCTTACCAGAGCCATGCAGTTGTGGCTGCAGATATCCCTGCCTCACAAAGCTTGTGCTCATCTGTCACCCTCATTTGCAGCCTTCTTGCTGTTTTCATTTCTGTGATGGAGTTTCTTACGCTGGTTTATGTAAACACAGCACATATTTTGCTAACTGTCTTTTTGTTTTCATTCCTTTCTCCTGGGCAGAGAAGGTTTGATGGACCTTTTCCTTGACCAGTGTGGTTGGAGAGGTGGTGACCTCATCCTCCAACCCACAGTTGCTCCCAAAACCCTATATAACACTAAGTGTAAATAAAACTCAGCCTTTTTCCTGCCTTGAGAGGAGCAGTGTCTGTGTGTGGTTCTTGTCATGCTCTAGTGTGACACTCATCTACAACAGACACATCCAGAGGGAAAGGGGCTTTGCTCCTTAGGGATGGGCAGGTCAGTGAATCCCTCTGAATCCCTCTGCATTTCTATGGGCCAAGAAAGTGCCATGAGGCTGCTCAAGGCTGATGTGGGGAACACAGCCTTGTCCTCTGCCCAGGGGAGAACCAGGAGAAACACAGGAGCTACTGCCAGTGCTCTGCAGGGAGCCAGAATTCCCATCCCTGACAGCATTTACCCACTTGTAGCACCAGGTAGGATCAGAGCTGTGCTGTGCAATGGAAGCACAAGACAGGCTCTGACACCACACTGTCTCCATCAGGGTGAGTCCAGGTTTTATTGATCTGAGATGCATTGGCAGGGACTGATTGACAGCTGCAAATCCAAGCCCAGAAGTTAAGTTTTTGGGGTCCTCCTCCATGCCTTGTGTCTGTGTGTGCTCTTTGTTGTGTCACACTGAGAAATAATAGGCAGCTGTTGCCATCACATAAATGCCACTGAACTAAACAAATTCCATTCAGAAGCTGTGCCACAGGCTTCACCACATGACATGAAACAAACCCATACATCAAATCCCATTGTTTTTACCAGCTTTACTTCTTGCAAATGATTGGAAGTGTAAAGCAATTTGAAAAAGTGAATGTTTTGCAGATCAGACACTGTTCGTTGCAGAACCTTACAGCTCCTAAATTATTAATGTTAAAAAATGAGGTGTCCCAGAGCTGCTCATTTCTGGATGAGGGAGAGTAGGAGGGGAGTGAGAAGAAAGTATTGTGCTATTACAGGTTATTTTTATCCAATGTTTCTATGCTTCTGTCATTAGCTAATTGATGACACAGCCTGTTTAATATTATGTCTCCCTTTGGTATTTATAGCTCACCAATTACTGGAGTATCTAGGTGCTACTAACAAGCTGCTCTCGGATGAATTTGGATGCTCAAGAGTGGATTCTTTGGCACAAGGAAGTGAAATTCCCTTGAAATCAGATGCTTCATACAAGCCAAGGATTTATTGACCAGCCCACATAATCATGCATGGTGATGCTAGATCCCAGTTCATGCATGGTGCCAACAGCAGCCACCCCCAGGCACCTTCAACATTTCTCCTGCACCTACCATCAGAGGTGTCTGAGACAATTCTGCAGTGAGACACCTCTAAGTATCCTCATTTTCTTGAGCAGACCCTGGAGCACTCAAACCAAACTTTCAGATATTTGATCCAAATCCAAAATCCCTGAGAGAGGGAGAGAAGAAGGGCAAATTTCCAGGCAGATTTCCAAGTTAAATGCCTCCCAAATATCAATGAGGGTTTTTTTAGTGGAATTCACAGCACTGAGCCATGGCATCATAAGCTGTGTGAGGTTTTGCACTTGTGGCAGATAGCACTGACCTTTGGGCAGTGCTGCTGAGAGAGAAAATGGTACTATGCACACTCAAAGGAACATCTGAATGTCAAAACTGCTCTCAACCCTGACAGACAGACACCAAAAAGCTCAGTTCGACCTTTGTCCAGAATTTCTCATTGCTACAGTACATTAGCAGGAAAAAAAAATGTGTCTCAGACATATTATTTTTTCTACCACCTACCCTACAGCTTCCATCTGATGATGACACACTCAGGGCCCCAAGGACACCATGTTCACAAAGAGCTTCCTGTTTGAGATGCATCCCCTGGGCTGTGAGCCATCAGCAGGTCCTGTTGGTTTGTGGGACTCAGTAGCACAAGGATTTAACAATTCAAGGCCCATCAGGAACAAGACCCAGACAAGAGCCTACCTTCTTCCAAGTACTACAGGTGGCATGCACAGGAGTGGTTACCTGCAGTAAAATGGCAATTTTCTGTAACTGTAAACAATGTTGGTTGCCTATGTATTTCATTCCTGCCTTTACTGAGTAAATCTGAGAAACAATGAAACATGTGGAGAACATCTAAACTTTTATTGTACCGGTAAAAGCTATATAACATTAACAAATCAAAAAGCATTACTTCCCAAATAGCAAAATGCCAGGCCATTTGCATTAGCCATGCTCAGATTCCTGCTGTGATTGGTGTGTAATTGTCCATCAGCAAGGAACAATCTCTCAAAATTAGTGCTTGTCACAGAGCTCCAGACTGCCTAGAGCTGCACTGACCAGGGCCTATAGCCTGAAATGCACAGAAATCTGCTTTTAACCCCAAATGAAAGAACAGCCTTTCTGGTGCACTCTCTCTGTAGCTGCCCCCTGCCTCCTTTTCATTTCTCTTTCATGAAGGAAAGTAGTTTGGCCTTAAAAAAATAAAATAAAAAAACCTTTCTTTCATAGGACTGGAATGTTGTGAGACAGCTTCCATGACCCACAGATTGCTGCCCCCACAAGATCCACAGGGACTCCAGGAGCTTGTGTATCCCACTGCAGCACTACATCACAGTACAGTGCTGCAGACACAGTAGGCAAGAGACAAATCATGAGGCAGCACTGAGGCTCCATGGCAGCTCAAGGGGACATTTCCTTCCCACCACCAAGCCAGTTCCTCAAGGCACCCAGTGTCACAAAGCTTGATCTGGCCAGGACACCCGCATCAGAAACAAACACTCCAGCACTGAGGCATTAGCTGCTCCTTCTCCTTTCCCCCACTTCTAGCCAGAAATTTTGTCATGAGTTGAGAGGACCTCGCTGTTTCAAGTTTTGTTAAAATAAGCACTTGAGGAGTTTTGGTTTCAAGAAGCTGACACATTCTGCCAAAATGCATTTAGTTAGAAAACTCCCAACCAGCTGTGATAGCATTCAAAGTTTCTTTGAATTTTCTTTTTCATTCATAAAGACTGTTGGTATTTTTAAGTTAAAAGTGACTGAGAAAAGTTTTGCCTCCAACATTGCTTCCTTTAGTGGCAGCTCCCCAACAGGAAAAAACAATAGATTTAATTTTAAAAGGGAACAGGAAAGGCTGAAGAAACATCAATGGAGAAGACTGGATGGACTGGTGAGAAAAAGAGCACAATTAGCTCCTGTCAACACCCAAATGATTTCTGTGGGATCTTCCAGCTAAGGCAGCAATGGTGCAACAGTGTCAGTCTGTGGAGAAAGTAGCTTTGCCCTTATCCACACTCCAGCACACAGTGGCAGAGCCTCCTCTCCACAATTTCCTCCCCTCTGAGGTTTTTCTGTTTCATGCCTTGTTTTCCCTGGCTTTTATTCCCCTTTAAACCTTCCTGGTCTCTAAGAGCACACAAATATTTGTGGGGCTGTTCAGAAGCTTACAAGCCTCCCACAAGTACCCAGAATAAACTAATCTCCAGCAATTAGATGGAGATATTTTGCTGCTTTCAGTTGCTTGCAGAAGGAATCAGGGGAGTGGTTCTGCTTTTGTCTCTGCTCATACCACAGAAACAGCAATTCCACCCCCATGCAGATTTACTGCTCTACCTAGGTTAGGGTTCAGAAAACCACAAACCCCAGAACTCCAAAAACCCTTCCTCTGACAAACTCATGCCAAGGGGAACGCAAGTCTGCCACAATACGGCTCCCTCTGCACATTTTTCGTAGGAGCCACTCTCACCCCCATGCAGATTTACTGCCCTGCCTAGGGTTATGGGTGACGTCTAGGGTTAGGGTTCAGCAGAGGAATTGGCACAATAGACCAGAACAGGAGCCCGAGTAGCCTCTACCCAGACAGACTTTTCAGGTGGAGCAAATGAAGGTCAAGGGCAAGTCCTGGAGAAGGACTTTGCTTTAGCAGCTCAGCGCTAAGCTGTCACCAGGGGAGCGCGGCCCGGAGCGCTCCCAGCCGGGCCCTGCAGGCCGCTGTCCCCGTGAGCTCAGCGCTGAGGGCAGCGACAGCATCTGGGAGCACGGCCCGGCACCGCACGGCACTGGGGAGCAGCCTGGGCCTGGCACCGCACGGCACCGGGGAGCAGCCTGGGCCTGGCACCGCACGGCACCGGGGAGCAGCCTGGGCCCGGCACCACATGGTAATGGGGAGCAGCCTGGGCCCGGCACCGGGGAGCAGCCTGGGCCAGACACGAAGGGAGGAGCAGCTTCCACACAGGAGGCAGCTATCTATTTTCTTTCCCAGCACGCAGCCCTTCCTCAGCCGCTCCTCGCCTGCCGTGATCGCAGAGCTCAGGCTCCCCTGAGGGACGAGCCCTGCCTCATCTTTAACACCGAAAGCAGCTCCACAGGCACTGACCCTGCTGGAGTAGAGATCAGCACCTGCCCTGAGTCTGGAGGAAGGCAGATCTGCCGTGGCATCAGTCCCCTCTGAGACTGATTTTTCCCTCAGAGGGGGAAAAAGCCTGGAGCCTCTGGGGACAGCACAAGTTATGTCTAAGTTATGTCTCAGTCCTGCTGCAGCCCTGGGTTTCGGGGTGCTCCTGCAACCTCCCATGAGCCATTCTCCAGGATGTGCCATCTCCACAGCAGCCAGGGACTGAGCATCTCCTATGTTGCAACCTTTTTACCATGCTGGGCAAAGAGGATCCTGCCACAGCTGCGGTGACCAGTTCACCCAACCTGTGCACAGCAGCCTCAGGATAGACCTCGTGACCTGCCTGGGCTCAGGGTGCTTTGTTTAGAAAGCACTATCCATCACCTCTATCCAAATCATGCTTCCAAGTGGACATGCAGGGCAGGACATGAGAAAGGACAGCCCAGGTCCACCAAATCAGAAGAAGAAGAAGAAAACACAACAGAGCACTACAGGTTTTACTTCAGTCTGATAGGGGTTAAATCATCCCCTTGAGCTGAGTCAGATGTTGGAGGAGCTGAACAGTGATGTGCTGACACACCTTGGCACTGTTGGTTAGAGGATGGATGGAGAAGAGCTCCCCCATGGTGGTACAAGGCTGCTCCCCACCATTTGCCCCAGCTCCTGGACATTTTCTGTCTCAGGCAGGACACTGGACAGGATGTCCACCCCTTACACAACAACACCCTCATTCCCTGCTCTTTGGCCAGCCCCCTTCTGCTCTGGAGTTCCCACCAGTGCACGTCTGCAGAGAGGAGCTGACACCAGCACCAGCATCCTGCCCTGCTGCAGTTCCTTTGCTTTACATTTTGCACAGCCCAGGCAACCCAATACAGCAACTGGAGCCTGAGCTAGATAAATGGCCAAGCTATTTCTCAGGATTAATCACCCTTAGATATGTTGCATGAGACTGCCACAGCCTCCACGGTTGGTGAGGTATTTGCTGTCTCAACTCATTGGGAGTCAGGAAAATGAAGCAGCTGTGTGAGGTATCCCATTACTTAGACAGTTTGTACTGAACCTAAAGTACCTCACAGGGAGACAGCCAAGAATTCATCCTTCTGTTTTAATAGTCTGAAAAATTACAACAAAAATCCTCTACAAAGACAGTAAAAGTGTCCATTACTTCCCTATGCAAATTCACTGTTTCCAATGGAGAAGCCCCCAATACACTCATACTTTTTTTTTAATTTGTCCTTTAGCTATAAAACAGATTTTGCTCAGAGTTATGTCAGCAGCATGTCCAATTCCTTGCACAGATATTCCATTCAAGGAATGCACAGAGTTGGGGCAGGGGCAGGAGAAGTTAACTCTGCTAAAATCATCACACCAGAGAAGCTGAAGGAGACAAGACTCAGACAGAAAAAACTCCCAGGATATTCAGTGCAGTGCCTGGATGTTCATCTTGGTTATGGGGGGAGAGCCAGCAAAGCTGCAGGATTGCAGTTCTTGGAAGAGGTCAGCACTTCCCTGCACTGGGGCTCTCTGGGGATGCTGGAGCAGCAGGAATCCGAGACTGGAGACACTAAGCTGAGTGCAGTGCCTGGATGTTCATCTTGGTTATGGGGGGAGAGCCAGCAAAGCTGCAGGATTGCAGTTCTTGGAAGAGGTCAGCACTTCCCTGCACTGGGGCTCTCTGGGGATGCTGGAGCAGCAGGAATCCGAGACTGGAGACACTAAGCTGAGTGCAGTGCCTGGATGTTCATCTTGGTTATGGGGGGAGAGCCAGCAAAGCTGCAGGATTGCAGTTCTTGGAAGAGGTCAGCACTTCCCTGCACTGGGGCTCTCTGGGGATGCTGGAGCAGCAGGAATCCGAGACTGGAGACACTAAGCTGAGTGCAACCACTCAAACTTTTCTAATTTACCTCAGTGCAGTTTGCCCCACTCCAAGCTATTGAGCTTGGAAGGGGAGAGCAGGCCAGTTTTGATTTCCAGTCCAAAGAGTTTTAATGGCAACTTCAAACAAATATATCACCATCACATCCACCAGTCTGCATTTCATCCACCAGTAGGGGAAAAAAAAAGTAATAAAATAACTTTCAACTTGAGAGAGGCTTCCAGAAACTTCCCAAGAAACAACTCCAGTAGGGATGGGCCTCCAAGCCCACCCCTGGCCAGGGGCACCTGACACAAGGAAATCCATAAGAGCTGGTGCACAGCCAGCCCCCAACCACAGGGCTGAGACAGCCCTACCTTGGAAGGGCCAGGGAAATTCAGCCCCTCACAGCAGTACTCTGCAGCCACACTACAGTCACACTACACTACAGGCTCTCCTGTCACACTACAAAGGCACAAAGCCACCTTCCTGCTGCTTAAGTACCTCTTCATCACATCTCTTTCCCTTCTGCTCCTTCCTGCTCTCTTACCCCTGGCCCTCTTCTCCCCCACCTCTCACCATCTAATTTTCTCTCTTCCCCTCAAACCTGCAGCTTCCACACAATATATTTTGGTGTATATTAAGGAAAAAAGAACCAGACAACAAGGGTGTGAGTCCTGCTTCAAAAGGAAGAAATAAAAGCAGCCTCCCTACCCTTACCCTTACAGTGAGAGCAGTGGCATGCAGCCACTCACAGCAGGGCTTCCAGAACAATTTGCACTGCAGGAAAGTACAACAATTACATTACTGGCTAAAAATCTCTGTTTACTTTTAGCACAGGTGATAACTGCTGCCAGCCACATTTATCTCCCCACAAATCAGATGTTAATGACCATGCAGCAGCTCAGCCCGCCAAAACATTTGTTGGGGTGGTGTCTGCATGGGAGGCAGCAGAAGGCAACAGAGGAGGAGGTGGGGGCCCAAGCCCAGGGCCCCTCTGTACCTGCAGAGTTGGTCCTGCAGCCCCTGGCATTTTACTGCTGCTCCTCCATGCTCCCACAGCTCTGCCCTTCCCCTCTCTTTCTCTAAACCCTCCACGTCTGGGCCTGAGCCACCCTTACAGCCACCCACACAGCCCATTGGCATCTGTCTCAGTGGACAAATACTTTTGCCAACTGCTTTAAAACTGGTGCCAGGCTGAGCTTGTGTCAAGCACCCAGATCCAGGCTGGAAAATCACAACCCCTACAGGCTGATGCAGTTGCCCCTGTACCCTGTATACTCCAGGGAATCTTGGCAGCAGACAATGTGAGGCATCCTGTCTTTTAAATACGTGCTGTGCTGGGTCCATCACCAACACTATTATCTCCTAAGTATTTATGTCATTTGCTACAGTCCTCCTCAATAAATCAGACTGCAGCATCAACATCAAACCATAAGGGAAGATCATTTTATACAGTAAAGCAGTGCTTTAAAATTGCTTATGACTGCTGTATTAAAAAAATAATAAAAATAAAAACCACTCATAGTTCCAAAACAGTGATGACTTTGCCTTTAAAAATGATTTAGATATTAAAGAAAAATAATATCCTCAGAGGAGATAATTGTAAAAATGCAACAAAATAAAATAAAAATTAGGAAGAGGATGGGAAAATATATCTTCAGCTCTGTAAAATCAGAGCTTTCCCATCCTAAACACACAGCAGTGCTGAGGAGCAGCATGTTGGCATAGCTCTGCTGTTTTCCTTGCATTTTAACACACTTCTGGTTAAATTAAGAAAAGTGACATTCAGAGTAAATGTATGTTGTGCCCCTGCCCAAGCAGTCAGGGAGGAGAAATCCCGTCAGCAGCAACATGGTGCAGTCATTTCTCACCTGGGAGTAACGTGGTCCTGGGTGCCGTGAAGTCTCCTGTTGTCATCACTGATCCCCAGGCAAGCATCAGGGAAATATGCACTCCAGAACTAGGGAAGAGCCTTCCCTGGCATAGCAGCTCTCATGTGACAGAGTTTAGGGCTCACTAATGTCCCTTCTCTAATGATAAAAAAGTGATGCTGTTCACTTCAAGAATCAACTCCTCTGTTATTCACCATACCATAATAACTGGCTACATGTAGTGCCACTTTCAGTGAGGGGTGGAGAGAGGACACCCTAGGAGAGGATCACAGCATTTGTGTAACAGTAATAAAGACAAGTGGTGCAAAAAAGCAAACTCAATCCTACCTGAAGAGGTGTACAAAGCAATGAATCTGTCCCAAAATGACAGAGCAGATGTAGGAGGATGCTCCAGTATTCAAAGTCCTATCACACCACACCTTCTTTACAGGAGCAGAGAGGCCTCCTGGCACAGAGTAAGGACAGCTCAGCCAGGGGCCATGTGGGATGGAGGTGCATCCACAGAAATCCTGTAAGCCAGAGCCCTGACCAGCACTGGTGCTCTCAGAGAAGGGCAATGATCCTCCTCTCATCCAGCTCTAAAAGCAGAGTCTTTAGAGCTCATCTGGGCACTTCAGACTTGCCCAGATGAGCCCAGGGAAAGCCTGTCCTGGTGGCTCAGTCACTGCCCATGACCCTTTGTTCACTCTCATAGCACATGCTCTCCTGAGCATCATTTTAAATCTTTGAGACTATGAAGTCCTTACAAGTCAGGCTGCTCTTAGCTGAACCTTTGGCCAGTACCTCATACATGAGATAAGACTTTGCAGCCCCAGCACAAAAGAAAGATGCTCCAATGCTCCACACTGCACTAAACCTGCTGTGCAGCTCATTACCCCTTCTCCTTCTCCCCCAAGAAAGATCCCTTCATTTTCCCATGTGGAATGCAATCATTACCCTCTCACATTGCACTAAAAATAAGGAACACAGTTCTGTACTGAAAACACTCTTCACCAATTTGTCAGGCAGTGGCATCTTGCAGCAAACCTTTAATAAAAGTCCCATAAAAGCTCTGACAAGAAAAGCAGAGTGGGCTAAGCAGTGATGGGAAGGCTCTGGCAGTGCCTGAGCAGGGCAGACTCTGTGCTTGCAGGCATCAGCCCAAGACCTGTGAGGCATTCCAGTGCTCCACCTGCCACCACCTGTCCCTGTAACATCCTGCTGCCACCACTGCCATCAAATTCAGCTATTGCACAGGTACAGGCACAGATCTCCCTACCTAAGAGTGGCTCTGCCAAGCAAAGCTTTACATAAGCTCAGGGATAAATCAGGAGCAATCACACTGCACCAGGTGCCCACCCAGCAAGGGCAAAGCCTCCAGCAAACAAAGGTCAGCCCTCGTGGTTCCAGCTGAGCTGCTCAAGACCTGGTGGAATGGTGGCCAGGGCATCTATCACAGGCAGAACCCTTCCAGCACCACCACAAGTGGCTCCAGAAAGGAGCAGGAGCAGCCAAGAGCACCCCAGCAGACCCCACAGAGCAAGGCAGAGCTGACCCTGGCTCCACACAGCTCACACACACAGCTGGATAAACAACAGGCACCGGGTTGTGTCACAGGCACAATCCTGCCTCCTCTCCCACAGACTTGGACATTCTGAACTCACCAATAAATAATTCAAACCCTTCAGTACAGAGGTTTGGCCCTGGGTCAGGACAAGTGTTTCTGTGGAGCAAGACATGACCAACACGACCCACCCACCCCAGAGATCTTCCCATCACACGAGAGCAGGGCAGCTTCACACCCACTGCAGCAAGGGACATCCCTCCCCAATATTCCCAGGCAGCAGAGCTCACTTGGCCCCAGAGGAAGCACCAGCTGTAAGGAGGGAGCAGCAGAGTTGCTAAAGGCAGTCATGGGACAGAGAGCCCGGACCCCTCTGGCAGACACACCAGCCTGGAAACAATTCCTTGAGAGGAGAGGCAGCTTCTGCCACCCCTAAAGTCTGCAAGCAAAGCAGGAAAGCCCAGGAAGGTGGGGCCAAAGGGGCTTTGGCAACTGATCTGCACAGTAAATTAGGTTTAAAGGAGGGAGGTGGCATAAAAGGGCCATAAATGCACCCCAGTGATTCATGCACAGCCCTGAGCTGTGGTTACAATCCTGTGATCCACACGGTTCCATTAATCACCACTGCACCCAATAAACTCTGCTCTAGTTCTGGGAGCAGTTTCCCTGGAAAATGGCTCATGCTTCTAGGATTGCCAGGTCTTTTACTTTTTGGATTCTTCTCTCTCTCTCCCCCCCCCCCCNAATAAGCAATAAACTTACCAAAGTCCTGATGTTTTCTTATGGCCCCAGCCCTTCTCACCCTCCATGATGCCCTTCTCTCCCAGGGGCTTTCAGTCTGTCCCACTCTAAAAATAATTCTAGAGAAATTACAGAGGAGTTGCACTCCATCTGTCTCTAAAAGTGGGGTTTGTGCTCATATTGTTTTTCTGTGACACTCCATCACCACAATTACCACTGCTATTTTATCTCTCTGACTGTAATGCTGATGAGAGAGCAGCAAACAGTGCTGGGTTTTAAGTTGAATAAGTCACTTAAATACATTCATACCCCCAGATCACAACATAAAGCATAAATCTAAGCATCTATCATGCACTCACTTGATATGAATGCTCACCATGATATCAGGCAAAGCAATCACAAGAAAAGCACAGGATGATTTGAGCTGCAGATGCCTGCAAGTATTTGACAAGAGTATTAGATGAAAAAAATTCAAAAAAGGGATGAAGTATCTCACCTAGATGTGGCATTCCCTGGGCTGATTCTAGAGGGAAAGCAGGGACTTGAAAAACTTCTTGGTATATTTGCAGCTATGCTATAAAATTCTAATCCAGCAAGGGATTGCCCAAGGCTCAGTGTTGGAACTAGGTTCTTTTCTTGACAAATCAAAGAGAAAAAATGCCTGGAGCCAAGATGCTTGGTATGGGGCACCTAGCTCAGGTTCTGCCTGCAAAACATCTCCCAGCTGCCCTTCCCAGCTTCACTCCACTGCCCTGTCTGTGCATCAGGGCTGGGGAGCCTCTCCTCACCACTGCTGGGCCAGAAGATGGGAGATAATTGGGATGATGATTGGATCCTGCACACCTGAAACACTTCTCTGAGGGACTCTGCCATAGGGAAGAAATACCTTGTGCTTCCAGCTGTCTGTGCAAGGTGTGATGCAGTGTCTGAGTAGGGTTATTTTGGTGGGGTTGGATGCAATAGCATTATTCACTGATGGTTCATTTCCTCACACTCCACTTTGTGGTAAGCTTAAGTAACTTCCACTGGTTTGTCAGCAAAGCTGCCCTGTCCTGGTGGTCTGGGGAAGAGGGCAGGAGAGGGGCACTCTGCAAAGTGGCCCAGCAACCCTGCCCAGTACACCTGGGGGAATTTGTCCATGCATGCACCAGGCTGGGGGCAGAGGTGACAGGAGGGAACTGGGAAGGTCACAGTATCATCAGAGCAGGAGAAAGCTGTTTTATCTGATATCAGGAGGTAGAATTGTACCACAGACCCCAATGCTCCTTTGCACTGTGCTCAGGTGAATTTTACCTGAGTATATGAGACAAAAAGTCTCAAGTTCCCATCCTCAATTCCAGAAGAAAAAAAGAAAAAGAAATCTCAGTGATCTGTCTTGCCCATGGTGCTCACAGAGCACCAAAGATGGTCCCTGCATCATGCTTTGCTTCTTCTCTAAAATTCATCTCCAACCCAGGCAGGGATAAAGGCAGAGGTCAGTCCTGGGGTACAGCAGTGAACACTGTCACTCCTTCCCCAGGCACACCTGGGGCTGTTTGGATGCATCAGCTCAGGGACTAGAGGCAGCCAGGGGCAAGGTGGGTGCAGCCCAGGGACACAGGATGGTGCTGGGGAAACCAGAGCTGGCAGCACATGGAATAAAAGAAAGTGAAGAAAGGAAGGTCCCAGCTGCAAAACTTGATCAAAGCTCAGCAGAAATCTGCAGGCTGCCAGTGAAGGGAACAGGCAGGGGAGAGGCAGTGGGGGACAGAGGGCTCTGGAGTTGGCTGCCAGCTTGCACTAGAGATAGGAAAGAAAAAAAAAAATCAGTTATCCCTCAGCCTGAAGTAAATTACAAGACACATCCCTCAAGAGCACAAGGTGAAGCTCTTGATCAGACAAGTGATGCTGGCACGTAATTCCCCTTGATATCAGCTGATTTGAATTTAGTGCTTATGAAGGGTGCATGACTGACAGCTCTGGAAGCTGCAGGCATCTGTTCCTGTGCAGGAGCAGAGCACACAGCCCTGGGCACCAGCATCCCATCCCCATGCCAGCTCTGCTGCTGGCTGAGCTGCAGGGAAAGGTGGCACATCTGGGGAAGGAGGACAGAGCTCATCCCTTGCTCCATCCAGCCCTTGCACACCCCACCAGAGCTGGGCACATGGGGCCTGTTGGTGCCTTGTGAACGTAGGCATTTGCTTCATATTATGCCAAATTTCAAGTTAGCCACAGAAAGGATAAGATCTCCCAGGGTTATGAATCCCATTCTTCTGACACCTGTCCACATGAGATATCCATCTACCCACGAGAGCTGCAGTAGTAGAGGGGAGAGTATATTCCAACACCAGACCAGTACCAAAGTAGTCTTTTGGACAATCATTCTCCCTTCACACCTCCCCACAGCGGGATCAACCACGGGGTCTACCAACAGCAAACCCCACCAGAAACACCACCACCACCAGAGCCCCCAGAGTCTTGTAGGACACAAACACCTCATTGCTGAGGATGACCCTTGGTGTATCCATCCAGAGTATCAGGCTGCTTATCCTGAGTTACTGACCATGGGACAGCTATTCATAAAATCATAGAATTCACTGAGTTGGAAGGGACCCATCAGGATCATCTACTCCAGCTCCTGGCCCTGCGCAGGACACCTCAAAAGTCACACCACAGGCCTTGAGGGCATTGTCCAAACACTTCTTAAACCCTGTCAGGCTTGGTGCTATGACCAGTTCCCTGGGGAGCCTGTTCCAGTGCCCATCCACCCTCTTCTGGGTGAAGAACTTTTTTCTAAACATTCTCTGACTCAGCTTCATGCCGTTTCCTTGAGCTCTGTCACTGGTCATGAGAAAGAAGAGATCAGTGTCTGCGCCTGCTCTTCCCCTCAAAAGGGAGTTGTAACTGCAATGAGTTCTCCCCTCAGTCTCCTCTTCTCCAGGCTGAACAGACCAAGTGACCTCAGCCACTCCTCACACAACTTCTCCTCGAGACCCTGCACGATCCTTGTGGCCCTCCTTCAGATGTTCTCTAATAGTTTAATGTCTTTTCTATATTGTGTCACCCAAACCTGCCCCAGCACTCGAGGTGAGGCTGCCCCAGTGCAGAGCAGAGCAGAGCAGAGCAGGACAATCCCTCCCTTGCCCAACTTACCATGATGCCCTCCAGAACCCCTGGCTGCCTCATGTTCAACTTGCCATTGACCAGGACCCCCAGGTCCCCTTCCACAGTGCTGCTCCCCAAATTTTCATTCCCCAATCTACACACACAACCCCATCCAGGTGCAGAATCTGGCACTTGCCCTTGTTAAAAATCATGCAGTTGGTGATTGCCCATCTCTCTCATTTGTCAGTCTCTCTGGCCTAGGAATGGTTTGCATGCCATCAACATTCAATATCAATGGTGAAATTCAGAAAACAAACAAAATAAAACGAGACTTGGATTCACTAAGCCCACATCATTTTAAAAGCAAAGTAGAAACTGGATCCGTTTAGATGCAAATGGAATAGGCTAAACCATCACTCATGTACCCAGGCAGAAATCTGTTGAGTTCTGTAACCAAAGTTCATTTAATTGCTCGCTTCTTCCAGTTAATGCACATCACTCCTCTTCTGTGCTGCATACCAATTGAAACAGCTTTTCTGCAACAAGAACAACAGAATCCACTCTAAAACCAAGCCACAACAGAGTTTCTCTAAGGAATTTTGAAGGTAACTTTGGCAAGAGAAGCTGACTAGCAAAGCTGCTGCAAATTCAGGAGTGCTGCAAACATCAGGAGTTAGCAAATAGCTCACCACTGAGCAAATAAATCAATGCAGGGCTGTTAAAAAAAGTCTGGTCCAAGGCATTTCAGGTCTGCTTGTCTTTTTCCTCTACAGCACCTGAATCAGCAAGGGACTTGGAAATTTCTGAAGACTTGTGTACACTCAGTTAAAATAAAACTCCAGTGATGAGTTTTCCTAACTGGCCAAGAGGGAATACCTGTGAACAATAGCGCAGAAATTGCACGGGAGGAGGTAGCTCAGCTGGGGGCTCAGAAGCAAGAATATTTATTTCCCAGGCAGCTCCCAGAGTTTGCCCCGTCATTCAGCCACATCACGAGGCTCTGCACATCCTTCATCAAAGGGGGCTGCAGAGAGGCACAGCTTTTACAGAGCAAAACCAAACCCTTCTGAGGATTTTACCAAATTTGTGAGTTACCACCCTTTGGGTAACACTCCTCACTTTGCTCATAGCATACCCTGACTGCAAAGTAAAAGAAGTTTACTTAAACTGCTGCTTTGGGCACCTTTTCATTTGAAGTGAGAAAAAGGGTTTAAGCAAACACATTCCACTTTGCAGTTAGGGACAGCTAAGTACCTGTGGTCAGTTCCTGCAGCTCAGCTGCCACAGAATAGCTTTGGGCATGATCACATGAATGTCAAAGCAATCCTAGAAAACTATGCTTTTGGCAGAAGCTGGGCACAGCATTCTGAATTTTTTTTTCTTTATTTTTTCAACAGAACACGCATCTTTCCTCCAGAAACACTCTGTTCTTAGGATAGACTTTCAGGGTGTTCATGGACAGGGATGACAGGAGGTCATGTTGATCAGCATCTTTATATTTTTTGTAGGAAAGAATGGTTAATCAGCTACATCCCAGGGTGATGCCAAATATACCACTCCCTTAATACTTTTGCTTTTATCATCCTATGGCTCTCAATAAGTCTGAGCTATCACTGCATTTTGCCACTACACAACCATGCTTTGTTTCTACAGGGACACTTGGAAAATTAAGAGCGATCAACAGAAGTTGCAAATACATACTTGAAGTGCATTCAAACCCCATGTAGAGATTCTCATTTCAGATTAAAATGGCTTTAAATTACTGCTTAGTCTTCTGCCAAGAAAGAGCCCTGAGAAATGGCTCTTGCTGTGAAGCACTGTGAAGTTTAAATCAGTTTAGACTGGCTGAAATCGTAGTTTTTATATCCACTTCACACCTGGGCATATTAAAGTGCCCACCACCAGAAAGGGAGGCTCCTGGCCACTGTGGAAGGAAACTCAGATCTGTCGAGATCCATCTTGCAAATATAACATCCTTCAAAACAACTTTTGCCTTTTTTTTTTTTTTTTCCTTCTGGTCTTTGGTAAGCTAAATAGCTCACCACAAAAAAAAAAAAAAAAAGTAAAAAAAAAAAGAAAAAAAATCCCAAAACACTAACAACAAAAAAGCCCCACAAAACAAAAACAACTAAAGAAAAACAAAAACACGACCACCAAGAATAGTAAAAATTCCAACTTATGTAAGTGACTCCATACACCTATGATGAGGTTTATAGGTTTATAAACCTACTGAGGTCCACATAAGGGCTAAAAGTTTCATTAAACCTTCACAGCTGCTCCACTTCAAGGAGAAAGCAAGCTGAAGGATAAGGCTTAGAGGGGCAGGCAGCTGCTTTGACCTCAGCCACTTTCAGCATGTCCTACAGGTCCTGCCCTGCTCCCTCGCACCCTCAGATGCTACAGGCACAGTTTCAGCTCCCCTTTGGAAAACAGGGCTCTCAAACAAGCCCAGGGGATGAGATCCTGACATCTTTCTGTATGCTGAGCAGCATAACTTACTGATCTGTGTGAGGCTGCTTAGAAAGCACCCAAGTAAGGAAGAGAAAGAGCATCAAAATCAAGTGTCTGCTTTTAGAAACGCACTAAACACACTAAAAATACACTCTGCTAGAGGAGATGGCACAACAGCTAAACCACCAGCTAGGAAAATAATACTCAATTGTCAAAGTGCCTAAATACAAATATACATGATTTAGAGACTCTAATTTGGGTAAAGATAGTTGGGGTGGGCCAATTTTCAGGAAGAGTCATTAACATTTCAGAGATGGCAAGCACTGCTTTGGCTGCCCAACTTCTCCTTTTGACTCCCCTGCTACCTCTGCCCTCTGTCAACCTCACATGAGCAACAGGGAATAAGGCAAGTGGATCTCTCTCTCTGCTCTATCTTGCAACTTTTTTAGGACAGTGTCACACTAACAAAGACGCAGAACAGCAGCCTGAGACTGGCACTGTGGACTCACACCGTAACTGAGAACCCACCTGCAGGCAGTGCTCTGGGCCATGCTGCTGGACACCTCTGGAGCAGTTCCTTGTTTGAAGGTTTTGGGAGAAAAACCTTTCACCTTGTCCACCTGAGCTTTCTACATCTACAGATCCCTTTTCTGGCAGTGCAGTTCATCCCTCTTCATCCTGTGGGCAGCTTGGTCCTGGACAGCACACAGGAGACAGCACCAAAGTGGTTCCTGTCAGGGCACAGCAGGCGCCAGTGCTCCCTGAAGGACAGGAAAGCACAAGGAGCTCAGTGCAGGGCTGAGCTTGTCAAACGTGCCCAGGGGAGCTGAGCAGGGCTCTGCAGAGCCAGCAGTGCCCCAGGGCCCAGCACCTGCTGCTCCCCCCACAGCAAAGCCTCTGCTCTGTGCTGCTGGTAAAAGTCTGCACGTGCCAAGTTCTCAGCCCTTCTCCCTGCCTCCCAGCCTGTCCTGGGGTTTGGAGATCTCAGCTCAACAGGGTCTGAGCTGTGTCCTGGTTTTCACTGCTGTTGACTCAAAGAGTTCCCAGATTTACAGCAGCAGGACATGTTACTGGTGTGTGAATCTGCTGCTCCAGATTCACAAAGCAAGGGTAAATTATGGACTGAGTTCTCGTGCTCTTTCATAGCTGACAGGTGACCGCAGAAGGGTCATGGTCCCACAATTGAACGGGACAGTTCAGCATACAGTGTCTTTTTTGTGTCCTGCTCATGCAATACATTGAACACAGACCTGCCAAACAAGATCACACAGAGCTTAAGTTTGATGTGAAATTTCTTAAAATATTATCTACATACTGCAAGAGCTCTGAAAGTGAATATTACATATTTTGCTCACTAAAAAAGGCCCCAGGATAGATTTACTGTGCAAGCTCCAATCCAAAGCAATTAAAGCGAAGAAAGATTTCCTCTAACTTAAGTGCCATGGATCATAGCCCTTCACCTCCATCTTTTCACACATCTTTACAGGAACAAGAAGTTAAAGATATACTTGCACAGACTGGAATTCAATTAACATTTTTCTGCAACAAAACTTAGAGAAGCACTTCAGAGCTGCTGCTCACAATGCAGAAGCAACTGAACAAATGATATTCTCATTAGCGCTCTGCCTTTCCCTGCTGTGCAAGCCAAATCCTTGAACACTAAAAGCACCTCAGCATCAGCTGGGTTCACAGACATCCAGAGCAATTTTTCAAGCTCCCTGACTTTTATAGACCAGGGGGGAAGGGATTTGGTGTGCTTTAATCCGTTCTATTATATGAACTCAGAAATGGTTTTCACTCTCTAGCACTATAAATTAAACTGGCTGCAGTTATTCTATTCCTGATTATGCTGAAAGTTACTGGCAATAATTTGATTACTATATTTTCTTGTCTTTTTTTTTCGTCTTTTCCAAATTAATCTGTGAATTTCGTTTCCATGTAGTAAGTAAATAATGCAATAAAACTGAAGATGGTAGCCAACACTTTCACATCTTGATGCCTGAAGTTGTGGATGAACAAGTAAAAGCTTCTTTATTTTGTAGGTGAAATTTACTGTGTCCAATTCCCAGCTCTTTAGGCTGGTAGAACATGTTGTACGAGAAAATCACATTATTTTGCAGTCCCCTACTTTTTTTAATCTAGAAGACTAGCCACCTTTTCAATGTAAGTGAATTTACCTTTGCAAGTCTTTAGACAAATACCATCCCAGCCATTTTAAAGACAGGAAAAAACATAGGTCAAACATAATTTACAGAAAAGCTTCTTGTTCATGCAGTACAAGCTACTATTAAGTACAACTAAAGACAGAAAAGTATCCATTTTACTACCGTACTCATAAAAGTATATGAAAGTAGGGAACAAATTCCATCAGCTTGGCTTCCCCTCCTTTCCTCTGACCACTGAGGCAATTTGTCTCCTAAACCCTGATAATAAACAGAGAGAAAGTGAGACCACACTGGTGAGGCCACACCTCAAGTGCTGTGCCCAGTTCTGGGTCCCTCATGCCCCAAAAAAATATTGAGGGGCTGAAGTGTGTTCAGAGAAGGGCAATGGAGCTGGGGAAGGGTCTGGAGAGTCCTATAAGGAGTTGCTGAAGGAGCTGGGGGGGCTCAGCCTGGAGAAAAGAAGGCTCAGGAGTGACTTTATCATTTTACAACTACCTTAAAGGAGCTGACCCCGACAGAAGCTGGAACTTGGCCTCTTGTCCCAGGTAACAAGTGACAGGACAAGAGGACATGGCCTCAAGCTGTGCCATGGGAGGCTCAGGTTGGACACCAGGAAGAATTTCTTCATGGAAAGGGTGGGTAAGCATTGGAACAGGCTGCCCAGGGAGGTGGTGGAGCTACCATCTGCTCCAGAGTTGTTCAAGAAACCACTGGATGTTGCACTCAGTGCCCTGGTTTAGTTGACATGCTGGTGTTCAGCCAAAGGTGGGACTGGATCTTGGAGGTCTTTTCCAGCCTAAATGATTCTGTGATTCTGTGGGAGATGTACACAGACTCGGACTATCTCTGGATGAGTTAGGGGGCACACTGTACATTTTAGATTGTAATACATCAGCAGCTTCTCTACAGAGTGAGGGGTTCTTAGAGTCCAACTGTGTCCCTAGTTCATGTGAATTAATAAATGTGTCTTTGACGATTTATTTCAATACTAATTACTTGCCAGTGTAAGCACGGCAGAATCCAGCTCCAGGCAGGATACTCAGGACCTTAGCAAATACCAACTTCTAAAAGCTTCAGTAAAACCCACTTGGGATTCCATCAGACTCAAGTGCCCATGTCAGTTATTGTCAATTATTCTATCTATGAGGACACGTCAGATAGACAAAAGACCCTATTCTGACAGCATGACTGCCCTAAAATGACAACTTTAGCATAATGCACTTGACAATGAGAAAAGCAATAATAGCTATTTTAGGGACAAAAGAAAAATACAATGGATCTGATGACTAAGTGTTCTGGTCCCCAATGTAAAAGCAAAGTAGATCCCTGTCGTATTTAACTTGATTCTTTTGAATTAAACACTTCCATTAAAGTTTCCCACAGTAGCTTTAATATTTAATTATGTATTCCACCAAAGAAAAGAACAAAATCTTTGCAAAGGGGTTTTTGGGGTTTTTTTTCTGGATGTGAAATATTTATCAGCATATCTCTTTGGACAAGTATTTTTATCCCCCAGGCAGGGAAAAAAACTTCCACGTTCAAATCGGTTTCAAAACATTTTATTTTACAGCTTGAAAGTTTTCTATACTTCAGCACCTCATGCCGTGACTTTGTTATTTCACTTGTTAACGAATGGTAATTAAATCTCTTTTGGCTGGAAAGGTTGGAGGGCTCCTGCTGTATTACAAAAACAATTTCTGAAAGTTACAAAAATGCCCAAGTGTCTAGAAAATAAAGCATAAAGTTTGCCATGTTTTCAGTCCCGGTTTTAATCACTCGCAAGGATTTGTGTGGGAGAACAGCACGTCCCATTGAGTGAGCACAGTCCCCCCAGTTGAACAGACATAATTATGTCACTTTGTATCTACCAGAGTAAACACAATCGTGCTCTTAATAATGTACATTGTGGCCACAAACTTCCTTGATCTTCCTAACAACTGCAGCAAACACTGCCTAAACCCTATTAGACACTACCTACACAGAGAACTGCTACATATGTACATCTAAGCAAAGACTTGTTAATTTTGCATTTGCTCAGCAGGGCTTGAAACATCGGCCTATTAATTTTTCTTCTTTTCTGTATTCTAATTTCTTTCAGGTGCTTTGAGTCAGAAGATAAATGGAATGTGTGCTTACAACTGAGGTAGATAAAAGAGAAATAACTACATATTAAGGCTTTTTGTGGCGTTACAGTGCTAAATAGAGACACAATATTGAAGAAGAAATATCTCCACTATCCATTTACATCCGTGCAGGCGTCTGCTGGCATCAAATGGGCAGATTTGGTACACAGATTGTAAAAAGAACTATGTTAATTCCAATATAAAATGTAAAAAATATAAATGCAATATAAAACGCAATATAAAATGTAATTCCAGTGTAAAAATGTGTTTATTATGTATAATATACAAATTTTTCCTGAAGGTGATACAGTGATTTCAGTAGATTTTGAATCTCTTTTAAAATTAAGTTGCTCAAACAAGAAACTGGAAACAAGAATGCAACTAGATGAGTGCATTTTTAGACTGCAATTTTGGGAATGGATTTGCTTAAAGGAAAGCCCCTCATGTTGAAGTGAGGTACATCAGTCTTGAGGGGTGGTAATTTTGTCCTCATATCAATGGTGGATCGCTCCTTCTCCCTTTAAATAGAAACAAAGAAACAGAAAATTCATATTTCATTCTGCAGCCCAGAGATGTTTACAAACTAAGGAAATGTGTTCTCCAGAGTTTCTTTGATGCAACTACATATCAAGAGATCATTTTAAAAGTGTTGATTAAAGCCTGTTAGGCTAAACCTCCAAGACTAGGTGTCTGTTTGGATCTAACTACAAAACTACTGATGGGGTTTGGAATTACTAAAAATTAGAAATAAATGAGCTCTCTTTGTGCAACTCCCCAAAATGGTCAGAGCACCTCATTAGAGCAAGTATGTACATGAGCTCCATGACTTCAGATTTCTAATCACCATCCTGTTCTAGCTAGAATATGCCTGTTTTCAAACAAACAGCTACATTCATCAAAGGCACAATGAGGAGGTTTTTTCCCTTTGTTGAATTTTAATGAATATATAGTGCTATCTGTCTTCACATCTTAACAAAGTTCCAGTGATAATTGCCCTGTCTGTGACATTTGCAGAAAACTAGCAGTGTGCTGTAGGTGCACTGACAGCCCCAGGGAGTTGCTCCATCTGAGAATCCAGGAGGTCTTGACTCTGATGGCCTTAAGAGGAGGGAGCCAGGCTTAGCTGGTTCCACTCTTACAAAACTGGGGAGGTAAGCAGAGCACGACAAAGATAAAGGGCAATATTCCAAACTCATTGTGATGCTTCAGAGAGAGGTCCTGAGATACTTCAGATTAACCAAGTGGAGCTTTATGAACTTCTAGTTTATCATAACAGCAGAAGTCTCAAGGCTTTACACAGAAGGTCAGTACCATTACTTTATTCCACAGTCACTGAGATTGAGACACAAATGTGAGTGCAACCACACTTCTACAAAATCTAGCCTTGCCACATGAGGATCTTTGCTCAGTCCCCACTAAGGGAAAAGAAAACACTTCTGTAATTATTAACTTTCTACTTGCCCTTAAATAACTCAGGATAGGAAGAAGTTCAGAGAAACCATGTCAGATGTCTAGTTATGCATCCTTTTCCAAATTTGATCCATACAAAGGTAGGAGAATAGCCAAAAGATGGCACAGATGAACTTAACAATGAAAACCATTTATAACTGGTTTTTAATTGTATCAATGTAGCCCTAATGGATATGCCAGCTGACAGCACTAAAAACTAACATTCTGTATTTAGATGGCTTATCCCATCTCACTATTGGGCTTCCAAGTCTGGGGAGAGAAATTATCTAGAATCCATACTCATTTTTCCCTCATGCTCCCATGGAGACAACAAACAGATGTGCTTATCAGTATGGAAAATTCTATGCAACTGAATACTATAATATAGTATGCAGAATTAATGTGCAACCAGCCACATGCAAAAGCTCCCAGTTACTACTGACATCCCTCAGTGCAGTTATTTACATATATAGGACTGCTGGATTAGGTCTCTGGTGTAGATTTAAGCTTCATATTTTCTCACAAATCCTTATCAAGATCAAAATGGGATCCTGGTGCTAGAAGCAACCAGGAAAATAGTGATGCAGAAAGGGTTCAAGGAGCTGAAGTTAAAAACAGGAAGAGATAGAAAAAGAACAGCTAAGATAACTGGGAAAAGCAACATTCAGAATCAGAGAGCTGAAAAAGAGGATTTCAAATTCACAACCAAAATCTTAAACATGGAATTTTCATTTTTAACAGAAAACAAAGCTAAATTCCCACTTGCACTATACTCCTTCAGCATCACATGCAAAGCTGCATTTATTCAGTACCAAGGTGTTAAATCACAACTCAAAGCTATCTTGTGCAAATCAATAAAAGCTTTAGATGATAACTTTGTGTAAGGTTATCTGAGAGTATTAATTCTCTTTCATACCAGGGTAGTCAATAATGTTGTTAATGCTATTGTCCTGACAGGATCCTCTTTTTGTTAGCAAAACCAGCTAATTTATTTCAGACATGATGTTAACATTAGCCAGCAAGACAGAGAATCAAGTCAGTGGTTTTCTGTCAGCTGGGATTTAGAGAAATCTGAGTTTGTATGAATCAAATGGCCCTGGCTCTTTGGCCAGCACCCACAGACAGGCACTGCCTGCCATCCCTGCCTGAGGCAGCAGTGGTGTGGAATGGCTGCATGGCAGGGAAGAGAACTCCTTGGGGAAGAACCTGACTGCACAACACATTCTCTCTGTTGCAGAAAGCCAGGATGTGCCTTGCACAACTGGCAGGTTGCAAAAGGAGGGCTGCACAAGGTTGCTTCCCTTGCCAACACAAAGCACAGCCTAGAGACAGCAGAAGTTGCAGTTACCCAGGACTGGTACGGCCAGTTAAGCCTCTGTGTTCTTCAAAGCAGGATGCAGTCCAACAGGCTCGACTGGGGTACAAAGCAAGGAGGGACAGAGGAGAGCAAAGCCCAGCACCACCCCTCGACCGCCACAAGATGAGAGAGGTGCAAGCCAGGGCTGGCAGCACAGTGCTGGTGCCTTCTGAGCCTGTGGCGGGGCCACAAGATGATGCCAGCCTGCAGAAGCACCACTAACAGCACCTGAATGTGCTTCCAAAACACAGATGTCACAAAGACACCAATGCTCATCAGACTACAGACATGCTTGCCCAAAAACACAACCTGAGAAGCTGCTCCAGTGGCAGATATATATCCTGAACCTATAAACAGTGTATCCAGCACTAAATGACTTTCAATATGAAATTCCTTTCACTGTATAACATGCCCTGGTTCAGCCACCATCAACTCACACAGTATTTTTTTGTTTTAAAGCAATTACGTCCTTAACAAGTGGAGTTTTATGACAGGAATTAATTCTAGGTGAGATATAACAACAAAATGTGGGTGAATTTGTCCTCATTTTATGAACAGAAAGAGACATCATGCCAGAGTTTGAAGTGGAAACATCAAATCTACTGTGAAGGAGATATTTAGCTGCTGGAAATGGATTCTCAGGCATTATGGTAGCCTCACATATTGATCCTAAAGCTCCAGAAAGGCCATTAGCACTGCACAATTGTTGCTAATTCCAAACATTAAGGTAACATTATGCAATTTGCAGATGGACAAAAGTCACTGTTTATCACTGATTATTTTGCTAATTTAGTCATCAAATAGTTTGCTGCCTGAAATGGGATTAAGGAAGAAGGGATAAAGGCAATTTTGAATTATATTTAGCAACTGTAGAGAACCATTGGCTTTAGTGTGTGAGGAAGGCACAGGCCGAGGATGGAAATGAGTGGAAAGACAAAAGGCTTTCTGTGCACACAGAAAAACTTGGTGACAGATCACATCATCTGACTGATGATGATGACATCAACTCTGACTGACACTCTTAGAAATCTAAGAAGTCTCTCATTAAAAGTAAAGCCCACCCTCAGCAAGTTTCCAGATGACAAGCTGAATGGGGCAGTTGACTCACCTGAGGGATGGGATGCCATCCAGAAGGACCTGGATAAGCTCAAGAAGTGGGCCCATTGGAATCTCTTGAGGTTCCACAAGACCAAGTGTAGGGTGCTGCACCTGAGTCAGGGCAATCCCTGGCATCAATCCAGGCTGGGAGATGAACAGATGGAGAGCAGCCCTGCCCAGAAGGACTTGGGGGTGCTGTGGGTGACAGGCTGGACATGAGCCAGCCATGCACACTCACAGCCCAGAAATCCTGTTGCAGTAGGGCAAGGGATAAGGGGTTTAACTAAAAGAGGGTAGATTTAGACTAGATATAAGAAGGAAATTTTCTATTATGATGGTGGTGAAAGACTGGCCCAAGTTGCCCAGAGAGGTGGGAGATGCCCCATCCCAGAAAAATTCAAGGTCAGGTTGGGGCTCCGAGCACCTCATCTGCATGGAGATGTCCCTGCTCTTTGCAGGGGGGGGTTGGACTAGATGGCCTTTTAATGTCCCTTCCAAGCCAAACTGTTCTATAATTCTATGCTTTGATGTCAGAGACAGACACTAATCTGTGTTCTCTGGACACCATCTCATTGGTATGAATAATTTAACTAGACTGTAGAACGTGTTCAGCAACATCTCTGATGGATGTTCTTGTCCTGGCCATAGATCATGGTAAATCCAGACCAGACCGAAGTAATATGGAGGACAATATTCAGGAAAATCAGGCAACAAAACTGCATCACCTCAGTAAAATTTGGCGACATTCTGATCAAAAGGGTCTAAAACAGAAATCTAGCTTATGCAGAAAGTTGTGTGGACAAAACTGCTGTTTTCCCATACTTCTTCTGTTGCTCCTTGCGCTTCTGAGACAGATATTTCTTTTTCACTTCCAGAAGCTCATTGTTAAGTCTTTCAATTTCATGTTTGTATTCTTTGCTCTGTGTTTCACACATACTCAGTTCCGAGGACAACACCTAATAAACAAAACACAAACAGCAGAAACAGGAGATGCTGCTTCACTTACACATAAGTGAGTACCTTTTCAAGCACTTTATCCTTTGATAATGTAAGACATGATAATTTTCTACCACAGCTCTTTTTCCATCTTGATGTTTCATTTATCTCACCTCTGTTCACCTAAAAACATCTTACAAAATAAAGGTTATGCCATTTAACCATAATACAATATATAAAATATGCTCCAAGATTTATGGGAATGGCATTAACAGGTTCATTAGCTCTTAATTTCTGGGACATAAAGCTGGCCAAAAATCCAAAATTAAGGTCTTAATAAGTCAGGGAATTATATGATAAAAATGGGGTTTATTCACAGGGATGCACTGCTAAGTGGAGTAATTCAATCCACATAGGCAAAGTAGTACCAGGCACTGTAAATATGAATACAAAGCCACTTTCATGTGAATCAGTAAAATTTTAAAAAAGGAGGAGCATGCACAGTGCATGTTCTTTCTTTCAAAAGGGTAAAAGTTTGACCTGACACCCCAAAATGTCATGCATGCCATCACACTACAGCATGCTGTGCCTGAAATCCAAAGTAGCAATTGACTGCATTAAGGACAAATAAGGACCGTATGGAGAACTTCAAATCACGTTCAGTTTAGCTAAACTCTGATTCTATTTTACATTTTCTACATTGTTTTTCTTCTCCATAGAAAGCTAAGATTTGCATAACAACCTCTTTGTTTCCTAAGGGCCCATCTGCTCCTGCATTTTTTTCCCCGTGGTTAGTATAGACGTGATTATGATGCAGTGAACAGGAGATGATGACTTCAACAGAGAGAGGAGCTGCAGCAGTAGATGAACTCCTGGGGAGACTGATCTCTCATGCAGGCAAGAATAAGAGAAGATCAGCTTATTCGTAGAATATCATAGAATTCTATCAAAGAGCCGCTTTTTTAATATTATGCTTTTAAAATTTCCTAAAAGATTCTTTTGGAAGCAGGAACTCCTCCCTCCGACTGACAGGGAGTTAGAACAGGTTCCTCCTGTCATCTCCACAAAATCTGCAGATTTGAATATACATGGCAAGAGAAATAACAGTAACTTAAGACTGGATTCTCAGTATATTCACACTAGTTTGTTAAAAAGAAAACAAAATGGCTTTGCTTTGCTTCTTAAAGATATTAACAGTTTAAGATAAAGGGAAGGAGAATAAGCTGAACGAAAAAGCTGACAGTATCCCAGAATGCCTACGCAAAAAATATATTTACAGCATTGTGCTGCTAACTCATATTGTAATAAGAGTTTTCTTCTATTTTAGTTAAACAAAATAGCATAATGTGCAAAAAAAGTTCTTTGGCTGCTCTGTGTTGTCTCTTGAGGAGATGCAGTGACAACCCTGCTTTCCAGGTCTAATGCACTAGGGCAGGCACACTGTTCACTGAGGATCTCCCTGCAGCCCCTCTGCCAGGCTGGCAGCCCCTCCCCAGGGCCAGTGGGCACCTCTTACTTTGATCTGCTTCATCTTCTCCCGGAGAATGTTCCGGAACTGCTGCAGCTGCTCCGTGGCTTCGGGCCCAGGCTGCCGGGCCAGCACGTGCCTCAGCTCCATGTACAGCTTCTCCTTTTCCTAAGGAAGGGACAAGAGGAAGAGCTCAAATTAAACTACTACAGCAGCAGCACAGCCTGGGAGGAAATCAACCTCACTGAAAATTGCAACTCAGTCAGGAAGGTATTTGGAGAAACAGATCTGCCTGTGTGTCAGGCTTTCCTCACTAGCCATAAGGTATTTAAAGTTGTTGTGATAGCAATGGGAGAGCTCATTACGATAAACATCCAGCTACTTCAAACGACGAATGAAACGCTCTTAAACACCATCACCAGCAAGCACTCTCTACCTCAGCAGTTACTGGAAGAGTATCCAGGGCTGGGAAATTAATCACTAGAAACTGTGCTTATTGCAATCTTTCTTCTTATGAGTCACATTGCCTTACATTAAGGATCACAGCTTCACCCCACAGGATGTGAGCTGGCTATAGAAATGTCAGCAAAGGACTGTACAAAAGAGTTACTTCTTCCAAAGAAAATCCTGCAAAGCACATGTACACACACACGCAGATTTATATATATACAACCTTTCAGGTTAACTGCAGGGGCTCTGGGAAAGGGAAAGAAATTATAAACAGCAACAATTATGACTAGCACAATTACCAAGTAATTTTTCTTTGTCATGTGTCTCCTCTTCCTTTATATTGGAACAGTAATACTTGTGGGAGTTGGATATTGCCATGCCTGAAAAGAAACTGCACCATGGACCCACTTACAGCTCTCTGTACTGAAATGCTGCTTTCAGCTGTGTTTTGAGAGTGTACTTGTTCCTAGTGTGAGAAATAAAGCTCTGAAAAAAGCCAGTAAGACCACATCCTTTTCTGGCACATTGAAAACTGCAATTAAAAAGGAAACTAGCAGACAAAATATTTAACTGAGGAAGACAAAAATGCCAAGAAGAAGGTAGGATAGGTGATTATTTACACTAGATTTGACAAAGCCCCTTTTAACTGTCTTTTTTATAAGGTCTCTCTACAACTCTTACCACGGAATTCTTCTGTTGATGTAGGAAATGGTGCTATCACATCACCTAGAATTGCTACATTGGTTCTTTCACAGTGGTTGAGCATGGGTTTTCAGAAGTAGTTTGCTATTTTGAAGATGTAAAATTTTAGGCATCCAGTCTTCAAGAGCATAAGGAGTCTGGAGTTTTTAGATCTCATCATTTTATGAAAACTACGCACTACAACGGTCACAAGTTGGGACCCCAAAATAGAATCACTTCAAATCATGCCTTACTTTTGCAGGCATTGTCCTTAAACTCTGCAGATTACTGAGGAAGAGTTCCTTATAAATGAAATTGTTCACAGTTTATCTCTGGAAAAATCAAAACCTCCTGAGACTCAGACTGAGGTTTGCATAGCAGCAAATACTAGATTGAGATTCAGTCTGAGTAGAGTTATTATGCCACTTCATAGTGGTATTCCTACTATCAGCTTTTCTTTCTGAAGAAGATTTTACTGCAAGGTAAAAACAACTGCAAAAGAAAAATCCACCTTGTCAAAATCTGGCCAGTCAATATTAACATTTCAACCCTGAATGTATCATATATTTGTATTTTGTAATAGTGTAATGGTAATTTGGATAAATATGGGGCAATTGACAGATTGAAGGTCTTAAGTGCAATTGTTTTCCAATTTTTTCTCTCCCTACCCTCTACAACAGCCAACCAAGCTCTTCAAACACTGTGCAATGGTGTGTATAATAACCTCATTTAGAGACAAAGCAGGCAATTCTATTGTAAGGAGAATCTACTTTATGCAGCAGAGACTCGTTAGGTGTCCAATGTATATTGTATCCACAATCCAAGAGAGGCAGAACCAGATGTCTTATAATGCATATCTTGTCCTTCCTTGCTGAGCACTGTCCATCTCTTCCACATCTAGTCAATTAATTTGTCACTGGGTTAAAAGCACCATATGTCAGCAAAACATTAAAAGAAAACCCTGGATACTTCTTTCCTCCTCAGCAGAATCTTGTATTCACAGATTGGCATTTCTTTAATTTCTGAAATTTTACCCCAGGATCCAAAAAATAAATTAAAAATAAATAAATTAATTTCAATTAATTTAAAAACAGCAACCACAAGAGTAAATCTATGTGAGTCACAAGGTGCATGTGCAGGTGCTTCCATCTCTACACATAAGAAATCAGAAATTACTCAGAAAAAAATATCAGCACAAATTCATAAAGAAAAACTTTGTTTTCTGTAACAGATAAAGTCAATCCATTATGACTGGGTTTCTTTGGCTCGTCCCAAACTGACTTCCCTCATATTTCCTCCATCCTCACACCACGCTGCCATCACAACACACATCTTACCACACTTCTGAGGTTTTGAGATCAAGGAACTTAGAGTCACAAACACACTGCGAGGCACAACTCTTCTTCTTGAGGTGAAGGAAGATCCATCAAATCTCAGTAAATCAATGCTGTTAAGCCTTCACTGGTAATAGTAATGTACCTGTGCTCAGATCAGCTCTAGGCCAGTAACAAAGTTTTTTATGGGATCCCTCCACCATGTAATGCTCGTGGAATCCAGTAGATGTTTGACTGTGGGACTGACACCATAACATCAACAAGCTTCACTGGTTTACGACACAAACTAAGCCAAGATGATGGTGGAGAGATGATGGCACATTCATTTTGTGTATGTAGGACACGCTGGGACACTCAGGCTGAGGATTACAGTTACATGTCAGGCATTCCAAAGAGAATTTCAGCACCTCTGTGAATACCTGCTGTAAAAATTCTGCAAATAAAATTGCACATTATTTTTAGAACAACCCTTCCTGTCTTAGATTTGTTTCCCAGGGGAACTCCGAGGAGCTCACAGATCTGTCTGTAGGCCCAGCCATGACTGTAATTTTCTTCATCCCTAAGTCTCTCACCCATTAATTTGGAGAGGGAGGGTGGGGAAGTAAGTGGTGCTTTCCCCTAAATTTAACTAGGTGCTGTCTCAGCCATATTCTCTAGTTCTCCTGGCCTGCTTGCTCTACATCAAATTGAGAAAAAAATATTTTCTTCTGCAGAAGACTGGCTAGTATTTGGCAAATTTCAGTTGATTGTCCAGAATTAGGTGGTAACAAGTTGGCTCCATCCTCAGCAAGAAGAATCACTTTTGCCACCAAAATGCTACTTCAAAAGAAGTATTGCTGCTGATCAGCACAGTGCCATTTGCATTTCCATGTGAGAAGGACCACCAGTACCATCAGACACATTCCCAAAGTGACAGCCAGGCATTCACAGGGAGTGGGAAGTATTCACCAGTCCCAGGCTGGAATAGAGCCCTAAAGATGTGACCACATTTTGTGTCATCCTGCCCCTCACCATGACACCAGGAAACAGCACATCATTTAATAAAGATGATTTCACAGCAGAAATAGGCCCTACAGTCCCAGCTTCCTCATTTTTATCAGCTTCTTTCTAAATAGATAATTCAACAAATTTACCTGGCATAGCAGCATCCCAAGAGCCTTCTCCACCAGACCCCAAAAATTCCTATTATGCACCAAAAACTTTCTATCACATGAATTACTAAAAAAAAAACAAACAAACAAAAAAAAACACCACAGAAAAAAGTCCAAAACACTTTGCATCAGAGTAAATTGCACTTATGTTAGTTCCTGTCTCCAGCAACTGAGCTAAGAAAAAACTCAACACGATAAAGATGTAGTGCACAAGTGTGCAATGTAGTGTATGGCAGCAGTCCTTAAAATATTCAACCAAAATAAAAATTCTTATTTTAATTAGTAAGGTGGAGAAAGCAATATAGTAACCACGCAAGCACTCTGCAGTTCCTCATGGCTTTGGTGGGGATAACAAGTCAGTCAACGTGTCACGAGGGGTTTCTTGTTTATTGGCACTATAACCAAAATGTCAGTGCTGTGCTGAACTCCAGAGGCATTTTGTTTATGATGCCATGCAGGAGCAGAGCATCCTTAGGGGTGGTGATTCCTCTTCATAAGTGTTAAACAGGACACAGAAATCTGGATTAAATACATGCACAGACATACATATCTAGTCAGTCATTTTAGCTGTATAAGCCCTACATTTATTTGTTATTGTGTATACCTAGCAGTAGCTGTTGGCTCAGGACATCTATCTTTAAAAGTTTTATGAGGTAAAGAAAAAAAATTAGCATATGGTGACCTTCAGAAGTTTTATAATAACAGAAGAAAGTTGCCTCCAGCACTATGAGAAATGTGCAATATAAAGTTTCTCTGTAAACACTTTCCAAAAGCTCCTGCTCTTTCCTGTCTATTCCACATTCATCAGCAAACACCCTTGCAAGGATGCAGCTCTCTAGAACAGCTCCTGTTTTCATTATCACCTAGAGACTTCTTTAACTGTCCAATGTGAGGCTTTTTAATTGGGTAAATTAATTATGTTTGAAAGAGGACACTGAGATCCTTTCACAGTGTGGCAACACTAACACTACATTAGATGTTTTGAGTTTTCCTGTGAAAATCACCAGCTTGAAGGAAAGGCTGGGATAGTCTCATCTTTGGTGAAATCTATACCACTCAAATTTGTCTTGTAATTTATTTCTCCAGTTGATAATAATGCTTCTCAAGAGCAAATCTGTTTCTTTTGGCACAGAGCAAACTGCACCAAATTGACTGGCATTTTCTAAACAGCTTAATGAGAGAGGAAAGAAACCTTGGAGCACCTTGTAAGGTCTTCACCCTTGACTGTTTTTTGCAACAGCAAGAGCTGAATGCTGCAGTATCACCATCTTCCAGGAACAACAAAGTATAAATATTTCCACCTGGAGTGCAACTGCAACTTGTTTTTATTATTATTGCTAGGAACTGTTACTATTGGATCTTCCCTAAAAAGGGTGTAGGAAAATATTTTTTTTCCAATGAACAAACAAATAACTTACATATCCTCCTCTCCTTTCAACTTCTGAACTTTGATACACAAGGTTAACAATCTATCCAAAGAAAATGGCATGGATGTGTCTTGCTGAAATAATAGCTGCAGTGCCCTTTTTACTATTGACATTCCACAAGAGTTTATAAAATCATTAATCAGAGTTGCTCATTTAATCACAGTGTTTCTACTTTACATTGCAGAAGATTATCAATTAATTAGCTCCTATTCCATATGTGTGAGCAGAAATACACACACATGAAAGTGAGCTGTTCCTTGAAGGTGAGAATTACCCCTGACATGACATGAATTGATGTAAATATTCCAACTATTTTCACAGTGCCTGCAGCTTGACAGTTGGGTTGAACAGAGCTCTAAACAAATCTTTGTTTCACATTCTAGTAGCAGTTTGTCTTAAAGTGACCTCGAGGAGATCAGAGGTTGATACAAATCTTATCAACAAGGTTTCTAAATATTCTAAGTGAATAAGTCTACAAAGCAAATGATGGGGAACCTTTTCCTGTATAATAATTACTTTATAGAGGGTTCTAAGAAAAAAAAGATTGTCTCTTCTTTAAATCTAGACTATTTGACTTAAAACCTCTGTATTTTAATGTCAGTGTAACAGCATGTATTTCAGCTGTTCAATAGCCATTTAGATTTTTTCAAATTTTAGATGAATCAAATGGAGAATTATTACAGCTCTGTTGATAATGATTAGCTGTTCCTGCAGGTGACAGCTTGGGATGAGGATTCCCAGTAGACCCAGCTTATGTTCTCACTTCAGACTTATCTGACAGATGACCTCAAAGGGTCAGAGAGATTGCAGAGCTCCTTCTAGAAATATCTACTTTTAAGTTAGGCACCTACATCTCTTTAGTCACCTGCTTGACTTAGATCTTTAGATTTCCCTGAAAGATGAGAGCAGTTTGCTTCAAGTCCTTTGATGTTCTGGCATTGCTACTTCTGAACAGCTGTGTCAAAGTCAAGCCACCACTTAAATCTGCAATACTTGTCTAACAAGGCAGTAAAGCCTAAATACATCTTTTTGACAGGACAGCAGAGTTCCCCTGCATATGTCAAGTACCTCAGGGAAAAAAGAGTAGTCTCCTGTTACACTTTGTAACCTATTAAAAAATAACAGTACATCTATGAAACACACACAGCAATTCTGAAATCATTAATGTTTTAATGCATGGCTTCCTTCTTCCTTCAGACTCACTGTAATTAGAGCTGAGCCTCTGCTATTCTTTGAGGAGTTCTGTTTCAGCTCCCTTTGCCTGCTTCATAAAATTCAAAGAAACAGAAACAGGACTAAAGGAAGGAGAAAAACAGTGAATCCTAATGTCCATGTAAAGACAACTGCCGTGCTCAAGTGTCCCATCCCCCTGTTTAAGATTACAGCTGTATCTACTTAGGCAGCATGGGAAGCCTTGAGCTCTGAGCCTCCAAGAGGTGCAGCAATTGGCTGACAGATGCACCCTACTTGGCAGAGACTTTACTGAGGTTCATGGTTCCTGTGCATTCAGCAGCACATTTCTGGATGTCTCAAGAGAAGAATGGAGAAATGGGCTTCTTTCTACACCTGTTTGCATCCTCCTATTTCCCATTTTAAGCCAGCCTTCTAAAAAACCCAACCAGCCACAGTGACTCTGCCTGCCTTTCTCTAACAGCTGCAAAACAGCCTTAGCTGCAGCATCTTTCTGCATGTGTTCCCTCAACAACAGCACCATTCACAGTGAGAATTAAAATAAGAGAACTGGAATAGAACAAATCTAGTCTGTCCCTGTGGAATGAATTTTGTTTGTGGGGGTTTGCTGTTGTTACAACTGTCATACCAGATAATAATCCATCACTGACTGGGATGCTGTAGATTGTCCATATCTTGCTGCTGAGAGAAGAGCAGAACATCCCTTATCTGAACACACATGCCAAAGGGTGAATACTAAAGATGTACCTCTAGCTCTGGGCCACCCTATGGAATCTGGGCTTGTGAATGTATTGCTACACTGCTGCTGCACTCCTCCAGTATTTCAGCTTCTCCAGCAGATTCTGGATGGCTGACAGTCAGTATCGGATTGCTACAGCACTGCAAAGTCTGTGCGCTGCAATGTATTCAGTCAGCACAGCGAGTCATTTATTTTCCCTTAACAAGATAACTGGTTGATTAATATACTTTACCCTGGGGTGCGCAGCAGATTTATTTCCTTCTCAGATACATGCTGAACACAGGAATGAGGAGTAAACAAGGTTGTTTTCAGTTTTTATTTAGTGGAACAATTCCTGAACTTTTTATCCAAGCTTTTTTCTAGCAAACTAGTCTTGAAGTTAAAGGCAATTCTGATTAAGAGCTTTAAGATTGCGTAATTTTACAAAATATTTTCAGTCTAATAATACAAGGTCTCCATGCTCAGGATTCTGGGTTCCAACCAGACATAATGTATTTGAATAAAACACTTTGGTGATCACTGATTCTGTTTTGCTGATGCAGGTTACAGATGACAGTGCTATGTCTTAGGTTCTTATATGGCATCCTTGTTTCAGTATCTGAATGGCATTAAATCTTTATTGTACACATGCTGAAGAACTGCTTCCAGCCAGGGCAGCGATCTTCTCATTCTACAAGAGTTCTGGACACAAAGAGTTGTTACATGAATTGCCAAAGTTCACCAAAACTCCTTGAAGACACTCAGGAATGAAACTCAGTCTCCCAGTCCCTCAGGACCACCATGCTGGTGGCTATGTCAGTACACCTGCCCCTTGCTTTTCAGAAATAGCAGGCCTGGACTACAGCGGGAGGTTACAGATGTGGGAGAAAACTCGCAATAAGCCACAGTGTACTTGAAGAACAACCTCTTCAGGCATGCTAAACTTCGTGGACTACGAGTACATGTATTAAAATTCAGGACACAAAACTGTGCTTGACACCCATCTGTGAAGGATAGTATTTGTGTAATTAAAACAATCTTGCATGATGGGATGGGATGATATCTAATGACCCACTAGAGTTTTCTTTCAAGCTCAAACTCAAGTAAATATATAAATTCTTTTAAAAAACTTGTAAAATAGACTCAGCATTCATGTGTATTTGCCACCTATAAACACTAAGAGATTTTTACTCTGCCTGCAACTTCCTCAGCTTTGTAAATGACATCTGAATATTTCTGACCAAAACATCATTAGATGAGCTAAAAATAGTGCAGATCCCCAGAAGTGATTTTCTCAAATAAACTTGCACCTTGCTTCTGTCCAAAACCATTTATCGTGGGAAATCTGTTTTGTTTATGAGGGCAGGGTAGTTTCACAAAGAGTCAGTAAAAATGATCTCTTCCACTAAGAAAACTGTTCACCAAAAGTATTTTGTTTGCTCACTAGGTAATCTGCTTTGATTCCCATTTCTCAGTGCCAGAAATATTTCCACTATTTTTATTGGAAAATTATTTTCTCACCCTAAAGAGCAGCCAATTATCTTCACCGGGTGACATTAAAGTGATCAGCATACTTCCTACCCATTTTTTCAAAACTCGGTTTAAACAAACATAAAAAAAAAAAAAAGGCTATTTTTCTGGGAAGACTTTATTCTCTTCCACTTGAATTGCAATGTATGTGGGAGGAGGGAAAGAATCTAAATGTCAGTGTGTTTTTAAGAGCAATTTATTATGCTGTAAATTTCTACAGCATAGAACATCTTCTAATTCTAGATGGACTGAGATTAGAAGGTCTAAAATAAACTAATGTGCCAAGAAGTGCATTGGAAATATGCAGAAATAGAAATCAACTCCTTTCTGAGGAGAGCTAGGGCAAGAACTAAACATTCCTCAGATATCTACTGAATTATTAAAGCTTACACAAAACTTTCAGGTAGATATGTAGACCCTCAAAAGCCCTTCACACAGGTGACTCATACCTTTCATGTTTTTGAAATACGATTCCTTACTACATCATCACAGGATTGCATATGAGCCCCAGTAAATTGCACCAAGATTTAACACAATTATCCTACAATTGTCTTAGTTTGAGTGGTTCTGCCCTACTCACAGAACCCTACTGGCTACATAATCAATTTTTTTAAAATTAAATAATTAAATTAATTGGGAAAAAATTAACAGCGTCAGAACAAAAGACACTAGAGATATTCTAATTGCATGGAAAAATCATCATGCCAGGCATAGAATCACATTGAAAGACACTAATCCTTCAATTTAAAACCAATACAAAACATCTCCACTTAGAGTCAAAGCTAAAATCCTCACTGAAAGTCTTAGTTTAGCAATGAACCTTTCAAACACAGCAAAAGGAAATTTAAAGAATGGCACAAGAAGGAAAGAATCTAAGAGTAGTCCTAAAGGATGACTTGATGCCTTAGGTACCTCCATATGTCACTTCATACTGCATTGGAGATTCCAGTTAACTAAGTATCAAGGTATTGGACTGAAATTATTTTGATGGCACTCATTCAGTAGATTGTTATGCATCATAATATTGAGATTGTAATGAGATTTTTAACCATCACAAGTTAGAACTGGGTTGCAGCCAGAGTACATGGGCACATATTATTTTTTCATTTGAAAAAGGAACAGAGCCTGTCTTTGGAGTCTAAATCAAGGCTATTCTTACTGTGTGTCTTTGACACATCAGCCTAATTCTGCATGACACTGGGGAAGTAAACTTTTTCTTTATGATTCACACCCAGCTGAAAGCCAAAAAGTAAATGTTAGGCCTGAGTCGTTACGATATTTCCCATTGCTATACTTCAATGCAAATCCCTTGAAATTCCAGTCCCCAACTTAGAACTGGAGTCATAACCTCAAACCTCACACTCCACCCAGTACTGTTTTCTCTCTCTTGTTTCCTTAAGGTACATAGAAACACTGAAGTTTTTTATAAGGTCAGGAGAGCATTTTTCTGCCTTTCTCCTCCTCCCCACCCCCCAGAACCATTTGATCAATGGCTAGAAGTTTTGGCAGCTCAGGTTTCTCAGTCAGAATCATAGAATACCACGTTGAAGTAAACCTTGAGATTCATATGGTCCAACCTTTCTTTCATTCCCATTTGCTTATATTGGTGACCAACAGACATCTATGAGAGCAAACAGTAAATTTGCTGTCCTTTTATTGGGACCACTCATGCAAGGGCTTTGGGATTAGATCTTAAATTGACACCTTTTAAATCTTTGAATCATAGAATAGAAGGTTGTAAGGGGACCTCAAGGATCATCTGGTTCAGCCTTTCTCAGCAAAGCACCATCTAGACAAGATGGCACAGTATCCTGTCCAGATGGATCTTAAAACTGTCCAGCATTAGGAAATGCACCACTTCCTTGGGGAGATTATTGCCGTGCCTTCCAATTGTTCTCATTGTTAACAATGTTCCTCTCGTGTCCAATCAGAATTCCACAGGAGTAACCTGTACCTATTACCCCCATCCTTGACATGTGATTCCTTGTAAAAGTAAAATCTCCATCTTCTTTTTAACCACCCTTTAAATACTGAACACGGTTATAAGGTCTCCCCTCAGCCTTGTTCTCCCAAAGCCAAACAAATCCAGTAGTTTCCTATGGCAAGCTTCTCAATCCTTTGATCATCTTTGTGGCCCTCTTTTGGACCCACTCCAGCCTGTCCACCTTTTTTATATAGCAGGGACCAAATCTGGACACAGTATTCCATGTGTGGCCTGACAAGTGCTGAGCAGAGTGGAATAACCTCTGCTGGTGGTGCCCTTCTTGACATAACCCAACACCTTGTTGCCCTTCTTTGCTGCAGCAGTAAAATGTTCACTCACATTGAACTCATTGTCCAGGTAGATCCCAGCTTATCCTGCACTCCTGGATTGAATTTCACAGCTGTAAGACCTTACACTTGTCCTTGCTGAACTTCACTCTTTTAAAGCACTGTTGCTATTTCACTTCCCCTATCTAACAGTAGGCCAATATTTCCCGTCTCTTTCTGCTTGTTGTTTACATACCTGAAGAGCTCTTTCTTGTGGTTTTTGACAACTCTGGCCCATTTCAGTTCAGTTTGTGGTGAAATTCCTTTTTGCTGATATGTTTATGCCAGCTACTGCCTATGCAATTAGATGCAATTTTACTGGCAGGAAATTCTTCTGCCATTCAGGAGCTGCTACAGGCTAAATCAGAAAAGTGACTATTTTGTTGGTAGAAATGGGGCTTTTAAGCGTAGAAAAGGCCTAGAGCTCAATATATCCCCCCCTTTAATTGAGGGCTGAGAGAACTGCTAGCTTGAGCTGCAAGATAGGGTATTAATCCTGTGCTTCCAGAGGAAGTCAAATCCTCCAGGAAAGAGAGACAGAAAAGCACCAAGTCCTACTACACTATAAAAAGCTAAAAAGAAAATTTTCCTTTTCATTTTTGGATGTAAAATCCCTTCAAAAGGCTGACTTCATATATAAATGAAAAAGGAGCAGTAAAGAAAGGATTGCATTTTGGCAGTGGATTTTGCAGTTCACCTGTAAGTTTCGGTGCGTACAAAGCACTATCCCAAGCTACCTCTGCTGAAATCTCTCTAAAGACAAGATGACAGAGAAACAATAATGGGCAGGTCAAAAGAGACTTTTAGGGATTCTACAGTCATTAGTTTCCTGAAGTGAATTGCAGTTATTTTTTATGAACATGGACAATTCTGCTGAAAAATCCTCAGCTTAGACTCTGTACCTTACCTGTAACATGCAACTAGTTCATACTCTCAAATCCAAGTAGAATCTACACTGGGCACTAGCAACAAATACATTCCAAATTTGAGAGGGTAAAATAAATCTCATCTATTTTGAAGATGCAGAGATAACATCTAAGATAAAACTCATCTGGGCCTTAATAATACGAAAATAAAGGTAGGGGATAGGAGAGTATTCTCTTATTTTTCCTAGCAGGTTGTATGATGAAGAAATCTCTTACTCAGCATTTGAGCACACATTTCTCTTATGTGGAAGCTACTTGAGTGCAGTGAGAGGAGTGAAGAACTTAGCAGAAGCATGCCTCATGAAACTCCCAAGCTAGGGAAAGAAATTATTTTCAGAAGGACTAGGCTCCCATAAAGTGGGCTGAAAAAAAATCCTACAAGATTTTTTTAAAAAAATAAATTTTAAAAAATTATATAATAAATGGGGGGTGGGGGGGAAATGCATAACAGATACAGGGAAGCAAATCCCCAAGCTCCTTCATTTCTTGGGAGAAAACTTTGATTTCAATAGCTGCCAACCTGCATAAACCCACACGGTAACACACTGTTCTAAAGTAGATTTCTTTATGAAACTACAGTACCAGCTCTGAGAAATAAAGATGGTTATGTATATGTTCAGACACTATAGCAACAAGCACCTCAAACTGGATAGAACAGCTCTACTACCAAGTTAGCACAAGTAAAATAAAACATCTGCCTATTTTGAGTGTTTTGCTACTGAATTGAGTCATGTCTCTAATATATTCATTCATATACCAGTACAAGAATGGAAATTATTTTATTCCCTTTTTACTTGATGTGAGGCATGCAAAAGCTAACTAGCCTGCCCAAAGTCACAGAGAAAGTCTCTTGTTCTCCCATCCCTGTATCTCACAATATGTGAAATGGAACTGGGCTGGAGACAGCAGAATCCCTCCAATTCCTCCTACTCTCTGTCACTGGGAGTCAGTTCTCTGGAGGGATGGAAACTTTGCTCAAAACTTGGCTCAATTTGGCAAGGACATGTGGGTGCTATCTGGCTGTAATCTCTGAGTCAGATACATGAGCTAATCATGCCTTTTGCCCTTGCACTCTTTGAACTATGAGCTCAAGACACAGCCAGCACAGCATCACATCCGGACTGCCCAGCCCCGGGCCTTGGTTGCTGACAGCTTAAAACAATAGCGATTAAAAATACCTATGGACAGAAAAACAATGCTTTCACTACCACATGCAAGGCTTAAATAAGACATTTGCCTTTGCCTCCCTGAACAAATAGTCTAGATTGCACTTTCTTTTACATTTATGAACAATCTTCTGAGATGACTGACAAAAGAGGTAACTGACATATAATGTGAGTCTTTATGCTGTTATCCATTCCAAGACATGCAGCTGAATAAAATTCTGCTCAGTCAAACATAAAATCAAATTAGAGGAGTTCGCTCTGAAGAGAAAGAACTAAATTTGAAACAAATAAAGCAGTGCATAATTCACTTTTAATGGGATAAGTTCCTAAAACCACACTAATCATAATCCTAACGAGGTAATACTTTCCACTGCGAGTTTACCACATCACTGCTCAGTACACAGCAGAGCAAAGCTTCAGTCATATGAGGGATTTGCCCCACATGCAAAATGAGCAACTGCATTTTTGCAGTCATGATTTGCAGAGCAGTCTTGTTTATTAATAATTATTCCTTATGGCCTTACAACACATGTCATTCATCCCACACGTGTTCACAAAGACCTTCACCCATCAGTGAGATCTCCTGGATAACACACAAGTATTTCTCCACAAAGCCCTGCAATACTACTCAACAGTTTAAAAAATAACCATAAAAATACTCTATCTTGACTGCACAAATTCAGAAATTCATACAAAAAAACTGGCTATTCCTGAAGTAAGATTTCCTATATTTGGAAAAAATGCCACTGGATTTTTATTGACCGTAAGTATTCAAGACCTTGGGTTTGGATCTGATTTTTAAGACAGCGTTTTTCATCAGCACAGCAGCTCACAACTGTGAGAATGTCTGAATTAAAAGAGAATGTATGACCACCTCCTTTGCAGCTACTCTTCAAAGCAGCACCTCAGGATGACCACATTTATTTGGTCTAAGAGAGCTGATACCTTATAACCCAAGATGCTGTGGTGACAGGGCACAGATAAATCAGAAACAAGGAAAGACTTCAGTAATTTCTCTAACATAGGAAATCTTTTTACACCTTTATTAAAATGTTCAGCTCTAAAAAACTGTTCTAGCAAAACCCAACATTCAGCATGCTGCATATTCACTATCTCTCAGCATATGTCTGATCCAAAAAATGTGCCCTGATGACCGGTTAAGAGAGATTTTTGCATGAGATTTTAGAGTCAAGCTGGGTTTTTCCCGTACTGCCAGCAATCTAAATTTTCTGACTGAAACATTGCAAATCATCCTTTTAATCACATAGCATGGATTGTAGCTTGCTTCTACATCTGCCTCAGTTTTAACGAAATGACAGGTTAGAAACAATGAAAAAGCTAATAAAAAGTATATGATCAAATTCACATCAGTAGCAGGTAAAGTAAGCAGATGCTTTTCTACATGAATCTATATACTGTGATCCTTACTTAGCAAAAATTTCCATTTATATATCCAGCTGAAACCTTGTTCCCTGCACTTTTATTTAAAAGACCATTTACCAAAAAGTAGAAAAAGGAGACAGAGCTACAGTGCATACAATACAAATGGAATTATTTTTCCCTTAGAAAAACATTACAGCTCTGCATGAGTATGCAGCAGGGTGAATACCCTACAAATTAAACTGCAGGCTGCTGACACTGGGCTCAACCATTTCCTCAGATGGGTTATTTCTAAACTCCAAAGGTGTTTTTAATACTCAGTATTGAACACACAAGGTTTTTTGTACTCTATTTTATCAATACACTTTGATGTGTGGGAATTTATGCTACATAATATGCACATTAGACACAGATACAAGCTTCACCTTAAACAAATATCCTATTTGCTAACATGATGGCCACACACACATGAAAAAAGATTATGTATGGCAAGCAAAAGATTAAGATAATTTAAAAGCTGATACATCCAATGGCTATGCCCTTGTTACAGGACAAAATGTGAATGAAGATGACTGGGGGTGAGGAAGGGTGACTTATGCAAGCAAACACAGCACAGGGATAGCAGTGCTTCTCTGACCTAATAAGTTAGTATCCCTCAGTCTGCAGGCTCCAACTTTGAATATGGGGCCAGAATATTCTGCCAAGTAGGCACAGGCCAGTCATCAGCAATTCCCCCACTCCTGCAAATGAGCAGTGACTGAACTGAGCTGAGCCGACTTCAGGAGAGACCCATATTAAAAAGATGCTGAATGCCTTTAAGCATGAAGGGTTTACCAGGATTTAAAAAAAAAAAAAAAGAAAAAGAAAAAACAAAAAAGAAACAAAAAAAAGAGAGAAGAACTCTCTCAACACACAAATTATATTGAGGGAACAAAATTTAAAATTCCTGAAATTGGAGCTAAATTACTGCTCTTTCCCATAATTCTAAAGTTCAATCAGGATCAAATCCTACATTACCTTTCAAATACTTCATTTCAAATACACTTCAAATGTTTCAAACTGCCCAGAAGGTGGTCTAGTGAAGCCACTCTCCTGGTGTGTGAAACTCAGCTCTCTCCAGAAAGCTGATGTTATTCTGTTTATTTCCTTCTGCTGGAAGTGTTCCTTAGGCTCACTCCTTCACCACAGCAGTTTGGAATTTGGTAACATCAGTTTAGTAAGTTATTAGTGAGGATTTTGTTTTGGTGAGTATCAGGGTATGATTTTACAAAATCATCATACTAAGGACAACCAGTCAAAAGAATAATAAAATGCCTAGTACCAAGTCCCCAGACACTCAGCAGAAGCAGCTCAGCTAGCACACTTAATTTGTGATCCTTGTGCCAGTGAGCTATCCAGCAGCACATAGAACCCCTCAAGGGAATGAGCTGGGGGTTGTTCTCCATCTCTGGTTACCTCCTCATACTCATACCCTGCTATGAAAGAGCATTTCAGTCATTGTGGAGGACTCAAATCACTGTGGAAAAACAGGAAAGAGCTCAGAAACATTGATGAACACAATGTGGAGCATAGTGTTTTTGGCCTTCACTATTATTTCTCTGAGGGAAACCTTCATTTCAGCATTGTTACACAGGAAATTGGTGCCTGAATTAAGAACGCAAAGGAACTCATTAGCAATTCTAGCTATAATAATTAGATATTATACAGCCAAACCCTGTCTTAAATCTAGAAAAATAATAAAAACATCATAGAGTTGCCATAGAAGGAGCATTACAAAGACAGAAAGATTATACCAATGGCTAGTCCAGTAATGTAAGCTCAAATACCTACTATTTCAAAGATTTTCTTGTGCAGGCAACTTAATACCTCTATATCTCAGTTCTTCAGCTCAAAATAAAGATAATAGCAAAATGGGAGCATACTAAGGATAAGGCCAGATATGCAATAGAGACTATGTAAAATCCAACAGAATTTGTTTTGTGCATGGGTAAAGCACAGTAAATTTGAAGCTATTTTTGCTATATTTTAAGCTAACAATTTCACTGACAGCATTGCAGTGCTATGCAACAAAGATCTCATTTTTCCAAGCAGAAGAATAATACACCATACATCATATTCAAATGAAATTTCAGATCAATGTTTTCCATGAAAAAATAAATAGATACAAACCCTGTTTTGATAAGATCTGCTGAGCTTCTTCTCAAGACAGAGGGAGAATCAGATCATGTTTTACTCTCCAGTGAGTGATACCCAACACAGGCATGAAGACTATTAGGGTATTTAAGATGTTAAAATCACACCTAGAGCTGGTAATCTGTAGCTATCCCTACAGTCACCAGAGTGACCAGGCTAACACCTCTAGTTAAAGCCAGGACTCTTTGGAGTCCTTCTCTGTTATATCTGATAGGAATGTTTGCACTATAGGAATACAGTCTTTCCTTCATTCTACAACAAAAATCTTAATGTTATCACTGGGGCTAAGGGACATCTGATACAGTTAAAAAAAAAGATAAGCTATCACAAAAAATCTTTTTTGGCAAAGTTCAGCACAAAAACCTTGAAATTAAACATGCCCCAGATGTAGCATATCTAAATCACACAAACTCTTTAGGATTCCTCCTGCCAAAAGCCAAGCTAAGCATAAATAGAATCAATCAGAATTTTTCCTTCATGTTCTGGTCATAACATACTTGTTAAAGAAAAACCTTATAAATAGTCTGAGACTGACTTGAAGACTAATCTATGACATGAATAAACTAAAGCAAACCTTTAATTGTATTTTCCAGAGCTGACCAGGTATCAGTAACCAGAATATAAAAATCAACTAATCTGAGGCTTCTTGTTCTCTTTCAGTGAGTCAGTGCTGCCATCTAAAGCTATCTAAAGGGCATGCAAAAGAAATCCAAAGTCTGCATCTAAATAACATTCAGGAAGCACGTCAGTAGACAGAGAATGCAAAGTCAAAGATATTAATGAGATGCAACAAAATAACGATGCTGCAGTACCTGAAGGAGAAATTCTTTCTCTATCACTTCACCTGTCTTGCTGATAAGTCGCTTCTGTAGTCTATGTACTTTCAGAATCAGCTCATAGGTAGTGGGGTCGCTGGCCTAGGAAAGAACAAAGGAGTCTCAAAAATGATACATGATAACAAGTTACTGTTTCTTTTTTGCAAACGAAAACCATAATATCTCAGTGTTCAAAAGTAACAAGTATAAAAGGGGGCCTAGGGGAGGATGCATTCAGCTATTTTTTAAAAAATTGCATGTATACAAGCAGTCCTGAAACTTAATATATCAATTTTAGCAGCAACTGGAACTGTCCACTGACAAATTAAGAGCAATGCAAGTTCAAGAACTTCCTCCTGCTGTTCAAGAATAATTAACAGTGCCAAGTTAGTTTCTAAGGAGAAGATTTTTCTCTTGAACAAAAGAAAGACTAACTGCAATTTAGTCTTGGAACAGGTGGAGAATTTAAGAGGAACTAATTTAAGGGGTACACTGATTAATTATTATGGGGTTCTAAATTGTCCATACATGTAAAGTCCCATTCTTCAATGGAATTAAATGCTTAAAATGGTGAGAGTGTTTGCACTGTACTGTTGCCTTCTACCTATATAGCCCATAAAACCAGGAGCTAGTAGATGTTTGTCTCTCCATCCCTTCCTTTTCTTTCTTTTGGCACAGATTGAATCTGGAGAAAGCTCTAAGGAGCAAAGAAATAATTCTGTGAGGAGGAGCCAGAAAAGCTTATTTTCCCAGTAACTTTTCCTCACTCAGGGACTCATAACATCTCTCTCCCATATGGTATTTCCTCTCTCATGGGGTGTCTCATAAGGATCAAGCTCACAGTGCAGTAAAGGCTCCAATAAAGTCCTGCTGTCTTATAGTTGTTTGAGCTTATGAGGAACTCAGTATCTCATTGCTCTTAACCTTTTGTCTGATTTTATCTAAATTGACTAATCAGTTCAAGCATAACTAGGACACCAACACAGATACACATGCAGTGCTCACAACACAACATCATTTCCTGAGAAACCAGGCTAAAAAGTAGACCAGTCCCCATGATCCACTCAGTCTTTGATTTTTTTATATCGCTGCCCAAGCATGGTGCCAATTTGTGACAACTGTAGTGATATGAGAGTGTTTGTTCATTAGGAATTGAACCAAAACCCCATCAGGATTATTTCATACAGATCTTGCCATCTGATGGCCTTTCTGTGTTCTAAATACAAACCAGTTACCTAGAATGGAAAGACATGATTTCCCATTATCAGTCTCCTCATACATTCATTTCCCCATCACTGGATTTTTTGATTGACCTGATTTTTCTTTGTTACAAGGTGCTGCTAGAGGTTGTACCCAGATGTGTTTAACCTAGTTCAGCATCCTGCATTGTATCTCCCTGCCATGAGAAAAGCTAATAACACCATCCAACTCTAAGCTCAGCATGGAAAGATCAGAAATTCACTATCATGCTAGTAAGCAAAGTCAAAATATTCAGCTCTGCTTCTGCAGGGACAGAACACATTATCACTCAATATTAGAGAACCTAAGCAACCCAGACTGGCATCAGATCAGAGATCTGTGCAACAGACGAATCTCAGATGGCACTAACTTACATCAAAAATATCCAGTGATGCCAACTGATGTTCATATATTTGGTCTATGCTTGATGGATTTTTTATTTTTCCCCTTCGCTTGGCAGGTTCAAATCATGTGAAAACTGAGATTTGCTATTTATGTAAAGCAGTTGAAATCACATTACCTGGAATGACTATCTTTGGGTGTCCACCACTGTTTGTGTGGAGGCCTCTTTCTGTTTTTTCTCAGATGTGATTTACCTTCTGAGTTCATATCTGTCCATTCTCCAGTCTACCTATTCTATGAGCTTTTCAATTATGGGCTTTCTTCCCATATACATCTCCCTGCTTGGTGAGGGTAGGATTGTATCTTTCCCCTATCACCTTATTTCTCACCATCCATGTTAAGGAATCACCCTCTTCTAAATTCACCTAATGCATTCTTATTCCCTTTAGCATTTCACCGTCTCTTTACAAATCCCCCTCTAATTTTTCATTGAGAAAGTGACACAAAAATAACACTGATTGCATTGTGCAAGGAAAGCATTCAGCAGGTAAGGATTTGATTAGTATTATGGAAATTTCAGTCTGCCCAGTCCCTCCACATCAGCGTAACAGTAAACGAAATAGGCTTTTTCTGGGTCTCTGATGTGATAACAGGGGCTTTGGAAACACAAAATTCTCACACATCACCTCCAATTTTCTCCATCTGTGAACTTGCAAGGGCTTCTGCACCTCTTCTTCCAAAATTTTGCACCGAGTCTGCTCCTTTAACAGTTCCTTCTGCATGTGATTAAACTCCCATCTGAAGATCGATATAAAATAAAAAGAAAGAACACACCAAAAATACTTCAGTGTGACCAAGGCACTAATGTGGACATTAACAAATCATTCTCCCCTGCACTATACTGCACAGGAAGCACTACATGGAAAGCACAAACAATCACTTTGCTGCTACAGCAATACTGTGGTGGCAAAATGCATCAACAGTGAGACCACTAAACAGGTGGAACCATAAAATAACACACTTGGACCTCTTTACTTGCTTCATTAAGAGCAGCTCAGAAAAGAGGCTCCTGGGGAATCTACTCCACAGACTACTGGATCTTACTCATCACATCTTCCCATGTACATAAAGGCCAGAAGGACAGTTTGTTCACCCATCTACAAATCAGTTATGGGTCATATCCAGTTACCCCTGTGTTGAATCTAACAGCTTGTGTTTGAAAGGTTTTAAATCTACATAGCTCACACAATCCACTAAATAAAACATGCTCTAGGACCTAAGTATGATGGACACCATTCCTAAGAGAACTGAACTTTGATTTCTTTTATTACATTTCCTCAAGGAATTGCAGAGTTGACTTGTTGCTGAATTTAAAATTAATTGAGCACTACCAAGATTCTTTGACAACTAGGCTTCTGTGGTGGGGATAGGGGGTTGAAGGGCAGGGAAAAAAAGCACATTTTGTAATGATCTGACCCTTATAAATTCAATGATGGGATCTTCTAAATTCTCCAAGGTCAAAAGGGGGTGGAAGATTGCAATGAGCCTCCTCCACCACGAATCTTTTCCTACTAAGCTCAGAATTGTATTTAGCTCACTAGAGAGAAAAAAGCCCTTTTTTAACTGTGAGGTTGGACAAGGTTATGGAAGAGGGAAAAAAACCTCACATTTCCAATTGGCAAATCGGGAAAGCTAATTAGCAGCACAAGTGATAAATGGAGTCTTTTCGACAGGCAGTTTTCATGATGGTTTTGGACTTCATTAAAGTATGAGATTGCTGCTGCAGTTAGCAAGAATTGATCCACCCATCATGGCATGCAGCACACTACACTTCAATACTGTCACTGAGTTTCAATACAGTAACAGACTTTCAGCTGAATGCATCTGGGCAGCAAGTTCAAATCCCATTCCTATCTGCAGTCAGTCGATGAAAACTGCAATTGCTAATGTTGTGTGCCCAGTTCTCCTTTCTGTTTCACCAAATCAAACTGGCATAATTCCACTGGAGTCAATGGGACTGACCATGGACTGAAGTTAATTTGTTCTGCTGAAAGCCACAGAATTATACTGGTACAGTAAAGACCTCACCCAAAACTGTGATAGCTACACCGAATTGGTACAATGGTTATCTGCTAAAAACATAACTGCCTCTCTTTATAAATCAGACTGATTCTTAGAAAATGTCCAGAGTTTCCTATCAGGAAAGACTACACCTCAAATACAGGAGGGGTAAACAAGAAAGGAAGCATTAAGCTGGAGAAGGAGGAGATAAATCAGGTTTGGAATATTAAATTGCTGTTTTAAAGAAACAAAACCTTAAATGAAACCTTAACTAAAACTTTCACAGAGATGATAAGATCTGCATATAAATCTCAAAGGAGATAGCGCTGAAAACAGGGTTTTGTTATGAATATGTCAAGAGTCTCCCATACTCTATGGATTGCTTAATCAAAAGGAGTTCCACTAATCTAGGCCTTATACCACAGTACCACTAAGTAACTCACTGGACTATGAACACATTTTCTGCTGCTGTCAGGTTTATTCTGTAGGCAGTAACTCACAGTAGAGGGAGAAATACAGAAACTATTTAAACTTTGGCCAAGATCTCTTCTTTTCTCATTACTATATTTCAATTTTCCCAATTGTTGGTAAATTGTTTAATGACTTTAATCCAGTCTGTGTTTGAGGTCAAACCAAACAAACCCCTTCTCCAAGGTAAAATGCTTGTTGACACAAGTCTTTACTATGTATAAACCATATTTTCTGTCTCAAACACAAAATCATGGCTGCAGTCACTATGGAAGTGTATTCCACTGGGTTTCCTACCTGAGCTCCTGCACATTAGCCACACTCTTGCCAAGTATTCCCTTCTTTTGCCGGAGTTTTTTGATCTCCAGCTTGAGGACGCGCATGTCTTCCATCCTCTGCCGGTACTCGGTGTCGCCCCTGTTCAAGATGGCCTGCTGGATCTTGATCTTCTCGTAGAGCAGCGCCACCTCCTCATTGCGATGGATAAGCTGCGTCCCCAGGGCGTGTCTCTCACAGAGCACCTGTGGGCACGGGGCAAAGCCACAAACTCAGTTACACTTCCTTCACACAATCCCAGAGTCTCATGACTGTACTTTTATCAGTCAAAATCACATACATTCTGGGGTTTCACTGTTATTAATTAAAGAAATATGGCAAGAACCTAATTTCCCCTATAAGGGTTCGATCATCTGAATGGTACAAACTACAGATTTTGTTCACTTCAGTATCTTAACATTTTGGTTTTAATGGCATTATAAAGCTTTAGTACTCCCACATTTACAGCAGTTAAGAATCTTCATCTTAAAAATACACTGGACAAAAGAGGGAACAGAATGCAGGGTACTTGAAAACTGAAATTAGGGACTCTGACCTTGTCAAATTCCTTCTTCTGCCTCAGTCTCTCTGCATCAGCTTCAGCAATGATTTTTAGGAGGTTCTTCTCTTCTGCCTCCTGACTTTCAAGATGGGCTTTGGCATCCTGAGCCTCTTTTGTCATCTTAAGCAATTCAGCCTGATGGAGACAAAGAATACAGGTGAGCAATTGTCAATTAATAACCTCTCATTGCAGAAACCTAAAATTAAGGGTTAGTTATTAATATTTAATACATTATTTTACCTTCCTGAGAGGTACACATTTTGTTAGTTTTTGAGGACTCATCACCAAGATAAGCAAGCATGAAGACCCATAAAGAAATACTGTAAACACTATTTTAATGTAATGGCCTTATACACAATAGAAATTTGAAAGTATTTTTATCTATGACTGTGGTTCAAGTTGTAATTCAGGAATGCCTCTTTTTTTTTTTTAATTATACAGCAGATATTTAGAAAGTTTTTCAATGGAGTTGTTGTCCACAGTCAATCTGGGATGTGAGAAAGAACAGTTCACCTTGCTCAAAAGGGCAACAATCTCTGCTGTATAATACAAAGCAGCATCAACTCAAGAAAGGCTTCAGACTGGAATAAGAGAATTGGTGGCAACCAGGAAGGGAACAGCAAGATTAAAGAGCCACAGCACTTTGTTCAGTGGATGTGTAAATGATGAAAACTGTGAAAAGAGGGGCTGTCCCTAAGCAAGGAAGAGCAGTGCACTGCTACAGCAACAGCACAGCACCAACACAAACACCGGAATCTGCCCAGTCATTCTATCCCACTGTCACAAAATCTATAATTCAAGGCATCTATGTAGATAAAAACTAATAGGGTCTTCCTGGATTATTAGAAGTTTTAATCACTGCTAGGCAATTAGAGCCAATGTGGAACTAGCTGACCACAGTTCATTTTCATAGATATGAAAACTTTCAAGCCTCAACTCAAAGACTTTGCCACAACTCTGACCCTTATAAAGGATTATGTTCAAAACAAGCATCATCCAGTGCTGAAAGAATGAGGCTGTGATGAAGGCTGCACCTGCAAAAACATTGATTTAAGACAAACAGTTCCATCATCGTAATAAAATAGCTTGCTCCATTCCTATTTTCTTTAATAAAATTCTCATTTTCCTATATGTGCAAGACATAGCTCTCTTAGTCAGTGTCAGATATTCATCAGAATTCATCAGCTGAATAAAAATGCAAGTCACTTCATCCTGAAATGCAATAAACACTGCACAAAAGCTGCCCACAAATGTAAAACCGTTCTTGTGCTTGGCATTGCTGGATAGTATTTTTTTAAAAGATCACAATTCTATGGTCTCCTTGTGTCAGAAAAATATCAATTGTAAACAAGAAGTGGCATTAGATGTGGTCAGCAAACACTCATTCAAACAAATGCACTGGAACGCACTCAGTTAAAATAAATCTGAACTGCCTTGTACAGTAAGGAACATAAATACTTAAGGCCACACAAGGATTTTCAGTTAGATTAAAAATGCTCAGAAGCACAGTACGAGGGTCTGTGTACATCAGGTAAGAGAAAAGGAAATGAATAAACACAGTCACCGTGCAAGCAGAAAAATGGTCATGTCTGAAACTGCTGTAAATCAGCACAGCTCACTTGAAGTTGGTTTGAGAATTTGTAACAACTGAAAAACAGTCAACAAGAAAAAATAACATATATGGGACCTATACCAATATCTCAAACCAAACTCAAACTAAATTCTTGTTTAGATTCTGAAATATTAGTGCAAGTGATACTTTTATTGGTATGCTATACTAGAGGTGGGAGGAAAGCAGGAGTTTTACAAAAGTTATAACTGGGATTGAACACAGATGCATAAACATCTACAAAATTATACAAAGCACTTACTTGCCAGCAGCTCCAATCTCAAGGGCCATAGATAGATTTTTTTCAATATTCAGATCCTTTGCCTAATAACTCTAACCTGCAGCCCTCCATGAAGGCCAACTGAAGCCAAAAGATGGCATTGTACTGGCTTTAACAGAGCTTGGATTTACCATGACTACAGATTTTTAAGGCCTTTATACCATCTGAGGTGAGCATGTCTATAACCTCATTCCTATGAATCCCAGTCCTCCGTGATTTAGCACATTCTTTAAACTTATTTCTCAGGAATAGCTTTCTTACTTCCTTCACATCAGTGCAAACAGGATAAATTGATGCTGGCTTGCAACACAAATAATTGGGTTCTTTTGTGCTTGTGACAATCAGCTCCCTCTGAATCCTCTTCTGGTTTAGTACTCAGCAGTGACACTCAGGTAGAAGACCACAATGCCCTGAAGCAAGTCAGTAATGTCATGTCAGTGTATGGACTAACCTGCTGGTGAATAATTGAGTGGGTAAACCATGCAGCAATCATATGTTTGTCAAATAAATGGCAGACAGTTCTGAGGTGATGAGACAGAATTGAGGATTAGTTAAAGCACAAAGCTGCACACAGGGAATGAGACGCTGTTTGACTTCTCCATCACTGATAGAACATCTCTGAGACAGAGCAGGTACAGGAATACAAATTCATCACCCTTTTACAAAGCCCTATTGACATCTTGTCATAACTCTAATGTGCTGAGAGAGGCTGAAAATTCAAGGAGTCATTGCAGCAAAGAAACAAACTGACAAAAGAAAACATTGTGAAAAGTTACAGGGAACTTTTGTTTTTTGGGGGTATTGTTTGCATTTTTTCCTGGTATTTTCTTTTCCTAGTGCTTAGTAGAGATTAAAAATAAACTCCTGTGAATACAACTCCATAAATCTTTTCAGAGTACAGCAAATTGGGTTGAGATACCACAAATCTAATAGCTTATCTAAGGATGGGCTGCAGCAGCACTGAGAAGAAGAATCCGAGCTTCAAGCTCAGATTTCCTTTGATTTAAGACAGAATCTTGCTGCTTTATACCACAATATTAAAATAACTTTCTGTGCAGAGGGACCTACTAAAAGGCACTGCCTAACTCCCAAAAGACTAATGCTTGCTAGTTACATAAAAATACAACATTGTGCAATGTAATGGGGTTTGTACTTAAAAACAGTAGAAAGAAAAGAAGTTCTTAAAAATAGAAGGTTGAGTTATAAGCGTCTACATTAGAAAGTTTGCTAGAATCACTTTATCCACAAAATCAACATTTCTGCAAGCAAAATGGAACTTTTCAGTAAAAAATGTTCAGTCACCAAGAGATTTAAAGCTTCCAACAGACAATTCAGGACTCTTTTATTGTAATTACAGGCAGAGATTAAATTTGCCAGATACACAGATTTCTGCAACTAGTATCTCCAAAGGGGATTGAGATCTTGTGCTTCAATTACAGAATACTGTAATTGCAAAACAACTACCACAGGTGAGAACACAATGCAGTCTGGGATCATGGAGTCCACCCTTTGCAAATAAGTATCTGTGTCAAGGGTCTTACTTTCATTGCCTCTTTCTCATCCTCTGACTGCTGGAATTCCACATGTGCTTTCTCAAGGGCTATATCCTTTTCTTTGATCTCGTCTTTCAGATGATCCACCTGACGTGTGGAATTTCTCAGTTTCATCTTCATTTCTGCTATCTCATCCTAAAAGAACAGGAAGTATGATCACAGAGAGGGTTAAAGCAAGAGGTGGTTAGTGATGCAGAGTTCAGGCTATTTAGATGTTGGAAAATGCAGCCATGGTGCATGAAAGTAGATCTGTTGTACCTACTATAAGACATTGCTTTTTAATCCAACAGAACACAACAGTTTTGTTAAAGAACAATTTTTTGGTTATGCCAGCATGACATTGCAATAAAAAAACCTTTAAAAGACACACTGACAAAAATAATGACCATCAATCGTGTGTTTAATAAGACATTTAATTTAAAGTGCTGGACACACTATAAGAACTAGCAGTCAATCCAAATCATTAAGATTCTGATCATATCCATCTGTTTTCATGCTTCTAATAACATGCTTTTCCAATAAGGTCAGACATACTTGGGCACAAATCTTTGGAGAGAAGCTGGTTTTGTGCAAGCAAACATAGCCCTCAGTAAGATACCAATATATGCTAGCTTGCACAGAGGTGCAAAGTGCAAAAGAGGGCTCAGTGTTTGAGAAGGCTTTGTGAAAACATTTAGCATATACTTTAAGCTCAAACACAGAGCAAAAAGGCTGGTAGCACTGAAGAGAGATCAGGTCAGTAGGAATACTCTACTCACAGCACAAAGGTGCCTGCCTGTACAAAATTAGCATTTCAGCTCAGCACAGTGGCAACATGTTATGCCATGAAACAGAGTCAATGCTTAGCCAGACATTCTTCTGGATGTAATGAAAGCAGCTTTAGAGGCTATTACTCCTCTGCTAGAACCTACCACCTCACAGAGAAGATATCATAATCTCTTGTGTGAACACATCCTCTTCCAGTACCAAACCAGGGTAGCTTAAAGCTGCTTCAGCACTATACACCATAGGTGTGGATTTACTCGACAAATGAGGGATGTTTTCTTGCATGAAGTGCTTAATGTAGGTAAGCAAGATCTTGAGTCATGGCAATCTTCACCAAACAGCACAGAGAAAGGACTCATCAGCAGGAATATGTCACTAGGCCCAGCTGTTTGCACGTTCAGCCACCTCCATGAAAGCAAGTTATTACAAGCTGTCTTTGGTATGAAGCCTATAAATCTCTTTAGTGTTGTAAAACATGACAGAGATTGAGCATATAGAGCCCAGACACACCCAAATACATTCTTAATTCTTTACTCAGTGCAGAATGGTAAGAACACTCAATTTTGCAAACTGGTTTCCTAATCAACTTGCTTAAATAAATTAACTCCTAACACCAAAAGAAACCCCCAGGATGAAAGTATCAGATATTTATATCATATTAACAGCCTGCCCAGATGCCCTTTCCATTTTAATGACTTGAATATTATGGTACTCTAGAGATCACTGGCAAGGTGGGTGTGAGATCATTTCACATTAAGCAACCCGAAAATATTTGCATCCAGCTTTATCTAAACAAGCTTGAGCAAATTTTACTTCCGAAAATGCGAAAGAATTTTCCATAATGTTTAAACAACCCTCTTTTTTTTTTTTTTTTTTTTTTTTTTTTTTCTTTTATGACTGGCTGACCTGTTACTGAATAGTTTTTTTTCTCATTTCTAAACTTAACACCGCCTTGGCCAAAAGATCTTTTGGGGTCAGCTATTTTCTCACACAGGACTTCTTAAAAGAGCTTGGTAGTATGACAAGTAAGCTATTAAAGCCTAACCATTGGCCTCTAACAACTGGAACTGTGAACCAGTACAGTGTTACCACCACGTAACATTCAAAACCCAAAGACCAAAAGGCTGTTCCATTTTCTAACTCAACACATAGATGCCCATTCTTTATAAATAACCAAATTTATTTTGTCTGTTTTAAAATAAAAATAACTGGGAAAAAAATCAGCATTGTGATTTTTCAACCTTATTTCTCCTGACAGATTGTTTGGGAGCTATAGGAATCCCAACACAATCCACTGATGAGAGGCTGACTAAGGTCAAGTAAAGCATCCCACATAAATGGCAAAATGGTGCATTCCTCATAAAATTCAGCACACAGCTGGTTAGGAACTTTGACATTCCATTCCCATGTGCTTCTCAAACAAAACACCTACCTATTCAAACCTAAGTATAAATTTGTAATCTACTATAGTTGTTTATGTCATAAATACTTATTTGGAAATAACCCAAGGCTTTAAATGACAACTATCCAGGGTCCCAATGTCTGCCAATTACAGTAAGATTTGTGTAGTATTTTAGATCATTACTTCAGAATAACAGAATATGTCCTTAAGTGGTCTGTTCTCTTCTTCTACTACTGTTAGTGAGATCCCCAAGGAGGAGATATGAAAGGAAAGAATCATCTCGTGAGGAAAATTACACTCTGAAAGAAACAAGCAAGGTGGAAGCATTTGCTTCTTGTCAGAAAATTCCACTTCAGCTGGAAAAGTGTTTCTCTGCTTCCTAAATCATTATTCACAGTAATGTGCATACTCATTCAGGGCTAAGGAGGCAATCTTGTTCCCCCTACACCCTATTTCACATACATGCATACAACTCCTAAAGGGATAAAACAGACTGGAGGCAGGATGGCTTTATGATTCTGTGGCTCCAGTGTACCACGATTTTACGCATGGTTTGAAGCAGGGATATTTCCACATGATGACTGAGGATTCCTATTTCCAGTCCAAATACAAATGGCATAGATAAAACTTCAGGGACCTAAAACATTCATTTCCCCAAAACCCACAGGAAAAAAAAACCCACTTCTGCCATTGATCCACTGAGTTTCCCTTTAACAAATTAAAATTAAATCAGGAAAAAAACAAGAGCAGAGAGAGAAGCAAGGGAAAATATATCCTTCTACCTTAGCTTCTATCAGATTTTTGCTGTAGAGGGTCCTCTCTGTTCTCAGGGATTCACAGAGCTTTTGTTGCTGTTTTAATTTAATCATTTGCACTTCTATTTCCTTCTCATAGTTGCAGATCTGAATTTGATGTACTTCAATATCTTTCATGTGATGGAGGATCTGGAGCAAAAGGAAAGGAAAGAAATGAGCATGATTAAGCCATCATCACAAGATTAAAGGGATGGGACAAAGTTTGTGATTTCCTTCTAAAATGACAAGTTCAAATCCCTGTGATAAGCAGTTTTAACTACAGCTGAAAATTGCTCCAGTCCAAATACAAGTTTAACCTTTCTGACTTGCTTATGTGGGACAAAATTGTATTTTAATCTGATACCTAGGTTTCACTCAAGACTAAAACTTATAGAGGTGCACATATTTAATTTAACAACAAGCTACTGAATGAAAATATTGCCACAGAGTGGGTGCAATAAAATCAACATAATTATTTCAATCAAGAATAGACTCAGCTTATTTATGAAGCAAACCTAGATTCTGGATGCTGTTTTGGATGTCAGCTGCATGATAAGATGAATTAACACACATATTTTTCCAAGAAGCCCTGCATGTACTCTTACATTCTAACAACCCAATTTTTTTTAATGAACACATGACCACAAAGAGTTCATGATCACAAACTGTTTATATATAATTACTATAATAGGAAAGTCAGTTAATGTAACTTACATTTGGTCTAAATAAGTAGGTAGTCACCATTAGTTGAAAGAAAAAAAGATGCATGAAAGATTAGAAATAATTATGGGAAGATTACCTAAGGAGAATGGAGTATTGTAGACTATAGAAAGAAGATGATCACATACAGTATCAATTTAAAAAAATGCAAAATTTTACAAACACTTTTATTAAGCAGTTACTACCATAACAATACACAATAATTGCTATGTTAGAGGGGCAAAAATACAAATAGTTGCTTTTCATTATGTTGAGATTCTACATTTTTCTTTTTAATTTTAGAATATTTTAAATTTTTTTTTATTTTTCTTCTGCTATACAAAGCTGAAAACTCAGGAGCTCAAGGAAGCAGCATTCATATAGAATTCAGCATTACAAAAAAATAAGAAACAAAAACAATAATAAGGAGGACACACATCAAGAACACAGTTTACCAGTTTCACTACCCAGGAGGAGAAAACAATGCCATCCTTAAAGCTAGGAAACAAAGTTAGGCATTAAGAAAAAGCTGAGGAATGATATGGACAAAATCCAGCAGAGAAGTCCATTTCCAAATGCAGTTCATACCCCACTCTCCTGACTCCACTTTTGGAAGTAGAGTTTTGGGCTAAAATTCATGCTTGTATGTCAAAGCAGAAGAAAACAAATGTTTACATCAAACAGTCAATAACTGCAAAGTTTGCGGTTTACAGAGTTGCCCCTTCCTCAGCAGTAAAGCCTTGGGGAGGTCTAACTATGGGGCAGGAGCTAAAATTATTAAATATTCTACCAGGTACCTCCAACCAACTTTGAAGATAGGGGAGAGTTAAATATTGAAAATTTTATTACAGAAGCAGGAATACAATTCCAGCACATTGTAGCTGACTTCAGGTGATCCCAGGAACTGCTTACAATGCAACACAAAAACACAGTCCCAGTTTATAACCTACTCCTGCCTTTTCCTTTGCTATTTAAACAATCTGCCAATAGTAATAGCACGGAGAAGAAATCAATAAGGCATGTTTTCTATCTGCACTATGGTGATCATAGGCTGGAGCAAGATTTGAAAGTAGGTCACTGCATTTGTAAGTGTTTTACTTGGTTCTGATACAATATCAGTGCAGTAAGATTGTTGGACAAAGTTTTCTGAGTTGTGCTCACAGGCTAGATGCTGACTTTGCCTTTTCTGGAATGATTAAACCCAAATAATTCTCTCTTATAAATACAGAAAAGATACATGCAGTGTTTCACAACACAGCCCCGTGGGAGGCTGAGCATCCTCAATTCCTGTTCAGTCAAAAGGCACACTACACCTCTCAGATTTGGCAATGAGGGCCCAAAGCTAAGCAAAAAGGATTTAGTGTTCATAGCTTTTCTTCTATTCTCATAGCTTTTTCAGTTGTACACTTCACTATCATCTACCACTGGTTACCTGTTTAGTTCTATGAACCTACTCAATATGTCAGTAATGGTGATGTCCTTATTTGCTTATCCATTTTTAACCACTCCAGGAAGTGCTGCCATGGGCCTTAATGGTATGCCTATTGAACACTGGGTTTTCCAAATGATTATGTGATTTTTTAAAAGGAGATGTATCTTTTCATTTTCCTGGATAGGTTGTTAACTGTAAACTTAACATTTTGAAAGGGTTTATTTGAAAAAAGCCAACATATTAAAGACTGGTTTTCTGACTCCTCAGAAAACACAGCCAGGGAACAGTTCAGATGGGACTGAAAGCTATATTTCACTGCCTCCTTTTCAGCAGCCTAAACCTTACACAGGGAAACCAACATTTTGTAATTTAAGAATTTCAATTCAAAAAGGAAAAAAATCTGCTAAAAGTTGTACTCAGTAATACAGACTACATAACAAAAAGCAAGGAACAAATGTTTTTTCTCTCTTGTGCTGGCTAATCTAGAAGTAAGACTTTTCAACAAGTGGCAGTGACTTGAAAATAAGCAGTCAGCAAAGGCAATAGTTAGAAGAGGAAATCATGCATGAATTCTCACCCCAAAAATATTTCACTGTTGTGTATATAACTTCACTGACACTGTTCATCAGTTAATAGTAAATGATGATTTTGAAAAATGAATTCTGCAGCTCTGTAGAGTATGTGCTGCTATAAATAGCCAGACAGCTTTCAGAGCCAGAATGGCTACATCTCTAGGCTTAGATGGGTTTGGCTCTTTCCCAGCTCTTATGCAATTCTAAAGGTGAGGTGCAACCTCCTGCAAAACCAGGTTGGTGGCAAAAGGTGACAGAAGAGCACTGACTGGCCATAACCTCACTGCCATCAGCAGCTCATTCCCCACCAGCTGTGAAATGACTCCAGTAGTTTTGACACAGCTTCTCAAGTTTAAATAGGTCAAACAGTGAACCTAAATATTACCTATTTACATAATAATCCTGATCCTGTGTCCTCCTACCCTGCATTTGGACTTGAAGGACAAGACTGCTGTCTCACATACTCCCGTGCTCTCAAAACTGTTCTTGCTGCTCTTCAGCTGTAAACAGAGTCAGGAACTGCCCCTTTGGTGAGCCAAGCAAGCCTGCCAGTCCTTTTGAAAATTGCAGTCACAATGGAGGCATGATTATACAGACAGCTCAAGTGTCATAAGCCATTTACTGAGCTTAATAAGAAGTGATAGCAAATTTACACCCAAAGTGGCAGGGGGAAAAAAAGAAAAAGTAAGCAAGCAAACATTTGTCATTGTCGCCCTCAAAATATCATGGGCAACCCCAAATAGAATTAAAAGAAAAAACCTTGTAGTTCTGAGGGTTATGAATTACTCTCTGGCCCTAGTTTACAATGTTCTTAACTCATATCTACACTGTTAGAAATGCACTATGAGGGAAAGAAACAAAATATGACTTTGCAACAAAGACAAATCTCACTTTTGTGGAATATTATTTACAAGGAAATGACAAGAGGTATTCCAGGCAATGGAGAATATACCATTTCAAAATGATTTAAAAGTCCCTAGTCAAATGAAGTTGGAAGGATAATTTTACTGTGAAAAGATAGCAAATAAATTTTGAGTTGAAACTGCTTGGAAGCTAATCCCAGTAAATCAATGAGCTCCTTGGAGGACTCTCCAATGTGATACTCAGCAATTAATGGAACATGTTAAAAACATGTTCCTGATTGTACTCCATCAGGAATAAAGTTATACATAATAACAGGCAGCAGGCAACACAAATTTTATGCAGTATTTCTCTGCAGCAGCTCCTGGAAAACTTGTTTTGCAGTCTATCTTGAACATGCTGAGATGTTTTCACATTCTGGAGAAAGCCTTCAAAACGTTAAGTACCTTACAAAGATGTTGAGCACTGTAAGGTCTCACTGGCCTGGATTTTAGGACAGCAGTTGTATGCAAGATAAGGCCCTTTGCAGACAAGACAGGACAATCAAAGTATAACTTCTGACTGCATATGAGAGTTTCAACTGTGAGACTCATGTATAAGAAGACAAGATGCCTTGGTTTGAACTCCAGCCCTAGCTTCATTTTCCAACTGATTGCTGAGTAAGGGCACTACATGGCTGGACTCCAAGTGTCTCACAGAATTAACAAGTCTCTCTCCCACTGGTAAGGTTTCCCTAGAGAGACCTGAAGCTGTAGCAGGCAATGTGCATTGACAACAAGAAATATTTGTACACTGTGGGAAGACCACCAATTCAAGCTTTCTCCCACTGGCATCTTAGGAAAATTAATGTATCATCTTTACAGTTCTGGGAGTAAGACAGGAAAGAGCCCCTTGCACAAAGAGCTGTTCCTACCTTCTCTTTGAGCTCACTCGTTTCCTTGATGAAACTCTCTCTCTCCTTCTCCAATTGGTAAATAATCTTCCTTTGTTTCTGAGCTTCTATCTTATAACCATGGATTTCTATCTCCAAGTTCTGTTTTGACTGTTCATGGAGCTTCACCAAATCCATCTGCTTCTGAGTAGCATTTGTAGCCTTGATTAAGTTCTATAGGGAACAAAAAATAATGAGTCTTGAGCTGAAAATGCAACACTATCACCACTATGACAAAAGCATGCCATTGTCAAAGTGGATTATGGACTTTTCAATGCTATTATTCCTTATCTAATTTGTTCAGTTGAAATACTTGAACCTTAAATCTGATTTAAAAAACAAAATCTCTAGCACAGCTGCTAAATAGAGCTTTTTCTGATTTCAAGTTAAAACACTAGAGTCTGCATTACAAAAAGTAAAATTGACAAGACTGTTTACAATTGGATAAAACTAATGACTGGAAAATCCTTACCAGCTTTAAGGCATTTTGATTGTAAAGCATGCCAATAGCCAGTAACATTAATAATACATTTATAAAGCCAAATACATTTCTTTCTCTTGTCTTCAATAGAAAGTTCAGGCTTGAAATTAACCAAGCTTACTTTAAAATTTTGCATAAAGATTAAACAGAAAACATCAACATATCATCTTTACAAAATCAGCCTCCTGGTCCCACTTTAAAATTTCCTTCCCTATACAAAACGAGTATTTGTTACCTGTCAAATCAGAGCCTCTCCTAGATTCAAGACACAGGACAGTGTATCTACACCAAATAAAGCATGTCAGAAATCATCTTTTAGCATTTAACTTAGTAGATCACACTTCAGGACAGCCCATAAACATGAGATGTTATACTGCAGTACAAGAACCTTGGGCTGATGGGAAACAATCAGTATGAGAAAGAAATCTAAAAGCAAGGATTACTACTCAAACAGCCTGCCAAGCTGCTACACAGTGTATAAACACTCTGGTTGTTCTTCTACTAGCAAACACGTAGTTTGCCTAGATTAGTACTAAACTTCATAAAATACAGGGTGCAAAAGCACAGATATTACAAACTCTTTGGATACCAAATAATGGGTTTGAAGTTTGAACTCCCTGATGGTTTATATATTAAAACTTGGAAATCTTCTGTGTTTATGGATACTAACACTATTTCAGTGCACAGAAAAGAAGCAGTTTGTACATCTGCTTTAAGGAAATCTGAAGGCTTTAACTTAATGTTCTGTATTCTACATTTCTGTGTTGCTGTGAATGTTTAAGCTACAGGCATTTCATTCTCAAGCTGTGAGGCTTATCAATATGACCAATGCAAACTCACCTGGTTTAGCATATCCCTTTCCCTCACAAGCCCATCTATGGCTCTCTTGTCAGCCTCTGCCTGCTTTTTGGCTGTCTCCAACTCTAGAGAAGAAGAGGTAAGACAGTGAATTCTGAGTTCAAATTGTACAGCTGTTAAAAATGCAGAAACAATTTAGTGGACATTTTTAAAGCCTTGACATTACATAACCAGGTCAAGTAGTTTTGAACAGGTTTTATAACCCTACGTCTTAGCTGACGTTAATGCTTATTTGGGTACCTAGAATAACTTAAAAGAAATCAGAAAAGAGATCCACCTATCTTGTAGGCACTTACCTTTCTCCAGTCTGATTATCTGATTTTTTAGCATGCTTTTTTCATGTTCTGCATCAACTCTTTGTTCCTCTGCAGTACGCAGCTTATTCTGGAGAACATCTCTCATTTTTCTCAGCTTTGAAATTTCAAGGCTCATCTGAGATGCTTCATCCTGTATCTCCTACAGAATAGCAACAAGGAAAGGGGAGAGAAAACAGCCAAAGAAAGAACGAAGAAAATGCTTTTTTATTTGGTGCACACTTAATCCATGAAACTCAGGAAGAAAACATGTAAGTGCTTGGGGTAAGCTGCAGAAAGATAATTAGCAAATTGAACAATATTTAAAATCATTTAAACAAAGCCAGCTTGGGAAAAGAAAATAAAAATCAAATCTTACGCTTTAGGGCTGAAGATAATCAACAAAGAACCTCCAGCTGCAAACCTCACACACTACCCAATTAGTCCCTCAGATTAAAAACAGGCAGCTCTATTTTCATTTGAAGTACTAGGCACAGTGATTGTGATGAGAAAGATATCCATAGTGTGGTCTGATTGCATGTCCCTAAATAGCAGGTAGGTATTATCCCCATCTCTTTTATAACCTGTGGTTTTAAAGAAAAAGCAGAATCTAGAGTCTGTCTCATTTGCTATACAATAGAGGAAAAAATAATCAATCAAAATACTGCATAACTGGTTACTGGGAAACATAATCAATAATCACAACAGCATTCAGTCTTTTTCCTTTTAAGAAGTATAACTTTGTATAATTCAGTGCCACTGCTAGGTTTTACAGTCATCACAGACTACAGTGTTCCACTTACAGCCTCAGACACTGATTCTGTGAGAAGGGGAATCCTGCTATGAAGCATCCTCTGGGAGAATGGGAATCTCATGAGTTCTTACTGACGATAACCTTCAAGAGCTTTAAGAGTACTTGATAATTCACACTGCCCAGCACTCGGCACACTGCAGGATGGTATTGCAAGCACAATCCCTACAAAAACTGCACCCCAAATCATGACTAGGGCTCTTAAGCTTTAGCAGCTGGCTAAACCACTAACTGGGCAGTATCCTCTATTTTTTTGTTCCCAGAAGTCCATGTGCACGACCCTGAAATTTGCATCAACTTTTCCTGAAATCACGATAACATCACAGAATCAAAATCCTCTGACACTCTAAAGCCCCAGATGCAAGTCATATTTGTAAAGTTTTAAACAATGATGGCATTGAAATGATAAAACTGGATAACCTGGAAAAAATAGTAATTTGTTTTTAAAATAAGTAAGAAAAACATCCTTCAGTTTGCCTAATAAAATACAACAGGAAGAAAGCTCCTATCATCCTCCATTAAGGATCCAAATCAGAATCATCTGTGTTGTATGAGTTGTGAACTGAGCTTTTAATCTGTCAGGGGTTCATTTCTATCAGACTAACAGTCTGTTAGCAAACAAGCTTTTTATTTAGGTGAATCAGTTATATTCAATAAAACTCAAGAAGATAATTATTTTCTACCTGAATTTTCTATGCTTAGTTTTAACCCCAATGGTGACACAAAATGCAAGATCTGGTAAATAGCATAATAGCATCCAACATCTATACATTACTCTTTGTCAAGTGCTCTCCAAGTACCCTAAAAATATGCAGGAATCCTTTAATTCTTCCTCAATTGAAACTCATCTGCATCTGAGCTGTATAAAATGACTGGTAAGTAATGTGGAGTCAGGCAACAAAACCATTTAGATCTGAAAGTAAACACCATCTTGGTTACTTATATTTAACTTTTTCAACTGATACTGGGGGGGAAGAAATTTTAGTGTTGAAAGCAATTCCCTTCAGTGGAGACTATCCAGGACACCATTGTTACAATTTATTAACATTTTTCAGTGGATTTTTGGCAAAATTCAAGCTACATTAATCATTGTAAGAAAGTCATTGCTCTTATTTGAAGATTTCAGGATTGAAAAGAGACCCCATTATTTGTGACCCCCTATCCTCTATGAACAGAGTGTGTTGAACATTTTAGCTCATGTGTTTTATGAAACAACTCTTCCAGGAGAACAGGTGCTACATTGTCAGATTAGAGGGTTGAGACTTCCATGACCATGGTACTGCCATAGAAAGAATGGCATCCAGCATCAGCCAGATCTATTCCTGAAAACTACTCACATTTCCTCCAAAAGTACCCATGGGGAACTATAAGGACAAGAACTGAAGTCACCCCTGTCCCAAGTGGTAAGATTTTATTGGAATGATACAGCTGGTAGGACGCACCGTCTGGAACTTACTTTCAGTTGTGTCGTTTTCCGACCAATGTCCTTCATCACATCATCAAGCATTGCACTCTGCTGCTCACTCTCTTGTGTGAGCTTTTCATATTTCATCTTCAATTCCTCAAGTTCCTTACCAGCTTTTTCATTCAAGGTCTGTTAGATTAAAGAACAATCCTATTAATTCTTCTAAATGTCATTACAATATCTACATACACCTGAAGAGCAAACCTCCCTGCTGCCCAGGAGACAAAAGCTGCTGCAGATTGTTGTCTGCTTAAAAACCAGTGTTCATTGCTGATGAAATTACTAATATTACTCAATATGATACAGAGTCATAATGGCATGGAGAAATCATAATTTCTAATGAATAACAGATCCAGTGTCATTTTTTTTCTGGAAGCTTAGCAGGTCTTTATTACAGGTGGTAAATAGATATTTTACTTCTTGTTAGGCATTTGGCAACCATCACATAATACAGCTTGCTACATACAATTACTGAAAATGAGAATGAGATTCAAATCACTTCAATCAGCAGAGGGCAGGGGAGCTCTGTTTTATGAGCAAGCATCCTACACTAATGTGCTGATAACATTTCTCTGGGTACGTGGTTTGCTGAGACCAGGACAAAGCATTCTGCTCTTTAATTTGTCTTCAGTTAAACATATGGAATAGTGGTTTTGTGGTTTCTATACAGAACATATATTTCAATAGTGGAGCTACTAGATTTATCTTCTGCTTCATGGAAATTTCCTTGCAGATATTACATATATAAATGAGGAAAGAACAACCATCATATTTTTCACTCCTGATGAAGTCAATATATATTGCAGTCTTAAAAAACTTTAAAGGAAGAGAAGTAGAATCTAGTGTAAAAACAAGGAATACTCTTTTTTATATTGCAAAGGTCAGGATAACACTGTTTCAGGCAACCCTTTATTGAGTCTTGGACAGGGGTGGGATAAAGCTTACAGCAGCTGTATCAAACCATTTTTAATGTCATGCAAGAAAGGGTACATCATTAGAAATTTCTTATAAAATAAGAATAAAAGAATAGCAGGCATCACAACAACTACAATTCAGTTGAGACAATAACCTGATGAAATTGCAATAGCTGTCTCACTTTCTTTTGAAGCTCTCTACCCTGACCCTTGCAGGGTTGGCCTATGTTTTGGACAGACTGTGTTTCAGACAGACTTCTAGCAGAAGACCATTCAGGGCTTTCACAGACACCTTCAAACCAGCACAGGCAAGGAAGACAATGCACAAATCTGCTTAATTAGCCCACACACAGCACTTTATGTGAACTCTTGGTTTCCAGAACAGCTTGGATAATTGAATGTCCCTAAAATCTACACTTTGAAAGGCTGAAAGAGACTATAAAAAGGAGGAAGAAGGGAACAGAACCAGCATTGTGTACACAACGTGACTGCCATGGCAGATGATGGAGCTGCCTTCAAAAGCTGCTTCAAGTCAGTGATATTCAGAGAATTAATCAAGTCTTCTCTCTATCTCTTTTTTGAGTATTTTATTAAGACTTTGTGTTGACTAGAAATTGGCACAGATCTCTACCTTCTCAAATTCAGGGACCAGAAGGGAAGAAAAAGCCATAAAAGTTATAAATTTACAAGACACACACAACTCACAAGGAAGTTTCCCTTGAGGTAGGACTGGTTTACAGTGATGAGATCTCCCCTGCCATTTACTGAAATTGCTTCTCACAGAGTTTCTCAAAGTCAGGGGAAATGAACTGAAAACCTGAAAATTCACACACTTGTTGAACACTATGTTAGGACATGTCCAGATAAAGTTTTTAGAAACAGAATGAGGAAAATCAATCAAAATGGTTTATGAAGACAGTTCCTCGCCCTTTCACAGGCTTGAGAGGCAGATAAAAATTATTGTGAAAAAGAAGAAAGAAGAGGATGGAGGTAAAATTATTTTACCAATGCCACTACACACAATCAATAGCAAAGCTGGCAATATAGTCAAAAGTCCAACCTAGCAGTCTCCTGCTCCTATAGATCATCCATGTTCTTCTCAGACTGTGTCTCATTTGCTGTGATTTTTCAAGATGAACAATATCATTGTGATCCACTACTGACTTCTGTGAGAAATCTATGTGAAATCCTTCAGCAAGCTTTACATACTTATTTATTAGTAAATCAATATTTATATAAAAATAAATGTTTATTAACATTTAATAACTTAATCTCCCTCCCTCTCCTTTCAGGAAAATACATTTTCTTCTTAATTACAGATTTTACTCTAATCTTAGACCTTATGAATACAGTGTGCCATGTACCCTACCTTCTGCTCTGTAAGATTATTTTCTATTTTCAGTTGTTCCTCTTTGTCGTTCTTTATTTGTTGCTGTAACCTCTGGACCTCAGCTTGCTTGTTATCCATTTCAGCTAGAAGATTTTTCAGATCAGTCTCCATTTTTTCCTTTTTTTGTGTCTCTCGTAGTTCCTCGTTTTGACGCAGCTGGATGTCTTGCTGAAGCTATAATAACAGAGAAGAAAACAATTTTAAATTCTGCTGCCTTTTACTCAGGAAAACAAGTCCCCTCACCTCTCTGATTATACTTGATTTTAAAAACAAGAGCTTCTATATCACTGCAACCACCAGATATATGCCAGATCTTCTCAGAAGTAATTATGTTTTCTAATGGTTGCACAAAAATTTCTGCATGAGAGCCCTATTTATTGGTGACAAAAATTTGTTAAACACCAATCAGTTCACCCAGACAGAAGGGTCTGATACAGTTTAAATATAAAAGCATTCCTCTGGAGATGCAGTGGCACAAATGTCTTTACTGTTATAAGTTACTTCCAAAGTGGTACTTTCTAAATGCAGCATTAAAATTAATTGGGGCTTGATGTTGTATTGCAAGGATTTTTATTTTTATTATTCTCTCTGACTAGCAGAAACATTTATTACACTGATATTAAAGGAAAGAGAGAGATGTCAGACCAGTGTTCATTTTCAAAACTGGTCTCAATTTTTCTACTCTCAAAGTTCCTATGTGGGAACTCTGAAAGAGGAAATTTTTCTCATATTTAATAGACTGTCTTGTGACTCCTGCTCTCTCCCTCCACAAAAAATCTGATGTAGCAGAATCAGCAGAGAGGAGACACAGGGGGCTGATCCATATGGAAATACTCAGTTCAGCCAGGGACCAGCAATTGAAAGATGTTCTTTGCTTAAGGATTCCTCCCCCTCTGAGCCCACAGATGAAAAGTTGCCAGAACTTTTCAACAGGATCTTCAAAGAGACATTGTCATTTAAGCAGTCTGAAGTGGAGAATAATTTCATACTGGCAGAATGGGAGGTGATTACAAGTGCTGTAACAATTTTGTAAATTTAAGGGTTGATGAAGTGAGTATCAGAAGATTAAGGCTGCCAAGATTCAACAAGTTTTGACTCTTTTCTCTCATGCACACAATGCTGTCAGAAAAACAAAGATTTTATATTCTCTTCTGGTACATTCCCAGTCATCTGCTTTAGAAATAGAAACAATTTCTGTGCATGAAACCTAGACTGATCATTACTTTCCTATTTGTGATTTATAAAAAGCTGAAAGCCAAATGCTCCTTCTACCTCTTCTCTGTTCTTTGTCTAAGTGTGATTTTCTACTCTTCCTTTCTCCTGGTGTCTTGCTCCAGCCCCTATTTATAATCTGCTTTAATTCTTTCATTTCTCATCATTATGCTTATATATCTGATATATCAGAGTTCTGTATCCCATCTTCCATCTTTTTCTGCTTTCCATTGAGTGGCTATTCCACTGATCCTCAGCCCTCTCTATCTCTGGCTGCTCCTTACATTTCAAGAAAGCCATACATATTGATCACAAAGAACAACTGTCTATCAGACGGTCAGAAAAACAGAAAGCCTAACAATGTAAAGCTGAGATGGAGTATGACTGCTCTCTACAGACAATTGTGTGGTGAAAAATTTAAGCTGAAAAACAGTAATCCAGAATCACTGTAAAGAACAAAGTACGAGGTCCCCAACCATGAAAAAAGTAAGAACAGGAAAAAGCTTCCCATAAAGAAGAGGAGAGAAAATAACTTCATTATTTTTTAAGTCAGATTTTGATACTTTCTTAAAAATTATGGTATCTCATAATATGGCAATCACTGTCAACAGCAAGGGACCAAGAACCTGCCTTCCAGGTCTATGTTCTAAGTGTCTCTTTCAAGGCATAAGGATTTACAGTACAGAAAACATCCCATTTCTTCAGCATTAATGATGATTACAATTTGCAAAAACAACCTTGGCCTGACTGGGGTTTTGGGAAGCTATGGAAGCAGTTCATACATGACAATACACTTTGCAAAGTACATAGCCTAGAACTACAGAAAAATCAAAAAGTCCTTCACAGCAGAGTCCATTCAGAGCACTCCTGAAAATGTTTAAGATGTGAAAGAACAGGTAGCAGAGTACTAGCCACTGGAGATCAATTGCAAGTGTGGAGAAAGGCTCAGGACAGAGCCTGAAATCACCATCTGGTGATCAGTACAGACCTGCAAAACTGATTGCTCTGCCTCATTTTTTGCCTTTTCTGTTTCCTGCTGCTTCTCCGTGATTTCAGTGAGATTTTGACGTAAATTCACAACTTCTGACAACAGTTCGTCTCGCTCTTCTGTTACCTCTTCTTGAAATCTTAGCAAATCCCCAACACTGGAAGCAAGGAAATAATAGTCAAGCAGTGTCACAGGCCATTTCTGTTCTTCCTCCTATGCCAGAGAAAGACTTGTGAAAATGAGGAGCTTAAATTTTTTTTTTCATTTTAAACTCCTCTGTATGAAGACTGATGGTCAACTGAATTACATGCTTTATCTACTGTGAACAGAGCCACCATCAGCCAAGTCAAAACACTTTCTTGTTGTATCATATCCTCATGGATCTGAACAAACCTTCTATTTCCCAGAATGGTAACAGAGAAAAAAAATTACCTCTTCTATGTTTACTGCAAAATTAGTCAGGGACCAAAAATGTTACACTGTTGTAATCTGTCTCTCTGCACCTTACCTGACTGGACACCTAACTAGGTTATGTCTCACAGTCATATAATGTAAAAATAAAAACCGACTCTCTGTTTTAACACATTTACAATATGAAAGGAAGTCCACACTGTGGGTTCAAGCTCAGTCTTAAAAAGCAGTTTAATTGTTCTAAAAGATTATAGGGTTTTCAAGGCTGAAATCTGCAAAGGAGTTACTTAGTCTCATTACTTAGGCCTTGTCACTGCACAGGGTATTACAGAACTGGAGGGCAATACAGAGGGAACTTCAAGAAGAAATTGTAAGCTCACAGGTCTCAGCAGCCTCAGCAGAGCTGGAAACAGGAGTGAGGTGTTGGCAAAGTAACAGCTCCTGGCTCTTGCAGGAAAATGCAAAAAGCAGCTCGAGAGAGAAGACTTTAAGGAGAGTTATACTAGGAGGAGGTTGAATGACCAAGGTTTTAGATCCAAGGAAATCTGTTAAACAGGTCCAGGACATGTCAGAGACAAAAGGTGAAGGAGTGGATTTGTCATGGACCCAAGTAGTTTATGTGCTGGCACACTCCTTGGAGGGGGCAGTGTCTGAGCACACTGAAGACCTCCTGTTTGTGCAGCCTGGATACAGAGTGAGTGCAGAGACGAGCATGTCTCATACATATCCTGCATGCATATTATAAATAAATACTTTAAACAGTGTGAAAATTTCAAGCCATAATCAGGCAGGCCAACCACCAGCAATTTCAGTAGAAAGTGCACAGGCCATAGGGTCAATACACTTAATCTTATCTTTGAGTTTAACTTAATGTTACAGCATAAGCAGTCTCTGAGGACCTGATACTACAAACAGTAGATTCTAGAAGCTTCTTCTTCATCTGAGAAGCTCCAGATGATTATTATGTGCACAATGCAGTGGCTTAGAGGCTCCAAATCATAGTAGGTTCCTCTATGCATGTTTGGGTAAAAAAACCAAAACATAAACTTGAAAGTGTATAAAACACAAACAAGAACACAGACAGTGTTAAAGCCTTATATAATAAAGCTAGGAACGGAAGAGAAATCAAGTGTCCTGCCTTCCTGATTTATCTACTTGACCTTGCTGCTGTGAAATGTAAAAATGTTGACAGGATCCTATTCTCAAAGAATGCTGAAGAGTTTGTCAGATAAAACAATATGACATGCACTGAGAAAGTGCATTGTATTAATTTTATTTGATCTTTCAGCTTAATCCAATACAGAATGAACTCAGTCAGAGCCTGATTCTGTACTTGCTCACTGCATAAACACACAGACAAATAAATGTGTATTCATGAAAAAAGTAAAAGATAGAAAATATCTCTGTTTTCCACTGTGTCTACGTGGCTAAACAAGGTATAGAATGATAGAAAATCAGATCAGGCTTTCCCTCTCCCTGAGAAAACCTTACTTGTACTCCTGTCCAGCTCTTTCCTTCATTAAATCATTCAGGCGTGAAATTTCCTTTTGTAGTGAATTAATTGTTTCCTTAGTTTTCTGTTCCCTTTCACAGGCTTTATCCACCATTTTCCAGGCCTTTTCAAGCTCCTAGGAATGAAATGGAAAATAATTACATAAAATAAATTGTGTTTAAAAATAACCACAAATTAGAAATTAATTGCCTTGTATTTTGTTTAGTTGAGAAAATAGATTTTTATGCCTTTTCATGATTAGGTTCACAACAGTTCCCTTCACTTGGTATCTTTTGTTTGGGCTGAGGGCATAGATTCTGTGAGTCTGTGATCATGGGAGTACCACCAATATCACTAAAACTTTACTGACAATTCAGTGCCCACAAAGGTATCATCTACTCAAATAGCTCATGTCTGTAAAACTCCTATTAGTTGTTAGGACAATGAGCATCCAATTTGATTTGGATGAGAAAATGATGTTACTCAACTTTTCTTCCTCTTTGTTAATTTTCTTAAGTGAGGACTTAGTGTAATTTGATTTTAACTACTTTTTCAAACAAGGCACAATTCTTATGCCAAATTTTAGCACATGGAGTTCCTTAAATGACAGATTTGTGTGTTTCTCACAAGCCTAGGGTTAGATACCCATAAACACATAGGGGAGGAGGATTCACTCCATTTTATAACTTCCCCTGCATCTCTCTCCCTTTAATCAGATCCTTATGAATAAAAAAAAAAAAAAAAAGCTTATTCCTTGCCAAGTTCAAATGAAGCTCCTACCATTTCTAGAATCCTGTGCTAAAAAAAAATGCTAGAAATTCAGCAAGTACTGGACTGGAAGCAAAGTTCCTGAAGTCTCAGTAAATAATGAAGATACTACTTTTACACTAAAAGTCCCTGAGCTTCAAATCCCAGCATGATGCTCTTTTCTCAGCTGGTTCCTAGCAGAGTTTTGCACTTCATGAGCTTGTACAGATTTAGACCCCAAGTGTGGCAGTGCAGTTCTACATTAGCTCTAGAGTCTCCCCAAGCAAAGAAAAATAGAAGCATCATTATATCAGGCCATAATATCCCTTTTAACCCCTACTTGCATCATATGAAATTGGGGCAGGAAAAAAATATTTTAGAAACCATCTCCACAAGGAAGAAAATAAAATAATTTAATTTATATCAAATTATTTACAGAAATTCTTTATTGTAATTGACATCTCTGTTTCTGGGAAAAAACCCTATTTAACATTAAACTCTAAATTATGACACCTATGTTATGTTATGGTATATTGTTAATATAGTTAAGGAAGCCTAAAAAATCAAGTATATGTAATATTTAGCTGTTTACTGCCTAAATTAAAAATTCAAACCATAGAACTAGCAGAAGTAACTGGCTACCAGATTTTGCTGAAAGATAACACGAAGTATAACATCTGTAGCCTCTTCAAACTGCAGAGGGAATACATTTCCATTTTATGTATTCAACTAGCTCAGCATATCCAAATTTGAGAAACCATCTGGAACATAAAGATCAGGAATTTCTGCTCTTCCTTTTTTTCCACACATACTAATAAAGAGACAAACAATGGGTTTTCCTTGCTCAGAAGTTCTGAAATTACAGACAATTAAACTCACTACCTACAAAGAGTATTTTCATTACTTAATAAATTATTTAGTTCAAAATTTAGCCTGAAAAATGTGGTTTTTTCACTTATGTATCAAGCATTTTTAAACAGTTTTATATATAAAATCAATTTTATGTCATATATTTTCAGTTCTAATTTCCATTCAATGCAGCAATGATCATACATAAAGCATTAAGTATTATCTAGTAAATTATAAATTTTTCATTCATTAAACTGAAATTTAAATAAATGCATGTTGGGCTGAAATAATGGCACGAAGACACAGTGTATCATATTGACTAGCAGAAAAGCATAAAATATAAGTGTAAATAAATATGTTTCAGATTTGTCAATCAGTAAGAGGCAACCACCCTTTCTCTAGAAAAGCACAAATTGAAAACAAGATTAAAGCTGATTACTTACATCAGAGCTTCCTGCTGGCTGATTAGACTGTGATTAAAATTGGTGAATTAAATCATTACGATTGGAGTTTTGGGGAACAGAACTGGGGAATAAAATCAATACAGCCTCTGAAAGGTTTTAGTGTCTCCAGAGAGTTTTTTGTTCCGATGAGTATTTGCAAAAGTGATCTCTTGAAGTCAATGGGGCCATTCAGATAAGCACTGATTTCAGGTCACCCTAAGCTATGCCTTTTGAACTTTATCTTTGGTGTGTAAAAACTATTGTGTTGAATTTGTGTTGATAATACCAATTTTTATCAATAAAGTAAGAAGACATGGGTGATGGCCACACTAATAAGAAAAATCTAAATAAGAATTTTCTACAGACTTCAGCATCAGCAAAACTGAGCTTCACTGTAATTGCTTCTTGGTTGTGTCTTCTGCTGTAAGAGCACACCAATAGATACATTATTTTCAGAAGTAAAAAGGAGCAAAATTTTGACGATGGAAGTCTTCATAGAAGAAATATTCCCAGAGTTATTCAGTGTGAAAGATGGCAGTGTGTCAGCAACACAGGGTAATTGCAGTACAAGATAGGCAGGTAATGCATGGCAGTCTGTTGCATAATTAATGGAAGTACACTGGATGTTTGCTGTTAGAATAATTCAAAAATCTTTGGAGAAGTACTGAAGTCTGGAACTTGTGAAGCAGAACTTACGAAGTGTGACTGCTTTACTTTACTTTCATTAAATACCCAGAAAGATCACACCAGTTTCATTGCTCAGAAACTGAGAATTAATGAAACGTTTTCTTATTATATTGGATTGATATGCCTGGAAATTGAAAATTTGGTCATTTCAAGCAGGGCAGTAAAAGCTCCTATAAACTCCTCTTCTAGCGTTTGTCCAGTGCAGACTCATGGACCAGTGTCCCTAGCTATGGAAAATGGAATTGTATTCCCTTCATTATTAGCTTGGCCCTTTGCTCCTTTGATAGGACTGTAAGCAGTGGATTGTTGTGTCCAGTTTATTAAAACTACAAAACAGATCCTTTAACTGCCACCTGACAGTTAACAGCTATTGATTATCACTGACCCACATCCTGCCAGCCACTGATCTGTGTGCTTAACCCCTGCCCCAAACAAACCCTACTGATTACAAACACGCTTCACATGGAGAAAAATTTTTCTTCTGCAACTTTTATTTCTTACCCTAATGACCCATGAAGTCACCAAGATGTAGGGTCTTAATTTGGAGCAACTATACCATTTTTACAGGAACAGCCCCATCAGGATTCTTTTATGGTTTATAAATAATTAAAATGGGGGACAGATTGTTTGTTTAATTTAGCACTGAAGAATATAATCATGGCCACTTTAGCACTTGAACTTCCTTCAACACTTAGCCTGGATACACAGGAAACACATTTTTTGAATGTTAACAAATTTGTAGTGAAATACTACAACTGTAATAGAACTTCCCTTCAGAAAGAAGAATTAATATGGAATATAAAGGGTTTATCAAGGAAAACATCAAACAAGACATTAACTTTTTAAACAATATCCAAATAATTTCTGAACCTTTAAGAGAAGGACTAATTCTCATAACCAAAGTGAAAAAGAATCAGCTGTATACTTGGCTCACAGCACACCACTAGAAATGAAATGTCCCATGTTGTGCATTGCATCATTTCTAGCAGGATCATATTGCCAAGCAGCTTTTTCACTACAAAATCACTTAATGGGTTCAATAGTAGGTGGTATGGTTCAGTCATACCCTGCTTGAGCTTCAAATTAGCTGCTGAAATTGGAAAGGCTCTTATTTTTCCAACATTTCCACTCAGTTTTATGACACTACCAAGACATCTCAGTTTGGGAATGTCTTGAGGGACCACCTCTCCTACTGTTCACACACAGAGTATTGCCATGTAATAGCAAAAAGGAAATTGTAAGGATCATTGTGGTTCCTGATGTTCATCTACCAGGTTTTGATTAGCAGCAGTGAAAATCAACAAGATTTTCCATGCTTTTCCTCCTCCTTGAAGAGGCTTTGGGCAGTACCACGGGTTTGCAAGCCGTGGCCATAGGATGACAGTGCTGCTATTTATATTTACTCTGAATGTATTTTCTTCATAATTCTAATGACAAGAAACTTCATTTCAAAGAACTTCTATTTCTGTAGTGCTCAAAAATCACTGTGGATTGCTACACTGACTTTATTTTACTGGAACAAAACACTTTATTGTAAGGCATGGAGGTTTCCCAACTAAGTGCTAAATGAAAGCCTATTTAGGTATCACAAACCAAAATTTTTAAACCACCAGAATGAAGAAATTCCACATACAGTCTTATGATCACTTGGCAGCTTTAGGTTTCTGACAGTGAAAATTCACTGTAAGCCTAAAAACATCAACTGTTTTTAGTGAGCCAAGACTTTGATTTGACAGAGTTTAAATCAATAATAACAAACAAGACATCAGAGTAAATTGGTGAAATCACACTGAAATGCTATATAGGATTCCTTTTCAAAAGCACCACGAAACATTTATTTATATAAGTTGTCACTTCCCTGGCCTAAAACCCCTACTTCAACAAAAAGTGGATTTCTTTATGTTCTGGCGATAGTTAACATCCAAGCAGCCCTTCAAAAGTAATAATGAATCAAAACTTGTACATTAAGTTGAAAATGTGCCACTTTACAGAGGGAAAGCTTAAACAAAAACTATTAGTCAGTACCTGAAAGCTGACAGAGTTGGTTTAGTGCAAATAAACACAGAAATTGACTGAAACCTGTAGATATACCAGGCTGAGCAAACAAAGCAAAGCAGAGGTTAAACAACTGGAGATGCCAGCTCTATGCTGAGTCCTCCAGCTAGTTCTCTACATGAAATCAAGTGTTCTTGCAGGTGCTTTTCTTATTACCATGTTTTTCATTAAAAATTTCAATCATACTTCATTCTATCCAAAACTTTACCGACTTCAATGATGATATAGTTTCCCCATCATCGTGAGTGAGTTTGGTGAGCACAGCTACTTTAGATGACTTCTCCACAAGCTCAGCACTCAGCTTCCTGCATTTCTCCATGAGATGCCTTTCATTTTCTCGAGACTTCTTCATAATAGCAAGGAGCTTCTCATATTCGACACGGAATTTTTCCAGAGCTTCATCTCTGCTCAGTATACTGATGAATTCTTGGGCGTCTTCTTCCAGTGCTTCAAAGGCACTTTCTTCTAGATATGGTTTGTCAGACTTTTCCTGAGCGAAATAATCAACAGGAAGAATTCAACATCTCACTTATGACCCCAGAACACAAAAAAGTAATATAGTGAGTGTATAACAGCTACTAAGAAATCATGACAAAATTTTCTGTAATAACAGTTCTTTTGCTAGCATATAATATGCATGTTGTAGGCTATTTTTCAAACACAGCTCCCCCAATTTTACTGAAATAACTTGTGCTTTACCAGCGAGAGTTCTTGTAATTGAGTCCCACAACTGCTTTCAAGACAAGTCTATAAAATACCATAATTTTGATAGTGTTTGAATAATGCATCAACCACTGAAGAAACCCAGTATTTTAGCCTTAATTCTGCCCAGTTCTCTACCCTCTAAAGTCTGATTACTTTATGATTTCTATCCAGATAGTGCCAGAGACATGCAGACAAGCTTGTCTGCATGTTTCAAAGCTCCAGTAATGCCAACACAATCCAGTCCTTCCTCTGTGGGAAATGCTACTGTTAAACCCTACACAGAAGACATTTTTCATCTAGCTCAGTTCTGATGCCAAATCCTTGTAAATGCACCTCTGAGATGGTCTCACTGGGATAGGGAAGCAGCTCTCCTGTCAGCAGGAAAACCTCAAGGGCAACTTTAATGCTGCAGTCCATGCTGCCACCGGCATCAAAGAACAATCCGAGCTGTGAGCTGAAACTTAGTGTGTCCCTCCTTCAAACCTGCTCTGGTACTCAAGGCTTTCTTCTCATTTCATCCTCCTCTCCAAACCACAGAATCACAAAATTGTTTGGGTTGCAAGGGGCCTTAAAAATTATCTCATTCCAACTCCCTTCCATGGACCTTCCACTAGACCATGTTGCTCAGAGCTCCATCCAACCTGGCCTTGAACACTTCCAGGAACAGAACATCTGCAACTTCTCTGGGCAACCTGTGCCACCATTTCTCACCCTCCTCACAGTAAAGTATTTTCTCCTAATATCTAATCTAAACCTACTCCCAGTTTGAATTTGCTCCCCTCTGTCCTGTCCCCACTACATGTTCTTGTGAAAAGCCCCTCTCCAGCCCTCTTGTAGGCTCCCTTCAGGTACTTCACTCTTGGTCGTGTTGGTGTTTGTGATTGTAAAGAGAGTTAAAAGAGCAGCAGTAATGAGGGAGAAGCAGAGCAGGAATCACGCCCACGATCTAATATGCAGCAGCTGCTCCTAAAATTTAAGAGTTACTACTGCCTGGGTACAAGTAGCCTGATTGCTCCTACTTTGAACAGAGCACATAACTGAGCTCTGCTCACCCGGGTGACACATAAACATGGTATATGGCTACCGATGATATACAGGTGATGTTGTTGGGCCTATCCTGAGGTGCAGCCCGTCCTGCCCAGGCCACAGGAAGGGAAGGGGGGTCAGGTTCCAGGTTACCTCAGCCATGCTGCCGTCGGGTGGAGATGGCGGGCTCGGTGCAGAGGGTCGGTGTCGGTGCCGGTGCCGGCNGGAACAGCGGCGGCCGCGTACGTGGTCACCCCGCTGCCGAAGGGTGACTTGTCCTCTAAAAACTGTGTGTCCGTCTTGCTGCTGAAGTTCGGCCGTCGGGGATTTTAACCAAGGACACCGAGGAATGTTTCCCCCGTGGCCCAAAAGGCTCCTTGGGCAGAGCAGCTCAGCGCGGCCGGCAGGGTGGGCCGGCTCCATCACAACATTGTTAGGGTTGGACGGAGCTCTGGTGATCATCCTGTCCCACCGCCCTGCCAAGGCTGGGGCACCTGGATCGGGAGACACAGGAACGTCTCCAGGTGGGTTTTGAAGGTTTCCACAAGGGAGACCTCACGACCTCCCCGGGCAGCCTCTTCCAGTGCTTTGCCACCCTCTATGGAAAGAATTTCTTCCTCGTGTTGAAGTGGATCGTCTTGTGGTTTAGTTTAAGGCCATTGCTCCTCATCCTGTCGCTGGGCACCACTGAAAAGAGCCTGGCACCATGCCCTTGGCACTTGCCTTTGAGACACTTACATGCTTTGATGAGATCCCCTCTCAGTCTTGTCTGTTCTCTCAGACTGAACAGGCCCAGCTCCTGCATCTCTTATCATACAAGAGATGCTCCAGACCCATCATCGTCTTTGTGGCCTCCATTGGACCCTTTCCAGTAGCTCCTTGTCTTTCTTGTACTGAGTCCACTCAAGGNGCGGTGGCGGTGCCGCGGGCAGGGGCGGTGCCGGTGCCAGGGCGGTGGCGGTGGCGGCCCGGGCCCGCGGCGGTGCCGAGGCCGCTGCTCGCAGCCAACGCCGCTGCGGTATCGTAGCAACGGCGGC